>VBSM01000361.1:89013864-89091159 GCA_008086735.1 Cheirogaleus medius
AAAAAAGAAGACAGTTCATCCAGCTGGGGGTGAATCCCAGCTCTTGCATCTATTGGCTTTGTGGCATGGGATAGTTAATGAAAACCTCTGTGAGCTCAATTTCCTTCATCTCTACAACGGACAATAATAGTATATACTTCACGAGGTAGTTGTGAAGATTCCTGGAGTTAATAATGCACATAAAACACTTAGAAAGGGCCAGGTGTGCGGCAGCAATCAATGCCCGTTTCCCCTCTGGCTCCTCTAGCTGTGGTTTGATCTGCCTTGTCAAGACCACTCAAGCCTGTCCGCTTGTCTTCCTTCCTGCCGTCACTATGGTAGTTCTGGCTTCTGTTGGTGCCACAGCCTTTTCTCTGCTGTCACCTCTCTTCCATGCCGTCTCCTCAGTGAACACTGAGAATGTGAATAGAATCTTGGCAGTCCCATGCTTCAAACCCTCTCTTGCCTCTCAGCTGCCCTTTTGTTAAGTCCAAGCTTCTTAATATGTCTTGCAGGGCCTTCTAGTTACTGGTCTGTGTGATCTTGGCCACGATTTCAATTGTCCCTCCCTGCAGGTGCAGTACTCACTATTCCAGACACACCTGACTACTTGGAGTTTGCAGAATGTGATCTTCCCTGTCTGTGTTCTCCCTTGGCAAGGAAAACCGCTAAGCACAATGCCGTTGTTCTCCTTTAGGGACCCATCCCTTCCCTGACTGGATTAGGAGCTATTCCTGTGAATTTCTGGAATTAGCACTTAGCAAATTCTCTTGTTACTAATTTATATTGCTTACTAGTCGAGAAGCTCCTTGAGGTCTGAGATTTGTGTGTGATTCACCTTCATATCAAGAGCCTTGCCCAGTGCCTGGCATACGGCAAGGCTCAAGTGTGACATGTTGAACACAAGAAGGCCTTGACTTTAGGAATGTCTATACTTGTTCCTTTCTGATACTATCTAACCAAATCTGGTTTCATTATCTGCTAGAATTTCTAAAAATATAAGTGATTCCTTATAAACTTAGAATTTTTTAATATATAAAGTTTTAAAAATATTTTATTTATTTTCTTTAATTATTTATTAATACCATAGTATTCTTACTCTTTTCATATTTTTAATTGTAAATGCGTGATCTTATTTTGCTTGGTTACTGTATTTCTGGGTGGCTGTTTTGGGAGAGTGTTTGAAAACACATGCCTGATGGGCACTTGGATTGCTCTTTCTTGAGCCAAGTTAAGCAATAGAAGAAAACAAATGACAGATGGTAACATTTGCATCTTATATCAGGTTTGATGCTGTAAGTGCAGAGCTGTTGAACTGGATTTTGAAATCAAAGACTGCCATTCAGACCACAGAGATAAAAGAGTATAAGAAGATGCAAGAGACCTCAGAAGTGAAAAGGAAGCTGAAGGTAAAACATAAACCAAAAATATCCAAGTGCATAAAATATTTCCTCTCATTAGATTTTCTGTTGGCCTAAAGATGAGATAGGATCCAAAAGCTTCCTGTAAAATAAATGTAAGCATAGGTAGCTTATAGAACATGGCAGTAAATTTCGAATCCTTTCACGCTAGCTGTGATCAGATCCCTGTTTGAAGGAGGGCTGTTTTTTCCTTTTTCCTCCTCAACCATTGAGGCGTGCAGTAAGGAACACTTCTAGTGGTGATTCAGTTATTATTATTATGTTTTAGCTTGTTTAGCTCTACCTTAATCTAGTACCTAATAATTTATGACTTTGTGTAAACATTATGCTGAAGATGTTTTGCCTTCCAAATACAACAAACTATTTCAAATTTTAAAATTTCTTCAGTGTATTCTCTTTGGAGAGGAGACACAGTTTTTTAAAATAGATACTATCAAAGTGCATGGGATCTTAGCTGTGCTATTTTGAACCCTATGCGTGTTACTAAAAAGCGCGATGGGTTTTTGCAGTGCTGTATTGTCCCTGGTGCTCATACGCCCCTTTGTGTGTCACGGCATTAACAATTTGGGCACCTGGTGTAAGTCTGTAGTGGCTTCTGTATCAGACATGGAATTTGTTTTCAAAGAGTTTGGAGGATATTTAACAAACAAGATGTGCATAAATATCTAAGGAGTAAGTTAGAAAGTGCTAGGTAACATAGAAATCGAGAGGACCCAGGATGGCAGGTGTCTATATACAGTAGTGAAGTCCAAGGGTGAAGGGGCCTGAGCTGGCCTGCAGGGGGGTGCGTAGGGCACAGCAGGCACAGGGAGTCCTTGAGCAGAGGCACCAAGGTGGGCAAGTGTCTAGTGATTGTTGGAATAATGACTGCATTTTGTTTAGTGCTAGGTATGTGTGTAAAAGTAGACTGCTAAAGCTGGGTGGGTGGTTTTAGGTCAGACCTTGACCAAGTTTGAATGTTTGAATGGGAAGTTGAGACTGATTTTTGCATTATCGTTCCATTGTAGCTGCTCTTTTTCAGGTTATCGTTGACCGTTCGGTTTCCAAATCCAAAGAATGCATTTCTGTTCTCATCAGAGCTGCTCTCTCCATAGCGTTTGCCTCTGTTTACTCTTCCCTCCTTCTTACCCTCTCAGCCCTTGGCTTCAGTGACCAGGTGGTCCTTCTCAAATATAAATCTGATTAGGCAGCTCCGGTGCTTGCCATCCATTAATGGCCTCCCACCACCATGGGGATGAAATCTAACTCCATAGCACCCTGGCATACAAGGGCCTTCGAGAGGGCACCGTTTCCTCCCTCTAAACACACCTCATGCCCTCTCATTTCTCCACATGCCCCCTGAGCTCCAGCCCTTCTGACTGCTGCTCTCGTCTTACTCTCCTACCTTTTTGAGGTGCCATTTTCCTTGCCCAGAATGGCCCTCCATTGAGCCCACCTTGCTGTGTGGCTGAAATGCCCCCTACTCCAGGAAGCCTCCCTTAGCCCCCCAAGAAAGAGTTAAGTGACTCATCTTTTGACTTCCATATGGCTTTGGCCATAGTTCCGTGAAAGCCCTGCTTGCATGTGTGCTGTTATTTGTTTCCATGCCTGCCTTTGTGGGCTTAGAAATCAAGGATAGGCTGGCGTGGTGACTCTGTAATCCTAGCACCCTGGGAGGCCGAGGTGGGAGGATTGCTTGAGCTCATGAGTTCGAGACCATCCTGAGCAAGAGTGAGACCCTGTCTCTACAAAAAACATAGAAAAATTAGCTGGGCATGGTGGTATGTGCCTATAGTCCCAGCGACTAGAGAGGCTGAGGCAGAAGGATTGCTTCAGCCCAGGAGTTTGAGGTTGCAGTGAGCTATGATGACACTACTGCATTCTACCCAGGGTGACAGAGCAAGACTTTGTTTCTTAAAAAAAAAAAAAAGCAAAAAGAAAGAAAAAGGCAAAGAAAGAAATCAAGGATAATTTTTCATTGCACCCTGTACTTTAAGTACTTGGTAAAGCTCATGGCTTATGGAAGAAGGGACATGAAAACTGTGGGTGGACAGGGGCAGGGGACGGTGGTTGAGCTGGGAGCACCTTCATCAGAACCCCCTGCACAGAGTTTGCAGAGCCAGAAAGAAGTGAGTCCCATGTTACAACATTTCATATGCTTTTTACAGTTCCGAAAGGCTGATAGATGATATTAATGATCATTGAGCAGCCCAATTCCCAAAGACATTCAGGTGGCAGAGAATTTGGCAGTTACAGTGATCTTCCTGGAGCAAGTTCCACAAAATACTGATAAGTTAAAGTCCATCCTATGATCCAGGAACAATTTCAATGGCAGAAACTGTTAGTATGACATTTGAGGGGATTAACATAACAATTGTATATGTTTATATAAGGCACGATTGGCAGTTGCTATATGTTCTATTTAATATTTATCTATAAGTCCATTTGTTTTGTTGTTTCAGACAAATACTAGATGCCAAAGAATTGGAAAAAATGTAAAATAAAGAAAATTTAATCATTACTCTCATCCTTAATTTTTCTTGCAAATTGGGGAAAGATTAAGCTTAATTTTTTTTAGCGAAGTAAGATCTCATTCCAAGGGATGAAATACCTGGGTGGAGAATCCATAGTCTAGTCTCCTGTCATTGTTAGAAGTAGCAAAAAAAAAAAAATCAGTTTGTATAAAGCAGATAATCATTTTTTTCTCCAGTTTAATGTGACTTTTTGCATTGATCTGTAAACAAAAATAAATGGTGTTTCTTAGACCCTCTTGCTAATGTTTCCTGGTCTTTAACAATAAAAATGTTTGTTCTACCTAGTCACATTAACATTTGTGAAGATCAAACTTGAATAGTTAAATTTATTTGATAGTGCTTATATGTAAAGCATTTAGAAGTAAGATTCTTCTCTGGATTGTCTGGTTGAAGTAATGAGTTGCCTAGAAGTTTCAGTTGTGTTATGATGGACAGGATTTGAATAGTTAATTAATTTATAAATATCAGTTGGGGATAGAAGAATGGGAGAGAGTTCAAATACTGAGTTGTGTGCATATCCACTTGTGTGTGTGTGTTTGTTATTTTGCTGGTCCCATTCTTATTAGTCCTTGCCATATTTTGTCTTGAGAATATCAAACTATAAAGATAAAAATATTAAAATTATAAGCCACTCCTCAGACATAAAGAGCAAAATGCTTTAGTTTGGGTTCTAAAGGATATTTTCATGATTTAAAAATTATGTAAGAAATATGATTGTGGTTGAATTTATATTAGATCCTAGGCTTAATATAACACCAACAACTAATACCGAGCCTCAAAATATTTCTATGTCTTTTTCTTGTTAATTAATTTTTGGTCCATGACCTCTGTCATAGCACATTCAGTTATTTTGACTCAAACTGTTATTTTTGTGGTATAGCATACTCGAACTATGTAGGTGAATAGGTATTCTGGATCTAAAACATAATTTTGGTTATTTTCCCTTGATAGAAGTTTATAATTATGGTGTACATTTTTTTCCTTATAAAAGAAACCAACATTTTATAGTTGCTGTGATCATTGTTTGGATTTATCTTTTCAGATTTATTCATCTCCAGAGGGCTGGAGGGGTATCCTGATATTACATAGCTTTGTACCGTAGTATTCTCTTAGGTTAATTTTGACTAACATGCCTAAAGAGAATGTAGGAGGGACATTAAACCTAAAAATTTAAAATAAAATCACATTACATTGAGAAGAAAGTTTGCAATATTCTTAATGTTGGAACTTTATTTTTAGGGATTAGAAAGAGAACAGACAGAAAGAATCCCCAGACTGGATGAATTGAAACAAACCGGACAATCCCTTGTGGAGCAAATGGGAAAAGGTGAGACCCCTTTTTTTTTTATCATATTTTTTAGATGGCCACACCAAATAATATTACAGTTTGACATATTAAATATTTGTTTTAAAACTCTCACCCTCTTTTTGTCAGGAAAATGGTTTACAAAAATTTTTTTTAGGCATTAGAATCTTTTAAAAAATGAAATTTTATACTGAAGCTGATTATAAAAAACCAGATAAAAGCAAAGATGTTCTGTTCTTATATGGGGCCAGGGAATCAGAAACCCTGATACATTAGTAGAACAGTTAAAAGTCAGTGGTATAGAAGACTGTCAAACCTGATCCTTTGGGGTTATATGTTGGGAGTATTTTTTGCAGGGAGTGTAGCAAAAGAAAACTTTACTTAAGCAATGTTTGGGAATTGAAGTTAAATTAAGGTAAATCCATTAAGGGTATTTGATTTCTGATTACTTTCGAAGTATTATATTGATTTACTACAATTTTTTATAGTTAAATTTGATAAGGTATTACTTGTATTTGAAATTTTTACTTGCGCCAAAGTTTCTTTTTTTTTTGCTATAGCTCCCAGTGACCCAGAGGAGTCTAAAGATTAATATTCTAGCTATGCAGTTTTACAAATGATTCTCTTTGTTCTATCTTTGAAAGACATTTCTTATATTCCCTATTCCTTATTCCTAGTAATAGTTAGTGCTTTGGAGGTCTGCTGTAGCTCTCCTTGGCAAAGCCACAGACACCTAAACCAGAATTAGGAATACTAGTTTGATAAGAATCTTCAAAATGGTAGCATTAAATCTTGTTTTTTTTTTTTTTACTTTTTATTATGGAAAATGCAACTATATACAAAGCAAATGGAATAGTATAATGAACTTCCTTGTATCAGTTACTCAGGTCAGTAATTGACAATATTCTGCCATCCTTGAATTATCTATGCCTTTATTCACTCTGCACCCTCTTGATTATTATTAGTTTTATAGGTTTTTTTTCAGTATTATTTACTTACATTGAAATACATGAAACTTGGATGTGCTGTTCTGATGAATAGATATACCTGTGTAACCTACGCACAACAAATCACTATATAGGAAATTTCCATCTTTCTAGAAAGTTCTCTGGTGTCCCTTTTGGTTCAGTCACCTTCCTCTACTCCCAGAAAACAACTGTTCTTATTTTTTCTTTTGACCTTAGATTATTTTTGCCTCTAGCCTTTCAAAAAATGTACCGATTTATTTTGTGTATATCCTGGACACACGCACATAGGTGTATGTACTCACAAATGTAGTATAAAACATATATGTGTCATGTATGTTCATTTATTTTGAAATTATGCAAATGTATTATTATCAGTCCATATATTATTAGTGAAGGTTAATTTCTCTCTAAAAAAAATTAAATAGAATAGTATTTTCTTTCAAATTCCACCCTAAGCAGACTGACTTAGTTATTCTATGTGTGGCCACCTGACTTGGAGATTGCTCTTTCAAATATTTACTTAAAGAGACCCAGAGACACAGACCATAATTTCCCTTGAGGTACTAATTCTTTCAATAGTTATAATGAATTGAGCGCTCACTTTATGTCAGTTACAATTGTAGATTCTTTACTTCTAACTCAACATTGTACCTTGGAACTCAGACTCTATGTGTTGTGAATGTGGGATAACTTCATGAGTCTGTGTGCTGAATTTACCCCCATTTCTATGTCAGCTTTTAGGTGATGTGGCAGAATTAGACTAATTAGAATCAGTCTTCCCTATCAATCTTCACTTCGCTTTGTCTAGATGGGAAGTTGGCGAGCAGTGATACGTTGTCGTGAGAATAGCAGTGAATGGGGAACAGGTGAACTTGCATTCTCCTGTCCTTTTCTAGTTTCTTGTCTTTGGGCGAGTCTTGGAACTCTTTCGTTTTTTTGCTTTGGCATCTGGAAAGTGAGGGAGTTCATTAGCTGACTATGCCTTTGCTCGATAAAATCTTACTGTGAGTAGGCAGGTCCTAGAAATACATACTCTGGGAATCGAATTCACTTGAAAGTGTTATTCACAAAAGGCCCAGTGCAACATCAGGGACTATATGATATATATGAAATGTGTCTTTATAAAGGAATGAATTTCTTCACCTAATGTCTACTTGTCCAATTTAATAGGAAACCTTTCATATTTTGTATTACCATTTCCCCCAAGCATTGATAGAACTACAAATGCATTCATTAGAGGACCCTTATTCTATTCATTTTAAAAGATATGTCTGCTTTAAAAAATTTTTAGGATAGAAGTGAGAAGCTGGGAAATGTGGGAACTGAACTGAATAGGGTCTATATGGTTCAGTTCAGTTAGGACTGAGTATCAAATTCTTCAGGAAAACAGATGTTCAAATAATAATGTCGCTGTTTTCCTGAAACCAGTTTCATCAAAAAGCCCACCACAGCCACGCCTGATAAGTCTTTCCTGCCTAATGCATTTCACTTAAGTTTTGTGATACCTCATAGAGCATAAAAAGGTTTTTAAAAAACAAAATAATTTGTTTCATTTGACATTATGGCTGATATACCTGGTTTGCTTGGCTTCACTTATCTTGTTCCTAGAGATCAGTGTATTATAGAAATTTTTAAAGTTGCATTGTCTGGGGATCATAAGTGACCTTTTGTTTTACATGCTGTTGTTTTTTTTTTTTTTAGTTTGAGTTCTCATTACCCTGGATTTTGATTGCATGTGTTTATAAAGCAGAATTGTTTTATTGCCCCTCCTACTCAGACAGTAAAAATGTGAAGCCCATCCTTTCAGCATGCTTGTTCTCCTCTGAATAGAAAGATTCTTTTGCATATTTCCTGTACTTGTTCATAGTAATTTTAAAGGATTTGATGGTATTGTATACTAAGGACCATGATAAAACCTATTAGTATATATAGCTTTATCATTTCTAGGAACATTCTCTACCTTTCAAAAATAGGAGACAAACAAAATTAAGATTCCAGTAATAAAACTAATGGCATTTTAAAAATGTTTTTATAAAGTAGATAATGTTTGCAGTGCCTTGATATTCTGTTATTTGCTTATCTATATGCAACGTACCCAGTAGGTTCGCTGATGCTTCTTGGACCTGGCTGCTGGTGTAATGTTCCTTCTTCACTCACCAGGTTGTTTCTCAGCAGAAGGAATTCTTTCTTGCCGTTGATTTTGCAATATACATGACACTATGGTTTGGTCACCAGAGGCTGGAGATGCCTCCTAGTTTTCCTAGCCAGCTTTCTTTTATCTTATGACAGAAGATCTACTTTCTGATATCAGAGCCCCAGACAGATCAGGGCAGTTGATTTTATTTCCTTAGCCCAGATTACCAGCTAGCAGAGTGGTACCATCCCAAGAATGGAAACACACGTTCTGTAGAAAAGCAGTAGCTGAAGCTCTGCTGTTGAGCCTTTTGTAACAGCCACACTACTCCTGACCTGCTATCTTAAGATGCCCTCCTCCTTTGGTCAAAGAATTAAACATAATTATTTTTAAGTGTATCATTATAATTTTTTGTTGTGTTAAAAAGAACATAAGGAAGTGATCATTATATATATGTGACATTGCCCCGTTATTTTGAATATATTAGAATGTTTAGAACAAAGTCAAGGCAAAATTTTATAGTATTATATAAAGTGTGTGTTTATTTTTCATGTCTACATAGAAGGTCTTCCTACTGAAGAAATAAAAAATGTTCTGGAGAAGGTTTTATCAGAATGGAAGAACGTATCTCAGCGTTTGGAAGATCTGGCAAGAAAGATTCAGCTACAGGAAGATATAAACGCTTATTTTAAGCAGCTTGAAGAGCTTGAAAAGGTCATAAAGACAAAGGAGGAGTGGATAAAACACACTCCCTTTTCTGAATCTCCCCAGCAGTCCTTGACAAGTTCGAAGGATTCCTGCCAGGTAAAGAGCCAACCCTGTGGAAGGTGAAAGAATTCTATGCCCAGTCCCGTATTTAAGGAGTGTGCTTCTTGTATCGATGAACTTTAAGTTAATTCTGCTCTGATTATCTCTCTGTGAGGATGTTCATCCTCGGTGTGTTATGTTTCCATATTTTTTCTCTTCCATAGCGGGAATTGACAGATCTCCTTGGCCTCAACCCCAGAATAGAAATGGCACGTGAAAGCTGCTTGGCCCTGAAGTCTCAGCCTTCTGCCCCAGATTTTGTCCAGCAAGGCTTTGATAGATTTCTGAGCCATTACCAAGCTGTACAACGGGCTTTAGAGGATCGTCAGCAACAGCTAGAGAATGGTAAACCCATTCCTTTGGTTTTCTTATTTGATGACTTTAATATCTCTTCTCTCAGTTTGCCTGAATTTAACAATTAGTCCCAACATTTAGACCTTTAGAAAACTGCTTTTTGGCACCAGCCTCACTCTGTTTTCCTCTGTTCCTGTCTTAACGTATACTGTATCAAGACTATTGCCTGAATTCACACTTGTTTGTAACAGCTTTCATGCTCTAGAATGGTGTTAATAGGATATAATGATTTTTAAAGAGTTGTTTTTTTGTTTGTTTTTTTTTTTAAAGAGAAATAGGTACTGCTGTTTCTTCCTTTGGTTGAGGTTGAAGAAGTCACTTAATATATTATTTGTAATAGGACTAAAAAGAATGATCACTTACTTCTGTTTTCTCAAAAATGGTTAAAGTTTTAGCCATGTTATCATCACATCTTTTAAAAGAAATCATGTTTCCATTTCAGAATCCGAAAAATTTTAGGGTTCTTAGTTTTGGAATGCACTTGATTTTGGGAAGTTAACTGTTAGAGATTTTGAAAGCTTTGTCCCTCATATTACATTTTTTTCTCCCTAGCTGCTGTTTAAGTTAGGAATTGTGTTGTATTGTGTATTGTTACGGGTTGCACATGCTAAAAAGCTCTACATGTAACCACACCCTTACTTCAGCATCTATAGATTGCGTAATGGCTTGAAGAATCTGTATGTGTGCACATTAGGCAAATGTGTCATGTTGCCTTTCTTCTGGAAAGGTATTTGGACACCATGTGTTTGTTTATTGAATCCAGTTAACCTAGAATGTGAAATAAATCTTTGAGAATACCTCTTTCTCAATTTACTGGTACAAACTATGCTTTCATTTTTGACAGTGCTCAGTAGGCAGTTTAACTTTTGCTGCTAGTTGGTGTCACCTCTTTGTGCTTCGAATGAACTCACTTCCTTTCCACACAAGTGTTATTTGTAAGTTATTTTTATGTTAGTGACTGACGTAAACACTGTTTCCGCTTGCTTTTGCATTCATTATTTCTCAGAGTACCTGTGGCCGCCTGGTCGTAGTATTTCTGTATAACGTCCACCACTCTGTGGATGGGTTTGTCTACACGCTTGAGTTTACAGGAAGACTGCTTGAGAGGATCTTGGTTTTCTTTTATTCTTTGTGTAGCTAATGGGGAAGAGGAGATTATATGAGACAAAAGGGACATTGTTGTTCCATCTTCAGAGAGATATTTCATCATGATGAAATGAAGAAAAATGATAGTGGGTTAGTTAATATTTCAAACGTCAACATCCGCAGGAATGAAGTCACTGTCTGACTCTCAGAAATGCCAGTGGAATGATCTATTATGTTAACTAACAGAGACCCTTTTTAATTTTAATCATGGGGCCTCACTTATCATGTATTGGAATTCACTTATTATATATAGAAGATGAATGGTATATAAAATAGTATTATGCTCCTAACATTATTTTCTCAAAGCAAATATTTTTTAAATAAGCAGAATTGAAGAGCCAACCTGGACATGAATATTTGAAAACATTGAAAACACTGAAAGATATGTTAAGTGATTCAGAAAGTAAGGCCCAGACATCTCTGAATGTCCTTAATGATCTTGCCAAGGTAGAGAAGGCCCTACAAGAAAAAAAGGTAAGATATATTACTACATGTTAAAACTCTAGAATTTGTATTATCTCATATTACATATTTTGGAGTGTTTTTCTAGAGTTTAAAAAAAATTGGTCATTTTGGTCAAAACTGGTCCAAAAATTTCTTAATCATTTGAAGGTTAGTATTATAATGTAGGATCTCAGATAAAAGAAAAGATAGTCGTTAAATATTTTTAATAGAAGAAAAGCATATGTTCTTCTATTGTAATTAGCTTAAAAATCTCAACCTGTTCATAATCTGCTAAAATATCTTTAATAAAATGAGGACTATCAGTTGAATTGATTTGTGATTTTTTTCTATGTTGAATAAAAATGCTTCCCTGATCATTCAGTTGAATATATCAGGTTCTGCACTATTTTATTAGATAAAAAAGACCAGCCATTGGGCACTGCATACTCTGCCTACGCTGGATGTGATGTTCTAGTGGTTTTTAGTGTTGCGAATACATTATGTTGCCCACACGCAACTCATAAAGGAAAAGCTTTAGCTTTTTTGATTATGCCTATGTTTTTCATAAGCTTTTTACAATGGTATTTTGATAAAAATGCTTTTTAATGCTTTTTAAAGTGACTTTCGACTTTATATAGCCCATATTATTATATTTGTACAGACACATTGTTGTGCATATTTTTAATCTTTTAAAACTTTTTCCAGGTCCTTGATGAAATCCTTGAGAGTCAAAAACCTACATTATATCAATTTGCACAAGAAACAAAGGCTTTGGAGAAAAACGTTCCTCCTGGTGTAGAAAAAACATATAAGCAAGAATTTGATGATGTCCAAGGAAAGTGGAACAAACTAAAGGTCATGGTTTCCAAAGATCTGCATTTGCTTGAAGAAATTACTCCCAAACTCAGAATGTTTGAGGTAAATCCAGAGGCCACTGGGAGTTTAAGTTTATTACAGGGTAAATAGTAATTACCATGTAAGATTCAAATATCTATTATTTGAGTATTTTACATTCTTTCTAGTCCCACATTTATTATGTACTTAAGCTGGGATTTATCAAAGGCATACTTTTAATGTGCTGGAGAACACATTTATTTCTTTTGCCTTGCAGAAAATTCTTCTTGGTAGAGGTAAACTGGACCTTGAAGATAAGAGAAAATTGCTTAAAAATGGTCAAAATAATATTTTAGGCACGAGGGGCCTACATGAAGTATGGTGATTAGATTGTAGCAGTAACTTAGTTGGAGTGGTAGAAGTAGCCCAGGAAGTAGCAGATAGCCGAGTCCAGGAACCTGGTTTTATTTGTTGTTGTTTTTTGTTTGTTTGTTTGTTTTTGTTTTTTAAGATTTTTGGCATTTGAAATTGAAAATCTAAACTAAGCCATCAAAAACCGGTGTCATACTGGGAAAGCAAGTAGTTCCAGGGACACGAAAGTTCAGAAGCAGGATCCTTTGCTCCATCTGAAAATGTTGACAGGCGAAGCAATGGTAAAGGTCAAGAGGGAAAGATAAATGTGAGGACATAAAAGGAGAAAGTCAGTGTCAGATAAGACAGGTTGGATTGTGATGTTTTGCCTGTGAGAAAGGTGGAAGTGGAGTTTCCAAATCCGCCTGGTTTTCTACTAGGAAAGGTCTGGATAGAGAATGAACCAATCACACACTCCACCCGCCAAGGCTTCCTGTCCTCCCAGCACCTCCTTACCTTGGGCTTTTTTCTTTTTTTCCATGGATCAGGGATCTTTGTCTTTTTTTTTTTTTTCTTCACCAATGTATCTCATGATATACTTCTAGAACAGTGCCTGGCATAGAGAAGGCATGCAATAAATATTTTTCAATGAATGAAATGAGATTAGTAACAGGAGATTTAAATTTGGAGATATATGTTTTGATGTAAGTCCTAAGAGAATTGTGTAAGAAATGTTGCCCAAAAAAGTGAAAAAATTGAAAGTGAAGACAAAACTGAAGAAAACGTATATTTTTAACATCAAAGTCAGAGAACAGTGTTAGAAGAGGAGCTGGAAGTCTGTTCGGATCACTGTTGACAGGATCCAGCAAGATTCCATGAGTGGTGACCACGGAATTTGGAGGGATGCTCTTTGGCTCAGGAGCTAAGGGACAGTTCCAATGAGTGACCAGCAGGAGAATACAGCGGGAGGGGTTATGTGTTTGTGTGGGCATGTGGTGGTAGTGGCAGGAGGTAAGTTCTAGAGTGAGATTTCATTTGAATAATTAGGAAGAGAGGTGTGTTACGTGTGGCTTAGTATTTTAACTTTGTGAGTGGTCCCACTTCTTGTATGTTGCCAGTAGTAATTGTTTCTAACTTGAAAAACGAGAATTACCCTATCCGTGATTCTAAAATTTTTGGTTATGGTTCAAGCATTGGATTATTAGAGATTTTCAACTAGGGGTGATTTTTACTCTCCAGAGCAGGGGTCCCCAAACTATGGTGAGTTGTATAATTATTTCATTATATATTATAATGTAATAATAATAGAAATAAAGTACACAATAAATGTAATGCCCTTGAGTCATCCTAAAACCCCCTCCCCCCACCCCCAATCCATGGAAAAATTGTTTTCCATGAAAACCGTCCCTGGTGCCAAAAAGGTTGAGGACTGCTGCTCCAGAGGACACGTGTTAATATCTGGAGACATTTTGTGTTGTCACATCTGTGGGGGAAGGTGTTTAGTGGGTAGAGGCCAGGGGTGCAGCTACATTCTACACTGCACAGGACAGGCCCCACAACAAAAGTGTCATCTGGCCCCAAGTGTCAAGTGTGCCAAAGTTGAGCAATGCTGGATTAAGTATTTCTCATCTTTTCAAAATATCATCTTTTTGTTTTCAAATTTAATTCTGAGAGATGTTTGGGGAAATTTACAAATGAAGGTTAACTTCAAGGTTAATTTTTTGACCTTTAAAAGTGTGTTTTAGGGTTGGCTAAATGTGTGCCATATTTTAATATGGAATTTAAGGAGAATAAATATTCTTCCAAAACACAGAACAGAGTCTTGTGGTTCTAGTAATCCAGCTTTAGGAGTTAGTGGGTTGTTACTGACATTAGGATAGGTTACTTAATATTGTTCCTAATCCAGGCACTTAAACTGGCCAGTTGGAGTGTGTGCCAAATATTTATTTCCATTAAAAATATCCCACATCAAGCATGTGTGTCTTGGTATTTAGGGGTTTTTTTTTGTTATTACAGTAGCAGACTTGTAATGTCCAGTTTTTTTTT
Organism: Cheirogaleus medius; assembly: GCA_008086735.1. Taxonomy (NCBI): domain Eukaryota; kingdom Metazoa; phylum Chordata; class Mammalia; order Primates; family Cheirogaleidae; genus Cheirogaleus; species Cheirogaleus medius. The sequence goes on from VBSM01000361.1 coordinate 89,028,168, forward strand.
GTTGCTCCTTTGTATGCCAACTGTAAGATTGTTGACAATGTCTGTGTTTCTCAATTGTGCAACTTCTTCATTGAAATGCAAGTATTTCAATAGATTTAGGAGGTACAAATGGCTTTTTTGTTACATGGATAAACTATATAGTGGTAAGTCAGGTCTTTTAGTATACTCGTCACCCAAATAGTGTACACTGTACCCCATAGGTAGTTTTTGATCCCTCCCCCTCCCCCTCCCCTTTTCTGAGTCTCCAAAGTCCGTTTTACCCACTCTGTGTGACCCATTGTTTAGCTACAACTTACAAGTGAGTACATGTGGTATTTGTTTTTCCATTTATGAGATAATTCACTTAGGATAATGGCTTCCAGTTCCATCCAAGTTGTTGTGAAAGACGTTAGTTATTTCATTCTTCTTTATGGCTGAGTAGTAGTCCATGGTGTGTGTGTGTGTGTATATATATATATATATATATACACACACACACCCCAAACTTTCTTTATTTTTTCATGAGTTGATGGGCAATTAAGTTGATTCCATATCTTCGCAATTGTGAATTGTGCTACAATAAACTTTTGAGTGCATCTGTCTTTTTGATGTCTTGTTCCTTTCTTTGCTTTGAAGTAATTGCTGTGACTTAACTACTTACAATTCCCTTGGGAAAACTTTAAAAATTGGTCACCAAAGTTATTAGATAATTACAACAAATATTCATTTGCAGGTTAGCATTGTGTTCCCTTTTTCAATGACCTAATATATAATTTTTTAGGCATTTAAGTTCTATTTTTCTTTAAGGCAGGAGGCATAGTAAGTTTTAGATTCAATGCCAATTTTTAATGATGTTTCTTAGGAACAAAAATAATTGGATTGTTTATTTTTAAAATACATTTTTCATTATATAAGTAATACATGAAGACCGCACATTATGAAGAAATTGAATAACACAGAACTATTTAAAGAGAACATTTAGAGTTCCTGTTCTTCCCCAATACCATTTTCCACCACCCTGGAGGCAGCTAATATTAACAATGGCTCCTTGCTGGAGGCTAATGATTCAAATTAAAAAAGAGGAGTCCATGAATATTGCTAATGCTAGCCATTTTTTCTCCACATTATAGAAACAAATGATACTGGAAAGCCAGGAGGGACATTTAAGTAGATAGCACACCATAGAGCTGGGAGTGTGAATCTTACTACTTAAAATAATAATGCCTTTCATTGACACAGCACATTTACACTTTGAAAGTATTTTCATGGCTGTGTACTTGCTTTTTTCTACTGTCCTATAATACTTGTAAGATGCTCTTGTTTGTGTGCAAATTAAAAAGATTTTATTTTTAATTATTATGGGTACCTAATAGTTGTATATATTTATAGGATACATGTTTTGATACAGGCATACAATGTGAATTATTCAAATTAGGATAACTGGGGTATCCTTATTGTTGATTATAGTTGCTTTGTTGTGCTATCATATATTGTTCATTCTATCTATCAAACTATGTTTTTGTACCCATTAACCATCCCCACTTTACCCCCCCTGCTCCCTGCTACCCTTCCCAGACTCTGGTAACCATCATTCTACTCTGTCTCCATGGGATCAATTGTTCTTAATATTTAGCTCTCACATATGAATAAGAACATGTGAGATTTGTCTTTCTGTGCTTAGCTTATATCACAACGTAATATTCTTCAGTTCCATCTATGCTGTTGCAAATAGCAGGATTTTATTCTTTTTATGGATGTATAATATTCCATTGTGTATATGTACCACAATTTTTTTATCCATTGATATGGACACTTAGGCTAATTCCAAACCTTGGCTATTGTGAATAGTGCTGCAAAGAACATGGAGTGCAGATATCTTTTCAATATACTGAATTCCCTTCTTTTGGATATATACCGACTAGTGAGATTGCTGAGTCAAATGGTAGTTCTATTTTAGGTTTTTGAGGAACCTCCCTTCTGTTCTCCATAGTGTTTGCACTAATTTACATTCCCATCAGTAGTGTACAGGGTTCTCCTTTCTCTACCTCCTTGCCGGCATTCATTATTGCCTGTCTTTTTCATAAAAGCCAAAATTTTAACTGAGTGAGATTATATCTCATTGTAGTTTTGATTTGCATTTCTCTGATGACTAATGATGTTGAGCGTTCTTTCATATACCTGTTGACCATTTGTATGTCTTCTTTTGAGAAATGTCTATTCATATACTTTGCCCATTTTTAAATCAGATTATTTGATTTTTTTCCTATTGAGTTGTTGGCACTCCTTATATATTCTAGTTTTTAATCCCTTGCCAGATGAATAGTTTGCAAATATTTTCTCCCATTCTGTGGGTTGTGTCTTCAGTCTGTTGATTGTTTCTTTTGTTGTGCAGAACATTTTCAGCTTGTTGTAGTCCCATTTTTCCAATTTTGCTTTGGTTGTCTGTGCTTTGGGGGTATTACTCAAGAAGTCCTTGCCCAGACCAAAGCATTGCCCCGATTTTTGAAGCATTTCCCCAGTGTTTTCTTTTAGTAGTTTCATAGTTTCAAGTCTTAGATCCATAGTTTTAAGTCTTTAATCCATTTTGATTTGATTTTTGTACATGGCAAGGGGATAAGGGTCTAGTTTCATTCTTTTGCATGTGGATATCTAATTTTCTCAGCACCCTTTATTGAAGAGACTGTACTTTCCTCACTGTATGTTCTTGGCACCTTTGTCAAAAATAAGTTCACTGCAGATGTGTGGATTTATTTCTGGATTCTTTACTCTATTCCGTTGGTCTGTGTGTTTGTTTTTATGCCAGTACCATGCTGTTTTGGTTACTACATCTCTGTAGTATAATTTGAAGCCAGGTAATGTGATTCCTCTAGTTTTGTTCTTTTTGCTCAGGATGGCTTTGGCTATTCTGGGTATTTTGTGGTTCCATATAAATTTTATGATTATTTTTTTCTATTTCTGTGAAGAATGTCATTGGTATTTTGATGGGGATTGCATTGAATCGGTGTGTGCAAATTTTACTTTTCTGTTATGTGTTGGCACTGTAGTGTTTTTCCTCATTTGCCTGCATTTCCTTTGTCCTCATGGCTGGTTCCTTTTGTACAGGTAGAGATTGGGCCTACATATTCACAATGTCATGCTCAAATACATTCTTAAATTCTTTTTATTTGTGCCATGTTAAAGTAATGATCTTGATTCCTATACTTAAGAATTAAAATATTAGGCCAGGCTCGTGCCTGTGGTTCTAGCACTTTGGGAGGCCTAGGACAGATGATCACTTAGGCTAGGAGTTTGAGACCAACCTGGACAACACAGTGAGACCCCATCTCTACAAAAAACTAGCTGGCGTGGTGGTGCATGCTTGTAGTCCCAGATACTTGGGAGGCTGAGGCAGGAGAATTGCTTGAGCTTGGGAATTTGAGGTTGCTGTGAGCTATTATGATGCCATTATACTTGGCTGGGCAAGAGAGTGAGACTGTATCTTCCCCCCCCCCCAAAGAAAACCTCCAAAAACCAAACCAATTTAAATGTTAATTGGTACTTTCACAAACTACCACATCCCTATTATTGGTTTTAGACAGAATTTTATTGTGAATGATGGGGATAAAGTAGTATAAAATCCTAAGAGGCTGCTTATCTCTCATTGCCAGCTGTGATATATATGGATTCTGCAAGGTGTTTTGTATTCTGTATTTCCTTTCCCCATTCAAGATCTCCTGCAGTGTGGTATAACTGGGAAATCATGGAAACGTCTCCAAGGCACACACAAAACTTGGTCTTATGTTTTCCACATCACTCCTGCCTCCTCGGACTTCATTTCCAGTCCTTTTCCTGCTGGGTTCACTCTCTCATGTCATCTCTTGCCAGGGTAATTCCATTACCCTTTAAATCTGACTCCCACTTCCTGCCTTTTCCCTCTGGAATTCATTTACCACGCTGATGCCAGAGTTACACTTCTGAACAGGATCCGGCTGTCTTTGCCATAGTTATACAGAGTGCTTTCACAAACGCGTCATCACCCTGCCCCTTTCTTGCCCGAAGCAAAGCCCTTCCTGCATCCCCACTGTGAATTGAGTCAGGTGGGGAGACTGTGGTGAGTCAACAAGGACCACCCTGGACTATTGTTTTTCTCCAGAAATGTCACATCAGAGTTGCTAGGGACTCACATCCTCCTCTTCTCTTGTTCACAGCAATACTCACAGATACATAATCATTCCCTCCTCTGTGATTCTGCTCTGTGTGGTTTATACCTGCACAATGACTCCATCTCAGGCCCATTTTTATTGTGGTTAGAACCGTGTGTCTGTCCTCCCCTAAGGCATAAGCTCTTTTAGTATAGGAACCCTGTCTGGCACGCAGCAAGTGAGCAGATGTGAATGCAGTTGCTCTGTAGGTGCCTTTCTAGTGAGGTTGGATCCTAAGTGACAGGACACCTGAGCAGCCAGAGGCACACATCAGATCAACCTGCCCTGACTCAGAATGTGGAAGGGGGCATGCTGGACTCAGAGAGACATGCAGAACCAGATTTTGAAATTACTTTGGAAAGCATTTTAGGGTTAAAATGCAATAATAAATACTTTTTAAGAGTAATAGGTAGTGTGACTGATTTAACTCTTTCTAGGTAACATAATTGATATTATTAACTCGTAAGGTTTTTTTTTTTTCTCATTTGTTTTTTCTCATTTTTTTTCTCATTTACTTTACTAAAGGGAATAATGGTATGTTCCCACTCTTAGATTTAAGAACTTTATTAGTTTTAGAGAAATAAATGTAGTGGCAATGTCATTGCTTGCCTTCTCTACTAAGTGATAGGGTGCTTTTTCAAGGTAGTGCTTTTGAGGTTAATGAATATTGCTAATATAAAGCCAAACAAAATGGAAACCTTAAATTACTGTTTTATTTCTGGTTTCACAGTTCTTTGTGTCTTAAAAAGCTGCGGACATTCCAACAGAAGGGGGAGGAGAAAAGAAAATGCCAAGAATTTAGCTGTAATCAAGTCTTGGGAGGTAGTTGTATGTCTTGGAGTCTTACTATCTTAAATCCAGAGTTACCAAGCTTTAAATTTCCTCCATTCTTAGCTCAGGGGGTGGGGATAGAAGAGGGGTGAGAGAGGGTTAAAGGAATTGTTTTAGTGACCTTGCATTCCCTTTCTGTGACCCAACAGCAGGAGTTGCTCATCCAAAATGCTTATAAATCATTGCCTTTGAGCAGCGATGGTCAATGTGGAATTCTGACCCTTCCAAACTAGAATATTTGATATTTTGATTTTCAGAAATACCATATTAGGAATTTTATATTTACTTAAATATTTGTGAGTAAAAATTAGAATGAGATGTGGCTGCCTCAGGTTAGTACTTACAGTTTATTTTTTTGCATGTGAAATAATGACAGACATTTGTTTTAGAAATTTACTAGTAGTTTTTATTTTTTGTTTTGCTTTATAAGAACTGAAGTCCCACAAAGACATATGTGTGTATGTGCCTTTATATATTCATTCTGTAAGGGGATGGGGTGGAGAAAATATTAAATGCTCAGTGTGGCAGATTAGGAACTTACAAGTGCATCAGCTGAGTGGTTTTTAAATGGACGGAGAAACACTTTTCGCGTGAGCTCTTTCACGTTGTTTGTAACCTCTTTGCTGTGGAACTAACTTGAACATGAGCAGACTTTAGGTATTTTTGCACCGGAAACATCTGCTACGAGTGGATTGAGGCAATATTTTGCTTCTAGGGAAAGAGGAGGTACCATGGGGGAAGGGAGGGCAAAGCAGAGCTCCCTGTCTCCTGCATTCACCTGCACACAGGTGGTAGCTAGTATTGATCTCTGTAACTCATAATTCTAACCATGTGGTGTGGTCACAGGCTGGGAATGCAGAGGGAATCTGCTGCCACCAGGCATTTCTAAAGTTTGAGCCTTCCCTCCTTTACCTGGCTTCCTTCTGCTGAGCTGTGTTTGGCCAGGTCTAGTCAGATAAGTGGTTATTTTTAAACAGTTACAGGATCGAACAAGCATTAATGTTGGCAGCAATTAAAAAAAATTAAACTGATGCTTATGCAAACACAGACTCTTCCTGGCTGCTTGTTCTGGTGGTGCCTGTGATGGGACATAAACACCAAACCTTGGAAGTGGTAACTCCTTTATGCTGTTAATCTTGGTAGTGGTAAAGCAGTTGGGTTTGTAGCTTAGTAATAACAGCTGCCATTTAGTGCATTCTTCTATGTGGTAGCCCCAGTTTGAACATTATCTCTCTTTTTCAGAGCAGCCAGGCAAGGTCGTTGTTACTATTCCTGTTTTACAGATGAACTGCTGAGACTCAAAGAATATAAGTTAGTTTTCTAGTCAGGTGCCCAGCTCCGTAGTCAGACCTTAGTCTTTCTCTTCACGCGGCACCCTGCCTCTCTTAGCACTTGGCGCGGTCAGGATGACATGCAGGATGTCCAGTAGGGAGAACAGTGTGGCTTTTCAGATTCTCATCTGCTCCTTTTGCGACTATTGGGATGATCAGTCGGTCTACATGGCTTGTCTGTGTCTGTTGCTTTCCTCCTTTTTTCTCACGTTGCAACGTGAGAGTGAGGGAAGGAACAGGTATGTGTAAACTGTGTGTGCCCACGTGGCCGAGAGAGAGAAGGAAGGAGGGTGGAAGGAAGGTGGTTGAGGCCATAAACCTTCCTGTCATAGTCCAGTGACTGGTGTAGTTAAGGCTGCCTTTTTCAATAAGAGCCAACAGTGGTTAAAACTTCCTTGGAATATAATGTTTCCATATAAATTTTGAAAATCCGTGGCCCAGGAGACTATCAGTTTTCCTTATTCAAAACTTAAGTTAATGAATTTCCCAGTTACATTGCAGTAATGCATTCTCAACAAACTCAGGATGGAGATTAACAGCGCAAGAATCTGTGGTGACTAGTTAAATGGACAATTTAAAAAAGTGACAGAAGAGATCTGTAACCAAAAGAAAATACCTAGAGTAGCATGAGCCTGTGTGGATAGTGACAGGCGGGCTGGAGAAGGGAGGGAGAGGAAGCTTGGGGAAAGGGCACAGTGGGACTCAGAAGACCTTCAAAGCTCTGCTTGGAGGAAAGGGGCTGCGGAAGCGCTTAGGTGGGATGGTGTGATACTAACAGAGGAGCCAGAGCAGCCTGGCTGTATAAGCATTTTTTGCTTCCCATCTTCATCAGAGAGAGGCCCTCAAAACCAGAAAGGGTAGAATAGTCATTACTGAGAGTGCATTAGAGCCCGAACTATGAATCACATGGTAAAACCACTCAGCTCCTCCAGCTGCATAAACCTGCATCCCAAATAACAGTAAGATTTTTACCCATGGTCTCAGGGTTGCTTCATGATCTTGTGAGAAATTACTAGAAAAATGGAGATGGACAAATGTCCTAATTAAGGAGGAACATTAGTTTCTAGAAGTTAAAGACCTAAAGTAAACTTGATGTCAGTTCCTGGCAAAGCTGTAAGATACATGATCAATTAGAGATGTCATATGTGCTTAGGAAAGAATGTGGAGGTCACCAGGAATCAACGTGGGTACCACTAATAAACTGCCCAGACTCATTTCCTTTCAGTGCTGCTTTCTTTTATTTTTGGGGGGGAAGGGATGCTAGATTATTAGATACACAGAATAATAGAATCTCACATTTGAAGGTGGACCCTCATGTAGTTCAAATAATGCACACAAATTATCATTCTTGGCAGATCTTGATTTCACCAAAGTATTTGTGATCATCTCTTATAACCTTATAAGAAGAAAGTAGAAAACTAGGCAGATGCTACTCTTATGTAGATTCCTCTATTTTGAAAACTAAGCCAATAGTTTGTCAATTAATGACTGACATGGTGTCCTCATGGAGAAATGCTCGGGTAGACACTGTCACTGGCTTTCTTTTTTACTTGGAAAAACCCCAAACTCAACAGCAACAACAACAGAAATGGAAAAAGGATACTCATCTGTCAGATTCGTGGCTGAGAGATAGCTGGGAGGAATAGCTGATAGCAAAGTGAAAAACTAAACATTCAAAATATTTTGTTAGCTTGTAGTTATGCTGCTATTATTGTTAACATAACAAGGCAAAATTTAATATTTGTTATTATCAAGTTCTGAATTTATTACAGAAGTCAATTCAGCAATATGAGATAGGGGAAATATATTTTAAGGTAGTTAACAGGAATGCTAGATTTTTAGTTAACTGAATATTGTGAATAAAATATCTACACACAAATAAAAAACAAAAGAAATGAGCACAATTGTACAATAAGAAAAATAGAACTAAAAAGATTTTATATGGCATTTTATAAGTGTAATATCAGTATGTTAAGTTCTATCTTTGTGATTCATTCCAACATTGTAAGCATAAAAATAGTTGGTTTCGGGTGGCATTTTAAGGACGTTAGAAAATTGACGTAGTTTCTTAGAGCATGTTGATCAGAATGGTGTGTGCAATACCTGGATATCATGTCCTGGAGACATCAGGGGAGGAATTGGGAATGTTTAATCAATAGAAGACTAGGGAAAGACATGGTAAAGATTTGCCTTCAAATCTGAAGGGCTTTTTTGGACAGGAGAGTAAATCTGTCTGTATTTCTAGGGATGAACAAGAAGCAAAAAACTGAAGAAGGTACAAGAAAACAAATTCAGCTCAATACTAGGGAAATTAACAAGTGAGACTGACTAATGGTGGAATGGGAGTCCTTAGAAAGAAATGACCATCACTTTAGTATTGGAGCTCAAGTTGCATCTACTCATTTGTATTCTTTAAGGCTCATTTTCAATGTTACCTCCATCTGAAGTCTCTTTCTCTCTGTAAAATGTTTGCTTTCTCATTTGTCTTTGAACTCCTCAGCACCATACACAATAACTGTGTACATTGGATGCTTAACAAATGTTGGATGAAGGAATGGAGCCGGGCAGTGGACTGTCTTTTCTCAGATAGCAAGGCATCTAACAGCTGAACTAAGAATAATCTGTTGTATTCCACTCATTATGCTATTTGTTCATTGCTGCCATGAGGAGCTAACTTTAGGAGAAAATTTGTTCTAAGCTATGTGAGAGCAAAAGGTTTTGCAGCTGATTATACCTAGAAAAACATTTTTTATTTTTTTTTTTTTTGGAATTTGATTTTTTTTTTTTAATGAGACCATGTCTTGCTCTGTCACCCTGGCTAGAGTGCAGTGGCATTAGCATAGCACACTGCAACCTCAAACTTCTGGGCTCAAGCCATCCTCCTGCCTCATCCTCCCAAGTAGCTGAGACTATAGGCATGCGCCACCACACCCAGCTAATTTTTTTTATTTTTAGTAGAGACAGGGTCTGGCTTTTGCTCAGGCTGGTCTTGAACTCCTGACTTTAAACAGTCTTCCCACCTTGGCCTCCCAGAGTGCTAGGATTATGGGCATGCGCCACTGTGCCTGGCCTGTAATTTGAATTTTTAATCATAGATATTGCTTGCTTTTAGGCAAAATAGCTTGGTTCACTAGAGAGTGTTTTGGAATTTTTAGAATCATTACTAAGCTTTCATCTCTTGAGGGTTTTCGTCAACAGTGAATAAAATAATTGTTTTCAAAGTTGGAAGTTTTAGAAAAAGAAATAAAACAAATGAAAATGATACTATCAAAGTTTTGACAAGTTGCCTTTTTTTTCCAGTAGCTGTAGATCTTGAGATGTAGTAGGTTGAATGTCACTGAATAATATCCCCCTCTGTTATTGTGTTCATTTTAGGCTGATTCAAAAGTCATTGAGAAATGGATGGATGGTGTGAAAGACTTCTTAATGAAAGAGCAGGCTGCCCAGGGAGACGCTGCAGGTCTTCAGAGGCAGCTAGACCAGTGCTCTGTGAGTTCTGCTGTAATAAATAACATATTCTTCTTTTTTTGTTATTTGCTGCTATTATTAAAATTGTAAGAATATGACATGGACTTAAACCTAGATAAAAAATATCTTTCATCCTTTCATGACTTTATAGCTAATAAAAGAATGACAGATTATTCATATTTTTATTTTTGGCTGTGGTTATAGAATTTTGCTTGGAGAGAACAAGAACAATTTTAGTTCATTAGGAACCAATTGTATATTGCTTTTCTTGTGCCACATAGTGAGGATTTAAGAAATACATATTTAACAAATGAAATTTGCTAGTAATACTGCATGCAATTTATATTTGGTGAAATCATCCGGCTTCTCTAAATTAATTAAAAGACTACTCCCTACTGAGAGTCAAGTATTTCCAATCTAATTTGGCAGATGGCAATATGAAACACCCAGGTGAACTGAATTTCTTAAGGCACAATATATCTGAAGTAGTTAAAAGTCCTGACTCTTGAGCCATCTGCTTTTATAATATTTGCAGGAATGCAAGCAGACAAACTATAATTATGGCCTCCACTTATATAGGAATGAATTCAACATGGGCATATTTTGTGTGTTCAGGCATTTGTTAATGAAATAGAAACAGTTGAATCATCTCTGAAAAACATGAAAGAAATAGAAACTAACCTTCGAAGCTGTCCAATTGCTGGAATCAAAACTTGGGTGCAGACAAGACTAGTTGACTACCAAACCCAACTGGAGAAATTTAGCAAGGAGGTGAGTTTTTCAATTTTGCTCTCTGTGGTTTTCAAGAAGTGAAGACAGTGGCATCTCTTGACTGACCAAAGGGATTTTATAACCCGTGCAGTTAGAAAAATAGTGGTCTAATAACTACAACCTGGGTGGCGAATTGGGCCAAGAAAGGCATCATTTTTTAAAAAATTAAGGGATGGCACTAATTGTCCAATTTGGCCTGGAACTTACTTTTTCTTCTTGTCTTAAATTCAGCTTAACACATGCATTTATGTTATTTGCTTTGCCTCTAAAACATTTGAGTATGTTACCCAATAGTTAAAGCAATTAATCGTTTATTTATTCAGCAAATATTTATTAATCAGTTGCCATATGTCAGACATCATTCCAGGCATTGGATCCCCAGCATTGAACAAGGAACAATAAATTCCCTTTCAGGAGCTTGCATTGTAGTGAGGCAGATAGAAAATGAATAATAATATTATGTAGGAGTAGCAAGGAGTTAGGGTTAGGTGGGTTATTTCAAAGAGGGTGGTCAGGAAAGGGCTTTATGAGACTGGGACATTTGAATAAAGAACTGAGTAAAGTAGAGGAAGCCATGGGAGGTTCAGGTAAGAACATCCATGTATGGCGAAGAGCAAGGGTTAAATTTCAGTGGTCAGAATGAGCTTGCTGTGTTCAATAAAGAACGAGGGCAGTATAGCTGGAATAGAACAGAGAGGAGGGCGGACGCGGTGGCTCACGCCTGTAATCCTAGCACTCTGGGAGGCCGAGGTGGGTAGATTGCTCACTCAAGGTCAGGAGTTCGAGACCAGCCTGAGCAAGAGTGAGACTCCGTCTCTACTATAAATAGAAAGAAATTAATTGGCTAACTATATATATATATATATATATATAAATAAAAGAACAGAGAGGAGTTAGTGGGTTGCAGAATGGGACTATTTGAGGTCAGAAGGTAGACAGAAGATGGATTAGACATGGGCTTGGAGGTAAGGTTTTGTATTTTATTCCAGGTGTGGTAACACAGAAAGCAATTTGAGGGTTTTGAGCAGGGAGTGACATGTGATAGAGATCTTTTCAGATCACTCTGGGCTTTCATGTGGGTAATTTGCTTTGGGAAGCCAAGAATGAAAACTGGAAGAATACTTAGGAGGTTATTGAAGTCTTAGAGAGAGGGGATGGCCCCGGCACTCGGGAGGTAGTGATAGAGGTCATGAGAAATACTAGGTTTGGACTATATTTTGCAAATAGAAAGGCGACCCAAGTGAAGAATTGGATGTGTGATAGAAGAAAAGTGAATGGTCAAGGACAGCTCAGGATTTTTGCAAATCTTCCACTTTGTGTGAATTGTGGTGCTATTTACTGGAATAACGAAGACTCAAGGAACAGAAGCTTTTGTGGGTGCAGATGAAATGGTGATTTCCATTCTGGAGGTGTTAAATGCTAGATGCTAAGAAGGAAAGGTCAGCAAGAGGAGAGATACTTGGGGAAAGGTGGGGTCCCAGAGGCCAGGCGTAGAAAGCTTTTCACCATGCCCAATGCTGAGGACTGCCGAGGCCAATCAGAACTGAAAATCAAGCTTAACATTTGCTAAGATGACAAGATGGGGCTTTTCTTGAGGTTGAGAACAATGGGTTCCATGGAGTGGTGGGGAAGAAAGTCATAATGGAGAATGTTGAAGAGACAATGGGAAGCGAGGAACTGGGACCAGTAATAGGACCAACTTTGGGAAATTTCTCTATTCAGGGGAGCAGAGAAATGGGTGCCGGGGATGGGGATCCCAAGAGGTGTTTTTGTTATTTGTAATAATGAGAGATATTACGGGATGTTTGCATGCCGAAGAGGAGGACCTCACTTAGAAAAAGAAAGTAATGGTGCAGGAGAGATTGAGATAAGAGAATTTCTCAGGTGAAGTCCATGATCACGCAGGAGAGGATGAAGTGAACCGTATGGGGACAGCAGGACTGGGAGGTGGTTCTCTTCTGATTGCTTTCATTTTGTTAGTGAAATAACAGTGATGTTCTGTATAGTTAAAGTGACTGACAAAGGGATGAAAAGAAGAGGAGAAAATGTGAAATACAGGCATCCTGCACACAGTCCTGTGGATGGTACAGGTCTCTTAATACAGTGCTTTTGGATGATGTTTATTTAGGAGAAATTTATATTTCACAACTGAATATTTTGTTTTTGTTGTTTTATCCCGACATCCTTATTTTGAACATGTTCAAATGTAAAGAAAAGTTGGAATAATGGTACAAGGAACACCCATATACCTCTTCAGAGATTTGCTAATGTTTTACCATATTTGCTTTCTCTTCCTCTACCCCTCTTTTTACATAGGTGTGCATGCACGCACACACTCTTACGCACACATCCACCCACATACTCTTTTTTAGGGGGTGGGGCTAGAAATGTACTTTTGTCAGGAAGTTGAAAACATTCTGATGCTTCACCCCTAAATACTCCAGCATGCTTCTCCCATGAATAAGGACATTCTTCTACAAAACCACAATACCATTATCACACTTAAGAAACTAATAATTTTATACTATCATCTAATATCCTAGCCAAATTCAGATTTTTCTGGATGATCTATAATCTGATGGCATGTGCCTGAAGGAATTGGGATTTTTGAAGAAGTAAAGAGGGAAAATGGTTTGGAAGTGGCTTGGAGGAGCTAGGAAGGCAATAAATAGAAGTCTGTCTCTGTGTCTGTCTGTCTGTCTACCCATCCATCCATCCACATAGAAATGACAACAAAGAATTTATTGTGAATTACTACTGATTCAACCTATGAGAATAAATATATAGGACATTTTTAAGTGTCCTCAATAAGTGTGTGAGTAATTATCTAGAGTAGGTCCAAGCTCTGGTACTTCATTAACTGACTAGTGTTGCTGGCACTGGCTCCTTGGGTACTTGTGGGGCAGTGGAAGAAAAGCTCCTGTCTCATCGCTGTCTATTTTTGTGACTGGGGTCCTGTTTGGAGCGAGGGACCAGGGAAGCCGCTAACTCTTGCTTCACCCTCGAGCTTGTGAGAACCATCCTTTTCTTGCGCTGGCCTTTGGTTACTGTCAGCGTAGCAGCCCAGCGAGCCCTGGTAAGGTGGCCACTGCTGTGACATTTAATTTGAGCAGGAGGCTGAATGTGTCAAGGGAGGGTTGGACTATGACTGTGGAATGGCATCTTCTCTCATAGTAAAAGTCAGCCTGTGGTTGTGGCGGGAAGCTCTCTGCAAACACTTCTAGACTTCTCTGAAGTTTTTAATTAGCTTACTGAATTGGAATCTGATAAATATCTATTTTCTAATGTAACTGTTTTTGTGTGTCTACATGGAATATACAAATATAGTAGATTATCAAAACCGAAATTTTGTAGAGCAGATGTTTTTACATGAACATCTTTAATGGCAACCTCTCCCTGTTTGCTTTTTAGAAGGGAAATATTAATGGGGAATTCTGTTTAAAAGGAGAAAATGGACATTTTGGTTGCTTTGAGGAATTTTTTTTGGTTCTCTTTTTCATAATAAACAGTAATATAATAAATTTACTTAATATATATGCTTTTATTGCTTTAGTCTAGATTCCTACATCCAGGATTGCTGTCAACTGTTATGCATTTTCAAAATTATAATAGATATTTCCAGATTAGATTGATATCCAAAATGTTGTCTAGAATCCCAGTTATAATATTGTTCTTGTTATTGCTTAGAAGCCACAGTATCAGCACAAAATGTGTAAAAGGCTTTATCTGACTTTGTGGAAAGTTATCACTGTGTCTTTAAATATTAAAAACTAGAACTTGACATTGAACATGTTAACATTTGTTTATTTGGGGGAATGGCTTTTCCTTTCTAGATTGCTATTCAAAAAAGTAGGTTGTCTGAAAGTCAGGAAAAAGCAGTGAACCTGAAGAAAGACTTGGCGGAGATGCAGGAGTGGATGACACAGGCTGAGGAAGAGTACCTGGAGAGGGATTTTGAGTACAAGTCTCCAGAAGAGCTTGAGAGTGCTGTGGAAGAAATGAAGGTGAGGCTGGGACAGCCGGCGCCACCAGGCTTCATACCTCCCTCCCTCCCTCTCAAACCACCAGTCAATCATCTGTCTAGCTGTAAAGCACCATATGTACATAGCATCTTTCACAGCAGGATTTCAAATTAAAAAAAAAATAGGTGGCTGCTATGATTTTAGTGGGGAAAATAAATTAAGAGTCCACTAGTTCTGCTCGGCCCATGAGTTGAGTCCATGAAGGCCCTTGAGATAATCTCTTAGGGTAGAACTTCGGGAAGCCACAGATAATGACTTAAAAACCTCTGGTAGTAGGCGTAAGGAAGAATTAATTATAATTTTTTATTCGAGTAGATATATATATAACATAAAATTTGCCATTTTAACAATTTTAAGTATACAATTTAGTGACATTAATTACATTCAGAATGTTTTGCAGCCATATCACCACTATTTCCAGAATTTTTCAGGAAGAGTTATTTTTTTTGTAAGGAACAAGAAAGACTTCCTGAGTTGGTTGGGGTTTATCTGTATTTTACCAGGTGGTAATCTTCCAGTTAACACATCGGGTACACATGGATACCAAAATTTTGTTAGAGCAGGTAAGTGTAGCAGTAGAAACACATCAAGGACTGTCCTATCAGTTGGATTCACTGGCTATATTTTCTATAAGCTTATATTCCTGTGTCAATAGTCTTGGACACTCTCTTTTTTATATATAATAAAAGAACTGGGCATCATTCCCACATTTCTAACACTGCTTCAGCTGTCCTTGAGTATTGAAACCAAAAGAGGTCATGTCTGAAAGGCTATTTTTTTTTTCTATAAGTGTAAACAACACAGTGAATGTTTTACCTCAAAGTTAACTTGCCTGGAAGTGTAACTAAAGCAAAATCTCTGTGCAGATTTTTTATTTTTTTAAAAGGGATTATATGACATTCATGCATTATTATATATAAGTCAAAGTAAATATCACAGGAAACCTTTGTTGAAGTTGTATTTTCACTGAAACATCTTTTATAGTGTAACTCTTTGTGAAAGATTTTAAAAATATTCAGTGTATAAGGTATTTTAAAGGTAGCCTACCATGTTAAGAATAATCTTATCTCATTTATTCTCTTCCTTTAGACTACTGACATTGTAGTTCTGTGATTTTCTAAAGTTATTGTAGATGAGAGTTTAGAAAAATGAGATTAAAATCCTTGATTGGGCCATTCTGTTTATTTTTATTTTTTCACACAGTCATTATAAATTTAAAAAACACTACACTTAATTACTTTACCCCAACTTAGGGAAGTTGAAGGCCATTAAGCAATAGAGAAAGCTGAAGTGGAAAGTGAAAGGCTGTTTTAAGTTGTTTTTCCTGAATGTGAGATTTTTTATCTTGAGGAGTAAGGGAAACAGCGATTTCTGGATCAGATTGTCCCAGTATAACTTTATCATCTTTGAAATGCTGTTAATTATCAGAATGATACATGTACCTGTGTTCTAGGAGAAAAAAACATGTTTAAAGCATTTGGGGAACTTTTTAAAGGATACCTCTACCATGGTGCATATCAATTTTTGTGAAAATTTATTTATTTTATTCTAATATGCTTAGATCTCCAGTGATCAGTTAAAATTAATTCACTTAGATTCTTCTCTTGGACCCAGAATTTGCAACTATTTCATGTCAGTAAACATAATTTAGGATAACTTAGATGTTAACACTGCTGTTATGAAATGAAAATGTTTGTGGGTGCTGTGTACGTTGGGATGCATGAGTAAAGTGTTATAGTTAGCAATCTTATTTCAGAAACACTCACTGCAGTGGTTACCTACATAATGCTCCAAATTGGTAATTAGAATCATCTAGATGCTTTAATTTTAGTTTAGTTATTTAAAAAAGATAGAAAGAAATTGGTTATTGCGAAAGGGAGACATTTTTCAAGTTCGTCCTTTCTTGGAACAGAGGGCAAAGGAGGATGTGTTGCAGAAGGAGGTGAGGGTGAGGATTCTCAAAGACAACATCAAGTTATTAGCTGCCAAAGTGCCCTCTGGTGGCCAGGAGTTGACGTCTGAGCTGAATGTTGTGCTGGAGAATTACCAACTTCTTTGTAACAGAATTCGAGGAAAGTGCCACACGCTAGAGGTATGTTATTTTTTTTTCGGCGATGCCTTCCTGAGATCCAAGTTCTATAATGTACTGACCGTTTCTAAATCTTGGAAGAACTTTGTTTTCTTTCAAATACTGGATCATAAAGGAAAAGTAGTTCGTAGGGAATAGATTGATAAAAATGAAACATGGTTTAAAAAAACGGGAGACTAAGATCTGTCCCAAGTTATTGGAAATTTCTTGGGCAAGTCTTTTAATATCTTCAGACTTTACTTTTTTAATGTATGCAATCGAGGTTTCATGTTGCAGATGATCTTTAGTGTCTGTTCCAGTCCAGAAATTTCTGAAGACATTGTAAGCATCTTCTTTGTTTTGCCTGATTGAGTAAACAGAAATGCATTGAAGTTTTTGTTTTTTTTTAAATTTTAAGTGGTGTCTAAAGTTAGAGAGTCATCTGAAGGAAAAGTAGAACTTAAATATGCTGGTATTTTGCTTTGCCTTAGATAAAGTACCTTTTTTTTCCTCTCTGGACATTAGATTTAAGATGCAGATGATTCTATGAGGTTTTTCTTTTTTAAATAAAACTAAGTTTCTGCTTGTTTGTTTTTATGTTAGTATGACTTTTGTCATATCTTGTTGGAAGATTTAAGAAGCATTTCAATGTTTAACAATTTAATTTAAATTCAATTCAACTTAAAACGAATTATTATATTGTGGGAAATCCTGAAATGGTAAAAAATGGCAACTGCCATATTTAACCTAAATTCACTCATTATTTGCTTGGTCTGAATTAATTTTGTGCTAAGATAAATATATATAATTGAGACTAGTTAGTAAGAAAGCTACTTGAATAGGAATCACTCTGCTTTTTGGGAGTGATTTTCTGCGAGTTATCTTTTCTTTCCCATAAGAAATGAGGTTGTGCTTGCATCCGAGCAGAGTTTTGGTCTGCTTTTTGCTTGTAGAAATGTAGGGACTAGAAACCTCTTTTCCCTTTTGTTCTCAGCCAAACGGAAACTATGGCTGAGGGTTTAAATCCAACTTGTGCCTTGTTTTTATATGCCTGGTTAACTAAGAATAGTTTTTATATTTCTAAAGGGTTGTAAAACACACATATGCACGCACACACGCACACATTCTCTCTCTCCAAAGAAGAAGCTATGACAGAGACCAAATATGGCCCCTAAAACCTAAACTGTTTCCTCTGGCCCTTTATAGAAACACTTGCTGACCTCTGCTTTGGCCAGCGTGACCCGCATGGAGCACAGACTAGAATGTGCCCTCACTTGGTCAGTAGATTCCCACAGAGGACAAACTCAGGAGCACTCAAGCTGAGATCTTTCTCCTTAATTTACCACTTAAATAGGTTCCTCTTATATGGAATAAGAGAGTATAAATTTATAAATGTTTCTAGACTGCCTCCCACTCCCTCTGGATAATTTAGTGGTAAGGAATAGGTGATGGCAACTAACACAGCAGGAATAGTATAACTCCATTTGGGGTAAACTGTGGCTCACTCTCTTTCTTTTTTCTCTTTCCTTTCTTTTCTCTTTCTTTTCTCTTTCTCCTTCTCCTTCTCCTTCTCCTTCTCCTTCTCCTTCTCCTTCTCCTTCTCCTTCTCCTTCTCCTTCTCCTTCTCCTTCTTCTCTTCTCTTCTCTTCTCTTCTCTTCTCTTCTCTTCTCTTCTCTTCTTGGCAGAGTCTTGCTCTATTGCCCAGGTTAGAGTGCAGTGGTATCATCATAGTTCACTGTAGCCTCAAGTTCCTGGGCTTAGGGAGCCACAAATGGGGTCTCACTATGTTCCCCACGCTGGTTTTGAACTCCTGGCCTCAAGTGATCCTCCTGCCTTAGCCTCCCAAAGTATTGGGATTACAGGCGTGAGCTGCTGAGCCTGGTGTGGCTCTCTTCTTAAATAGAGATGTCTTCTGCATTTAGGAAAAAGTTGGCTACACAGCAAACTCTTCATATCAGTTAACTCTGAGTTGGAATTGGGTGGGGCCCATGAGATTTTAATTTCCTGTGCAATTATTTAAAAATTT
This sequence comes from Cheirogaleus medius, assembly GCA_008086735.1. Taxonomy (NCBI): domain Eukaryota; kingdom Metazoa; phylum Chordata; class Mammalia; order Primates; family Cheirogaleidae; genus Cheirogaleus; species Cheirogaleus medius. The sequence goes on from VBSM01000361.1 coordinate 89,046,846, forward strand.
TACAATTTAGTGATTTTTTCCCTTTTATTTAAAAAGCAAACTAATAACATTTCTCTCCTGTTTTTTCCTACTGATTATATAGTTTGATTTTTGACATTTAAGTGAGATCCTGGAATTTATTTTAATGGGAAAAGCAAGGCAGCCTCTTGCTCATTCCTCTTTGTCCCCTCCCCACTCAATTGGTCTAATATGATTTATTGACAAATTTAATTTTATTTCATTTATCCGAAAATTCAATCAGTTTCTAAATTCCCAGATATACTTACCTCTAAATGAAATTATTATTGATTAAAGAGAATGTATGGCACTTGAAGTACGATGTACGAAATGGCTTGTCTAATTTAAATTTTTTCACTCTTTAGGAGGTCTGGTCTTGTTGGATTGAACTGCTTCACTATTTGGATCTTGAAACCACCTGGTTAAACACCTTGGAAGAGCGGATGAAGAGCACAGATGTCCTGCCTGAGAAGGCGGATGCTGTCAACGAAGCCCTAGAGGTTGGAACCTGTGTTCTTGGTGGCATTTCTTTTTGTTGCATGTGTATTAAAATGAGGAACATAATGCTTTATGTGGGCAAACTCATTTGCTTCCTCAGTAGTTTTCGATGTAACTTGTGTATTCTTCTGTAGCCTGAAGTATTTATACAGTCGTATGTATTTATAGTATCTGTGACCCACTGTATCAGCCCCGTGAAATGGCAATCGGTACATTGCAGACACGGTTTTGCAGTTTATTTTACCAGTCTCTGGACAAAGCTCTGCCCCATGTTATTGGGACAACTGCTGTCCTGCTTCATCATCAAGTTATTTTTACTCACTAAGCACAACAGTGACTCAGTTTGCAGCGGCTTCTAGTCCATTACCTTCAGATATCCAAAGTTAAAAGACAGGCTGAGAGGACAGTAGTTGTGACACGGGGTCCTGTCGTGGAGCCTGTCATCACGCCTGGACCTCAAGCTCCTTGAGGCTGAGAAATTTATCTGATTCTTCCATCCATTGTTGTTCCTCAGTTCCCAGCACAGTGTGCGCCACACGATGACTTAATAACTGTGTCTTAACTGAACTGCAATGTAACGAGGGGTAGGTTTGCTTGAAAAAGAGAGAAGGTAGATATGCTTTTAAAAATGCAGTGGCACGATGCGGGAATTGAGTGGACGACTGGGCGTCAGGAGGAAGTGAAGCGTGGCGTCTGCATTCCAGGAGACGGATGTTCTGCTGGAGCAAAGACAGTACTTCTCAAATAAAGCAGAGTGAGAGATTGGAAAAAATGAAAACTATGAAAAGCTTACTTTCTAAAACATATTTTCCCAATATGAGGGTTCATGTACATTCTAGAATATATGGAAAATAGAGAAGAGTGTAAAGCGAACTCTGATAAACACTTTTAAACGTTTTGTGTATTTCTTCCTAATATTATTTTTTACATACACGCACTGTAAGGTAGTTACACTGGATCAGAGGCCTGGGGGTCATAAAGGCTTTGGAGCCAAGATGGAATCTTAGCTCTTGACTGTGTGGGTAGCAAGTTATTTAACCTCTCTGACCTTCAGTTTTCCTGTCTGTAAAATGGGAATAATATTTAGCCCATATGGTTGATTAGATTTTTATATATGTAAAGTATGTGTATAAAACAGTGCCTCTATTCTGTATATGTTGAAAAAAAAGAGATAATTTTTACCTATTTTTAGCAATACGATTAATAACAGATGAGATAATATTGCTTGTATAATATCATCTTCTGCCTTCAAACATTGAATCATATCATAAGCTTTTCTCTGTATGATTAATAGCTTTTGAAATTGTTTGTGTGGAATTATATCATCATATATCATTCATACTGATTTCTCAATTTTGTGTATTTATTAGTACCATGTGGATACTTTGTGAATTAGTCATATAATTAATTTCTAGTTGTATTCCTTAGATAGATTTCTAGAAAATGGAATTACTTGTTTAAAAAATGTACATTTTTAGGATCCTGGATACATTTTGCCTTAGTAAAAGCATTATTTTTCTCCCTGTTCCTGGAACAGTCTCTGGAATCTGTTTTGCGCCACCCAGCAGATAATCGCACCCAGATCCGGGAACTTGGCCAGACTCTGATTGACGGAGGGATTCTCGATGATATAATCAGTGAGAAACTGGAGGCTTTTAACAGCCGATACGAAGACCTGAGTCATCTGGTAAGAATTGTGTGAGTGTTGATTGGGCCTTTATGAGATGGAGCTGACCCTAAGCTCTGTATCACAGAGAGCTTTAATGTTGGAAAGGCTTTAATGTTGGTTAAAGTTGGCAACCAACACTAAGGAGGGCACTGACATGCCAGGGAGGGAAGAATAGACCTAATACTTATAATGCAGGCAGAACTTGTTTTAAAAAAAAGTTATCTTTGAGATTATTTCTACCTGTAAACTATTTAATTTCCATTAAGGATCACAGTGTAGCTGTATGTAAGAATAATAACTCATATCATCATAGTAAATATTAGAGCCATCATGATTTAACATAAACTATTATGAAAGCTGTAATCTCTTAGTACATATCCAGGTTGTATCACAGCATGCCCATGTCCATATCACTAATTATAGAAAGGACACTGTTCTTTTATAGAAAGTTTGGTTGAGTATTCGATGCTTTCAAGCACATATTAAATAATAACTGTTGATGTTTAGATGAAAAGCATCAGGCATTTAGTCCAAAAGTGCAGCAAATAGTGGTTCAACAGAACTTGTTTTCGACTTTGGAAAAAAAGAGATTCAGATGTTCATTGACAGACATTCTTGTTAGATTTTATGTTCTTATTGACAGATATTGCTGATTCCTAAAAGCACTCTAAATTTATAATAAGTAACAAATTTTTATCCTCTGTTTAATATATTCTATAAGAAATCTTTACATTTTAAAATTTTGTTATATATATTAAAAGAAGTAAAAATTAGTAATTCATCCACAAGGTGGGTAAGATCCTAGAAGGACATTTTCACTGTTACCATTAGTAGTTATTATTTATTTATAAGGAAGGCTAATGTCTTGAACTAGTGCTCTGTTAGACTTTTCTTAGTGGCCAGAACATATGTATTCAGCTATTTATATTTGTGCCGAGCAACTGATGGTTCAATTTCTCCCCTGTGTAGGCAGAGAGCAAGCAGATTTGTTTGGAAAAGCAACTCCAGGTCCTGCAGGAAACTGATCACATGCTTCAAGTCTTACAGGAGAGCTTGGGGGAGCTGGACAAACAGCTCACCACGTACTTGACTGATAGGATAGACGCTTTCCAAGTTCCCCAGGAAGCTCAGGTACTGCTATAGATTCAAAGGCTTTTGAGTCAAAAAGAGAGCATAGGTGCTCACTTCCTTTACTGCAAGAGAACTTTTGCCATGGAAAACTGAGAGTTCACGGGAAAGATTGACCTTACTTATGGGCAGCACTTGGGTCTTGGAGTTCCCTTGCTTTCTATGTAGGACTCTGATAAATGACCAACATTTTAAATTATAGTTTTCTTAGTTATGGAATCAGGACAGTTTATTTTTAATAAATAAATAGTAAACATTTGAAATGACAAATACAAGGACTTTAGTGTGTGCATAGCACACAGTAGTCTTACAATACAGCAGCCTGTATTATTATTATACCACAAACTTATTAGAGCTCGTATGGGGGCAACATTATGTAAAATATAATATTATGTATTGCATGACTATATGGAACTTTTGTATTGTTCTTTTTTTGTATTGTTTCTATTTTTATACTTTTTAAAAAAGGGCATCCTCTCCCCTTACCGATCTCTTTTGTAGAAAATCCAAGCAGAGATCTCAGCCCATGAACTAACCCTAGAGGAGCTGAGAAGAAATATGCGTTCTCAACTCCCGACCTCCCCAGACGGCAGGACTGCTCGAGGAGGAAGTCAGATGGATGTGCTACAGGTAAAGACGATGAGAAGCATCCTTTTGCTTTTCAATGTGTTGGGCATAAAAAGAAAAGGAGAAAGAGTTGATTACTTGGGTGCCTTTGGTATTCTTTATGATGGAAACCATGGGAGAGGAGTGATATATTGAAGGTGCATTGCATCTAAGGGAGCAGAAACAAATTGTTGCACGGGTGGAAAAATTATTCAATCTGATTTTTATGGTTGAGTTTAGAAGTGAGAGAACGAGCTGGATTTAGAAGTTAGCATTATGTTGGCTTTGTCTTTAACGCAGAGCCCCTGTCAGTACTGGCATGGCTGGTGCACAAGGCAGGCTGAGTTCACATGGGATGTAGCATCAGACTTTTAGTTCCTTAATGACCCAAGTGACATTGAATTTCAGTCTGAACTTGTGATAAAGGGCATTTTGAGTTCTAGGTTCCTGATCTATATTTTTCAAACAGGTGAGGAAATTTAAAAAGTTTTAATTCCAGCAAGGCTGGAATTCCAGCTTTGTCCAAATTATTATCTGAATTTATTATCTCTGGGATTGAGACACTGAGTGTCAAGTGATTCATGGCACTGGGCTGTGCAGTTCACTTAGGTGATCAGGGAACCACACTGAGGTCCTTTAGGATTTTTTTCTTTTTTTGGTCATGTTATTGAATGTTTTGTTGGTGCTTTACTTTATAGCTTTTTAGCATTATATGTTATACTCATATCATTTGATGAGAGAGATTATCATTCTGATGTGAATTGCTTATTATTTTCATTTCTGCAAACAGAGGAAACTTCGAGAGGTATCCACAAAGTTCCAGCTTTTCCAGAAGCCTGCTAACTTTGAGCAGCGCATGCTTGACTGTAAGCGTGTGCTGGATGGTGTGAAGGCAGAACTTCACGTTCTGGAAGTGAAGGATGTAGATCCTGATGTCATACAGAGCCACCTGGACAAGTGCATGGTGAGGCTGTTGGGCAGTTCACATGTCCAGTGGGTTTTCCAGCAGCAGTTATGGCTTAGTCTAGCACTTAAAAACTTGGTCTGTTCAACAATCTTTAGCCTAGAGTATGCTAAACAGAGGGACTGACTATGGGAAAACATGTTGAAAAATAAGAAATGTGATCTCTGCCCGCAAGGAAATTAGAAGGGATAAGAGAGACAGCTAGGAGAGAGTAAAATCAATTATTACAGTGTAATGAGGTAAAGGGAATTACAATAGATGTGTATATAACATGCCAAAAAACCAAAAGAAATATATCTTAATCGCAGTGTGAAGTTACAGAAGGCTTTAGCAGAATGTGACTAATAAGCTAAGTTTTCAAGGATAAATTTGAGTTAGCTAGAAGAACCATATTTAGAATGGATGTCAGGAATATTACCACATTTAAAAAAATCATTTTCAAAGAAAGTAAAATTTTAACTTTTAATTTATAAAGTTTAAACCTAAGATACGAAAGAAAAAAATTATTCTTAGAGTGGATGTCAGGAATATTATAGCATAAAAAATTAATTTTCTAGGAAAATACAAGTTTAAAGAAAAGTTTAAACCTAAGATGGGAAAAAAGAAATGATATATTTAATATAAAGCCTTATTACTTTTTTAGTCTTAAACTTTATAATTCAATTGAATAGAAATTTAAAAGTAATGTGGCTAAGAGGACACAATCTTAGAATTGGTGTTCTGCTGGAGAATCATGAAGAAACTTAAGATGTGACTGGTTAGGACAAGGCAAGTCTGGGAAGAGTTTTTTATGCTTTTCAAAATTGCAGTCTCCACATGTCTGTTTCTTACATGGATGGAAGAATGTACAGATAGGATAAAGTATAATATATATGTGCATCATATATGTAAGCATTTCTTTGCTTATTGTGATATAGTGGCAACCAAAACAAATACTGTCCTTGACTTCATGGAATTTAGTTCAGCGGTGACAGTGTCCGATGAGAGGTTTTCAGGTTAAGATGATGATGTATGGATTAAAGAGAATAAAGCTTTTTGGTTTCAAAATAACTAGGATTAGGACAGCTCTGAATTTGATGTACAGAACTCTAATTTCTTAATAGTCATATACATCTTGATATATTGAATGTTATACATATTTTCATTATATAAGTGATGCACGTTCATTGTTGTAGACTTGGTATTTCAAAGAAAATAAAGGAAAATATGTTACTAATTCCAAATTCCAATAGCCAGCAGCAGCCTGCCTAGACTTTTTTCTAGTCATAACATTGAGGCTTTTTTAAAAATGTAATTTTAAACGTGATAGATATTCAATTTTTAGTGCTAATATTTTCCTATTTTATGTAGGAAAAATATTTATGGTATCAAGTACTTTCACAAATATTTAAAACACATTTCTAATTTTTTTAAAAACAGGCATAAACTCTATTAGTGTATTTTCTTGTCTGATGAGAAAAAGTTACTGCAACTTTGATTTCATTTGACTTGATCTTTGAACCAAATCTGAGAAAGATAATGCCCTTGATCTCCATGGTTAGGTCTTAGCTATCAATCTGTGTGAGCTGTGTTCTGAAAGGATTCCAGTTGGCACGTGTTCATTACAATGTGTAATTTGTCTTGTTGTTGTTGTTTTAAAAGAAACTGTACAAAACTTTGAGTGAAGTCAAACTTGAAGTCGAAACTGTAATCAAAACAGGAAGGCACATTGTCCAGAAGCAGCAAATTGACAACCCTAAAGAGATGGATGAGCAGCTGACGTCCCTGAAGGTCCTTTACAATGACCTGGGTGCGCAGGTGAGGAGCGCGGCCCACAGCCCACCTCTCCCTCTCTCTCCCTTCCCCCCTCTCTCTCTCTCTCTTACTCATGTATTTTAAAATTTGACTTCACCTCTCAGAAATTGCATGTTTGAAATTTATGGCATTCATGTATGTTTTCAATTTATTGCAATAATTTTTATATTTCTTTAAATGTACATGCTAATATTATAATGATTAACAATTATATAGTAATTTATTTTTAATATTTAATCCAGTTTACTATTTATACTTTCAATGGCTACTGACATTCCATAAGTTGTTACAAGGAAACTCTACAAATAATAGTCCCTGTATAAACTTACGTTATTGGTCCTTGGACTTCTGAATCAAATGGTCTACTGAGAAATGTGAAAACATCAGGGCTCTAATAAATGATAAGTGACAGTAAGTTCTTATTAATCTACTAGGATTTAAAATCCTCCCGAGAAACATCTCTAATATGGGCATTTTAGTGGATCTGTGCAGGTGTTATAGGGCCATTTATGGTGAGTGACTGGGTCCAGCAGGCTTAATGTCTTCTCTCATTTAGAATCTTTGCCCTGAAACCAGCAGAACAAAAGAATATGTAGAAGTGAAACTTCCTTGGCAATATTGAATAACTGCTTTAGACAACGTTTTGGATCCTTCTTCAGTTATTAAATATTAGCTACTTCTAGTGAAGTAAGATTGAAATTTCTACATAAGCCCAGATAAAAATAGCTGAAATTTTGTTATCAATTTAAAATCGATAAGAATGACCAGTCCATACTTTTTCTAGGCAATTTTGACCTCACTTCTGCAAGATTAGATTGTTGGTGTGATACACCTTGATGGATCACCCATCTGGAACACAGGTCTTAGGGCTTCTTTTTGGTATTATACAGCTCAAGTTATTTGTTCAATATTATTATATTTATTCACTTACCAGGCATTTTATGGATGGGAATGCTAGTGCTTATTTTTGCACTAATCCTCTTATTGTGACTATGATTTTAGCATTAATTTATTTTCTCATTTAAAGTCTCATTCAACTGAGACTCTGTGTCAGGAGTTATATAGGCAGTAGGGATACTGTCTAATGGAACTTAAGAAAGTGGAAAACATTTATCAAGGAGTCACACGAAATAATGTCAGATTATCAGTCTGAAGTGTTATAAAGGAATGTACATGGTGCTTTAAGAGTATAGGTAAAGGGAGATTTGGCTGTGTCTTGGGTTAAGAAAGCTTCCCTGGGGAAGTGATGCATAAGCTGAAATCTGAAGGATGGGAGGAGTAACCTGGGTGAAACTAGAGGAAGAACTTATAAGACTGATGGAACAGCATGTGTAAAGGTCCTGTGGTAGGAGGCAGCATGCTGCATTTGTGTGGCTAGAGCAGAGAGAGCCAATGTGAGGAACATGGTGTTGGGGAGATGACACCAGAGCCTTCCAGTGTCATAGAGTTTGTGTTAAAGACTTTAATCTCTGTCTCAAAAGCAACAATCAGTTTTTGCGGCGTGTTTAGTAGGGAAATAACATGCTCAGATATGTTTATTAAAAGATTACTTGTTGCCATTTGGAGGATAAATTGGAGAGAGGCAGGAGAGGATGTGGGAGAACAGTTAGGAAGTCACTGTTGTACTCCTAGTGACAGATGATGGTGGCTTGAGCAGTAAAGATGGAATTGATGGATTGATTTCAGACATATGTAGGAAGTGAAATCAATAGGACTTGGTGATGGATTAGATATAGGGGTGCAGGAGAGGGGGAGACCAAGGAAGACTCCTGGGTTTCTGCTTCATAATGTGGGTGGTGCCATCATCAGGATGGGGTGCTGAAAGGAAAGGTGCTCTAAGGACTTGCAGAAACTACAAGCATGTATTTGATATATCGATATTTTAAGTGCCTTTGGGAATGTTAATCGGCGATGTCAGATACTCATGTGGCTATTCAGGCCTGGGGAATATATCTGGGCTGCAGAGATGGATTTTATGAGTCATCTGCATAGAGGCAGTCATTAACGTTTGCAGGGATGATAGATTGCCTAGGGACAGGATATAGTGAAAAAGAAGAGGGCCCTCGACCAAGTCTCAGGAATTACGTCATTTAGCAAGAAATTTGAGGGAGATGATCTTGCAAAAGAAACTGAAATAAATAGCAAGAAGCGGTAGGCACACTGGGGAAGTCAGGGGGGAGATGCTATTTGGAGAATGAGTATAGCCAGCTGTTTTAAATATTATTGAAAGTTAAATATGATGTCCACTTAAAAATGTCTATTAGATCTGTTGCCACTGGGGTTATTATCGAAATTAGCAACGACAATTTCTGTGGAGTGAAGCGGTAGAAGCTAGAGCATCAGGGTGTGAGGCCTGTGTGGGAGGCGAGGACGTGGAGACAGCACTGTAAGAATGTGGTGTTGAGGGTCTGCGTGGGAAGGGTGGGGAAAGGAAAGGCGTTAGGGGAGCTGAGGCCAAAGAAGAGAATGTTTTGAGTGTGAGAGAATTGAGTGTTTGATAGCTGGTGGGAATGATCTTGTTGAGAGGGAAATGGTTGAATATCCAAGAGGGAGGAGGGATCAATGGTTTCATAAAGGATTTACAACTTGGTAAGCCCTAATTTAATATACAGTGCATCTTAAAATATATTGATCAGATTGAGGGAAGTGTAAATTGTTTTGGATAGGACTGTAAATTATTTTCTTCCTGTTTATGTACAAATCTTTGGTGGCATTAAGTTTTATGATGATTGTGTAGCTGCCTGGCATGTCAAAGTCAGATAAGTATCATTTGAATATATAATACCTAATATAATCCAAGTATTTGTATCCTAAAGTCTGCATTGAGGTGCCATTAATTTAGAGCCATGAATTTTAATTAAACTCTGTGGAAAAAAATTACACTTTTAGGAAGGAATTTAATAATAATCGATCTTCTTACTATCAGAGAGTGAAATTGAACACAGGGGACAAGAAAAGAGAAATGTTATCTCATGTTACTTATTAACAAAATTCAGCCTTGATATCATTTTATATCATCTAAGGAAATTTCATCTCATATGTGACTTATTACTCTCTTACTTAGATGTTATTGTCTGTACATATGGGCACATAGAATTAAGAACTTATGTATGTGTTGTGATATCCTTTAAAGTGTTATCTCAGCTGTACATTGTGAATAGTTGTTCTTGGTTTGAGAGCATCATTATGTAATGCAAGGAAGGGTCAGACTGGGCTCAATCCGGTGGCTTTGCCACCCTGGTCTTAACCTTAGTCTCTGTGAGCTTCATTTTCCTTATTCGTAAAGTAGGAACAAGAGTGCTTATCACAGAAGCTTTTGTGGTAATTGCATAACATGTAAGGTTCCTTAACACAATGCAGAAGCTGTATTAAGAGCTTGGTAAATGTTAGTTCTGTTCATTTTGCTTTCTGTCAGCAACAGTAAGAACAAAATAATAAGGTTGAAGTTGCATAGTCATGTACTGTATTTTAAGTTATTTGATTAATTTTCAAATATATAATTGTGAAAACAGTGCTATTTTCCCCTCAAATTCCTGTAATACAGTGTGTATGTGCTTTTTGAACAGAGTCCTTCGTGGAGAGGATTCTAAGATATCTTCTCTTCAAAATTATAATTGATACTATTTATTGATTTCTGAACTTTGTTCCAACGACTGGGACAAGACCTATGTATGTCTGCTCCGCTCAGTCACTGCTCATAACAATCTTTAGAGGGTTATCCCTCTACCAGTGTCACTTAGGAAGTAAGTTGTGGAGCTAAGATGAAAACCCAGGGCTGACACTTCGCCACTACAGTATGTGGTCTCCTTGCAGAAACCCCAGTTTGGAGTGATTTAAGGTGCTAGAGATAGAGGTGATGTCTGGGGGTTAACTATGAATCAGTTTGGATTTTTAGTTAATATTCTTACTCCTTCCTATTTATTTTCATTCCTATCCTAATCTCAACCTCTGTCTCCTGGTCTGTCTCCTTTTCAGGTGACAGAAGGAAAACAGGATCTGGAAAGAGCATCACAGTTGGCCCGGAAAATGAAGAAAGAGGCTGCTTCTCTCTCGGAATGGCTTTCTGTTACTGAAACTGAATTGGTACAGAAGTCCACTTCAGAAGGTCTGCTTGGTGACCTGGATACAGAAATTTCCTGGGCTAAAGTGAGTTGCAGTTCAGATGAATCACCAATATTATGCCAGTGTCAGCTGTGGCATTGGTTCAGAGCAATCTGGGTGGACACTGTTTCCCTCCATTTCATATTAAATATAGCCTATTCTTTTTTTTCCATTATTTTTTCCTCTTCTCTGTCCTAAGAAGAGTATTTCTAAAACAACTATTTTGATAATATGTTTTTATCTTGATTCTAAAAGCATTAAACTCATATGGATCCTCAAGACCTTTGTAGTCATTATGCTTATGTGGTACTTGAAAACATTATAATTAAACACTTCCAAAATTGGTGGCATTTTTTGAGTATTCAAAAGTGTTTACAAAGTATTGTGCTGAATTTAATTCTTCTTTAATAACTTTTTCTTTTTACCAATAACTAATCTTTCTACCGCAGATGAACATATGTAAAGAACATAGGAACAGAGTAAGAAAAGTCAATACAAGTTTTCTTTTTGTGTGTGTGTGTTTGAGACTGGGTCTCCTGTTGCCCGAGCTAGGATACAGAGGCATCATCATAGCTTCCTGCAACCTCCAGCTCCTGGGCTCAAGCGATCCTTTTGCCTCATCATCCCGAGTAGCTGGAACTATAGGTGTGCACTATCACGCCTGGCTAATTTTTGTATTTTTTCTCTTGAGACCGGGTCTCACTCACTCTTGCTCAGGCTGATCTTGAACTCCTACCCTCAAGCAATCCTCTTGCCTTGGCCTCCTAAAATGCCAGGATTACAGGCATGAGCCACCGTGCCTGGCCTAAGAGTTTTCTTTAGCTCTATAGTTACTTTGAAATCACAGAGATTACAGAGTTGATTTGCCAATTCTCTCTTCTGAGGTAGAAAAGGAATTGGATGGAACACAGAGTACTTCTTTTACCAAGGCAATTCTGTTTTCCTAAATTTATTTCCTAAGAAAGAAGCAAGTATGCTAGAGAGAAGTGTTGAAAATAATTGATCAATACTGTGACAGATATTTTTATAAAGCTGCAAGTATCAGTTTTGACATCCTCTACAGATGTTTGCCGTGGGCCTCTAAGAGAAGGTTCTTAGAAGTCTTGGGGTGACATGACTTCTGCCTACTTTGCACCCTCTGTGGAGATAAAAACTGAGAGAAAGCTGAGATATTAGGCCCTGGAAAGAATGTTCTCAGTTTAGAAAATAGCTCATGGAAAGCGTGATCATGCCACTGAGCTGTGTAAATGAAAAGAAGATGAAGTAAAGATGTTTGAGGGAAATGAAAAACGTTGCAAGTCATCAGTATTTTGCAGGTGAATGCAAAACAAAGGCATAAACTTTATTTTTGTTAAACTTAAGTTTTTCAAGAAAAGATTATCTTCGTTGTACAGTATACTTTGAAAACCATTATTTTCTTATTAGTAAGATAAGTCATATAAGCTGATTGAATGAAATTCATATCTTGCAATACAAAGAAAGACAGGAGCAAAAATCACCTATAATCAAAGAATAGCCTGTTATCTTTTTTTCAGGCCTGTATGGATGTGCACAGGTACAAGCATATATTTAAAAAATAATTATGTTCTATCTAATGTTTCATGACCTTCTTTAATAAACTTTAACATTTCCTTTACCTATAAGTGTTTTTGTATAGCATATTAGAGATATGCATAGTATTTCATTCTTATTTTATTTTTTATTGTGTCATTCCTCAATTCATGTCCATTTAAATTATTACCTATTTTCACTATTGTGTAGTGAAACTATAATACTATGATGAATATACATGTAACTAAATCACAGCGTACATTCATACTTATTTCCTGAGGATAAATTCTTAGCCCTAAAATTATTTGGTCAAATGATGTATCCATTTTAAAGTCTTACATATTATGAAATTGTCCTTCAGTAATGTTGTACTCACCATCTGCAAATGAGAATTTCTATTTGCTTGTTTTAACCACACCTTTGAGAACAGTAGGCAAACATCATATTTTGGTTTTTTAATTAGAGTATTTTCCATACATTTATAAGTCATCTGTAGCTCTTTTTAAAAATTTGCTTTTTCCTTTAATTCTGCCCTTTTTTCTGTCACCAAATTGGTCTTTTAATTTAGAGCTCTTTATCTGTTCTGCTTATTAATACTTTGTGTGTTGTTGATGATTACAAAAGAATTTTTTTTTGCCGCTGTAGTTTCTTTTCTGTTTTTAGTTTAGTTTTCTTTTCTTTTTTTTTTTTTTTTTTTTAGAAAAAACCACTGTTATAAGTTTTTTAAAAAAGAAAATCCATTTTTTTCTTCATTATTTCTGCCTTTAGTGCTTAGAAAGGCCAACTTTACTCCAAGGTTATGTAATTATTTATTTATATTTTTTTCTAGCTCCTTTATTGTTTTATCTTCTTACTTTTAATGCTTTAATCCTTCTGGAATTTATTTTGGTGTATTTTATGAGGAATGGTTTTAACCTTTCCAAATAATTAACCAGTTATCTAAGCACTATTTATTGAGTAATTAATCTTGTTGCCACTGATTTGACATGCCAAATTCATATTTTTATCTATTTCAAAATATTAAGGGGGTACAAATGTTTTTGTTACATGGATACCTTTTATGATGCTTAAGTCGGGGCTTTTAGTGTCTCCATCACCTGAATAGTGTTCATTGTACCCGATGGGTGTGTTTTCACCCCTCCCATTCCCCTCCCCTCCCCACTTTCTTGATTTCCAGTGACCTTTACAACTCTTTGTGCCCATGTGTGCCCATCGATTAGCTCCTCATTATTAGCAAGTACGTGTGGTGTTTACTTTTGCATTCCTGAGATACTTCACTTAGGATGATGGTCTCCAGTTTCCTCAAAGTTGCTGCAAAAGACATTATTTCATTCTTTTATATAGCTGAGTAGTTCTTCACAGTATATGTATACCACATTTTCTTAATCTATTCACAAGATTCACATATTCTTATTTGCCTATTGCTTTTCCTTGTTTTCTGTTCTACTGATTGGACCTTCTAAAATGTACCAGTTCTTCAACTGTTTATGTTTTATAATATATTTTAACTGTAGCTAATGGGTTCTTTGTCTTTATATTTCTTTTTTGGTATATACTCATATAAGAACTTTAGAATTATTATTCTCAAATTCTTAAGAGAAATTCTGTTGGAAATTTTGATTTGAATTGCCTTAAATTTATAGATTTGTTTGGCAAAGAATTGACATCTTTGTAATATTAGGTCTTTTAGTAATATGTTGTGTCTCATTTTCCTCCAAATTCTTTCACATCTCTACATCAGGTTTTGATTCTTTTCTTCACAAACATTATATATATGTAAAGAAGTTCTGTCCAACATACTTATTTTATTTTTATTGTTGTGCAAAAGTATACTTTTCTCTTTTTACTAAATGCTTATAGTTGGTACATAGGTGGTATTGATTTTTGTATATTTGATTTTTAATCAGACATCTTCATGTATTCATAAATTCAGTTGTTTTTTTCAGTTGAGTCTAATAGTTTTTTAGTTAAAGGCTGAAAATAATAAGTTTGTCTCTTCCGGAACAATACTCTCTTAAATTTCCATTTAATCTTATTTCAGATTTGAAATAATGAAGGTGATATACACAAATTATGAATTCACAGCACATTCTCTTCATTAGAGTAAATCAAATGAAACGTTAGTATACATAGTATACATAATCACCATCTTTTCAACACTGTGTTTTTAGATTTAAGGAACATGCATATTTCACAACATTTTGATGTAGTTGCACTTAAAGATGATGTAAAACTATTTTCAATGCAAAGCTTAAATAGCATTTTTCTTCCTGAATTTAAATAGTACTTTGATTCATAGCTTAAATATCATTATTTTTAATGCATTACTTTTCTTTATTATAAAATCTATTAGCACAGTGTGTATACTATTTAAATTTAATTACTTATAGTTAATTATTTCTTATATTTCTTAAAAACTGTTCTAGTCAATCAGTATATAACCACTGAAGGAGTGCAAAGAGTCTTAACTGAAAGGAGCATGGCTGTGGGTATCTTTTATTTTTTTTCCCCTGCTAGAGAAGAACTTTTAAAGAAATATTTTAGTGCCTTCATAAATATACCGGTAATTGACATGGCCAAGTGAATATTTAAACCTTGACTCACTTGTGAATTTGTAATTTTATGCTTTCCAAAATGTGATTTAATGATGTTTAAATATAAATGAGCTCCTTGAAATGATTGGTTTCAGTGTTGATTTAAAAAGGTGCAACAGTTTTAAAAAAGTTCAACAACAGTAGTAGCAGTAGGGTAGATACCTGTATGTTGTTTTATGATTGAAAAAACTTTATAGTTTTAATTTTGAAACCTGATACTGTCTATAAATCTGTGACTATATTCTTTGCCTGATCAAACTTATGAATGTGTGAATCCAATTATTATCATACCATCCAGAGTATTATCTTTGCATATTACAGGTGTAAGACCAAAGCTTAGACTTGGTAGTTCTCCTATGATTTACTTAAGACGAAATGGTTTTTGTAATGTTTATACAACAGATTATATGTTAAGTCATCTAGTTCTAGGATGTAATCCTTGCAGGTATATGTAGTCCATATCAATAGATTCATGTGATAATCTAGGAGATAAATTTATTAGGAATTTCTTAGAATTGTGAGTTCTGGGATCCTTCTGCTTTACCAACTTGTATTAATAGTTACTGAAAATGAAATTGATTCTTTACATCTAGAATTACGATGAAGATAATTGGTGTTTGTGTTTGTATTTAATAAATAGAATTTATGGTTAAAATAAATGAAATAATTGCTTTTCCACACCTGAGTTTGTTACCTTCATTATATTAACTTGATTAAACATTTTAATTTTAATTAAGAACTTTCACCATGTTAGTAAGTTTGGGAGTTTTGTAAACCTTTGCCATATTGTAAATTATCTAGGGAGCCAGAAACTACTGTGTATATATGGAAGGAAAAGTTTTAAAAATTTAAGGTTGTATAAATTTTTACAGTGTCATGAAAGATCAAGTGGGTTTTGGTACTTTCATTTTCTAGAATGTTCTGAAGGATCTGGAAAAGAGAAAAGCTGATTTAAATACCATCACGGAGAGTAGTGCTGCCCTGCAGAACTTGATTGAGGGCAGCCAGCCTGTCTTAGAGGAGAGGCTCTGTGTCCTTAACGCTGGGTGGAGCCGCGTTCGCACCTGGACTGAGGATTGGTGCAATACCTTGATGGTACGTTTCCAGAAAAATTGGATGATGCAATAGTCACCTCTTCTCTAATTACTATAAAATGAATGTAGCTTTGATTACATTTCAAATCCTATTTCCTATGTGTCACAGTCATGTTTTACTTTTGAATTCATTTCATTAGACTACATTTTATTTTTTCTTTGAAAAGGCAATAACTAGAAAGAGTTTATAATGTTCCTATTAAAGAATAAAATATTCATGATATACATAGAAACATGTACTTTAATATTTTAGTAAATGTACCTTGTTTG
Organism: Cheirogaleus medius; assembly: GCA_008086735.1. Taxonomy (NCBI): domain Eukaryota; kingdom Metazoa; phylum Chordata; class Mammalia; order Primates; family Cheirogaleidae; genus Cheirogaleus; species Cheirogaleus medius. The sequence goes on from VBSM01000361.1 coordinate 89,063,112, forward strand.
TTTCATGGTAATGATTTCATATTGTATTTAATTTTCATACTATCATGAACTATTTTTATATATAACCTTTATAATGTTTAAGAGTGGTGTACTAGTGAAGAGCACAGTTTCTAGCATCTGATGGCCTGTGTAAAAAGTTTGACTACTGGTTAGGTGACATTGGTCAAGTTACTTAAACACTTTCTAAGCCTCAGTTTTCTTATCTGTAAATGGGCATTATTAATAATTTCGACCTTATACAGTTTTTGTGATGATTTTGTGACTGAAAACATGGAGTGCGCTTAAATAGCTATATGTAAAACAACTTTAGATATTATTATGATTATTAAATACTACATGTGTGTTAGTCTTTGGTTATACCACCACTCTGTTAATTATCTCATGAAACTATTGACCATTTAATTTTTATGGTGGTTTTCTGTTCTTCTTATACTAATAATAAATATATGGTAACCCTACCCTCCCTTGCTGTGGAGGGAATTGTCATTTACAATTTCTTTTTATTCTGATGACCTAAGATAGGACTTTTATCAAATTCATAGAACTACTAGGTAATGGATAGACAGAAAAAATAAATTATGGTGTGTTTGAGCATTTGTTCAAATCAATCAGGATGTGTAGGGCAGTGAAGATCATGGGCTTAGGTCTTCATCTGTCATAGATTTATAACCACTGTCCATGACTTACTGTCTGTATAACCTTAGCCAAATTACTTAGTAGTACTAGGCTTCAATACCCATATATAAAAAATGTGAATAAAAGTATATATCTAACAGAGCTAAATTTTGAATATAATAATGAATTTGAGATTCTTGGCTTATCAAATGAGTTGTTAAATATTTGATATATTCATTTTTGCTACTACTAGTTTTATTTTACATTCTCATGACCCTTACTTTTGTATTCTGCAGTCTACCTTTCAAATTCTCCTTTCAAGCAGTATCTTACTAGTCCTATTAGAACATTGGATTTACCTGCTTGAGAGGGTAAATAAGTCGAGTGCATGTCAGTTCTTCCCACTTAGAATTCAGATTACTGTTGAAATTTTTTTCGTATCATTTATTAGTTCACATTTTCTTCTTTCAACTATTTGTCCACATTATAGATTAATAATGTGTGTCCTTTTTAAAACTTCTTTCTTCTAAGTTTTTCCTAGTTTCCTTTATCTTATAAAATATAGTTCCTGAATATTAATTTCATCATAAGCTTTCCTACCCTTTTGGGTCAACTTCTAACTTCTTGATTTAGTCTCAGCAACTTTGCCCAGTTCATAATCTGCTTAACTGTTGCTGCTGTTTTCAAATCTATTCTGTTGAGCACATTTTATGTCCTACTTTAGGAAATCTTACTGAAAGCTGTGCCAGGTATAATATTAGCTGTTGGGGATACTGATGTGAAGAGATGCAGACTTTATTGTCTAAGCAGAGCATGCAGATTCTTATTCAATCCATACTTTCAACATTTTTTAATATTATTACTTTCTTAAAGTACAGATGAAGGGGACAATTGAGATCGGTTGTTATGTAAGAATGAAGAATAAGGGATAAACTTGAAATGAAATTGCAAAAGAAACTTTCTCTTTTTATTCTACTTCAGCTTTTTATTGTGCTGAGGTCTAAATCAAATACATTTAAAAAGTACTTAACCACAGCTGTGCATTTTTAGGAATGAGATTTATTCACTGAAGAAGAGATCTGCAGAAAGGTGGAAATCTTTCTTTAAATTTAGCATACAATTTGCTCTTTGAAGGTCTTTTAAATCTCTTCTAAGATTATCGTCTTAAATATTTCATGTGATTATGTGAAAATTTTATCAATTCCTTTGTAGAACCATCGGAACCAGTTGGAAATATTTGATGGAAATGTGGCTCACATAAGTACCTGGCTTTATCAAGCTGAAGCTCTGTTGGATGAAATTGAAAAAAAACCAGCAAGTAAACGGGAAGAAATTGTGAAGGTAGCAAACAGAGAAATTACTAACACTTTTGAGAGGGGCACGTTTGTTGTCGTGTTTTCTCTTGTGGAATGTTCTCAGTTTACTTAGGCACATCTTATTCTCATGCACTGGATTCATTAACATTTATTTTGGTAGGAGAAACTGAGATCACTGATGAGTTTTGTGCGAACAGCTCTTTCTTCTGATTAATTGTGCTGAAATCTCTTACTGGAAATCCCAGATATTTGTCTAAACTACCTTTAATTCTGAGTAAGCACACATTCATGTTTGGTTTCAGTTTTTCCCATAAGATAATTTTGTGTTTTCTTACAACTAGCGTTTAATATCTGAGCTGGATGATGCCAACCTCCAGGTCGAGAACGTCCGTGATCAAGCCATTATTTTGATGACTGCACGTGGAAGCTCAAGCAGGGAGCTTGTAGAACCAAAATTAGCTGAACTGAATAGGAACTTTGACAAGGTGTCTCAACATATCAAAAGTGCCAATGTGAGTAATTACATTTTTATAGAAAACCATTTTTCCTATGAGTATGAATCTAAATGATAGATATTATATAGTATATGCATTTTTAAATTAAGATGATTTTAATCACTATTTCTTTGGATGAAGCATTTGTCCTTATTTATTTGTGACTGTGCATATGAAGGAGTGAAAACAAGAAAGTAGTATTGAAGAAAATAACAAATTTTAGAAAAGGTTTTAAAGACTCAATTGAAGGTTAGAATTGGTTATGAAATAATGAGACTAATTGTAAAGCTAGGCATGAATATTAAATCCATTATTTTATAGTCATACTTTATATATGTGTTCACACTATACACACTATGAACTTTTTTGTGTGTGTTTTACATGTTGACAAATCTAAAAGTTACAGATAATTTGACATTTCAGACATAATGTAGAAAGGTACTACCTGATTTTATAAGTTTAAAAAGGAGCTTTATAAATTTAATTAAGAAGATAATAAATAAGAGCTTCCCTTTAAATAGTGTTTATTGTATTACCATGGTATAATACTTCTCTCTGTCTGTGTGTATCTTTCTCATTCTCTCTTTTTACCCTTGTTTTATAAGGGGAGGAAAGGAAAATTCTTATTGTAGTGTTCTTAAGACCTGGGATGTAGTGGGTGCTCGGTAAATGTTAAGTTGAAAAGATGAAAACATTTCGATGGTTTTATGGATAAAAAACCATAGCTGACTTTGGGGTCATTCAAAGTGAGTATTCATTCTGACATATAATTCTGAGTTTTTAAGGATCTCAATTGTTCCTGTAGGATGGCATTTTTTGAGGACTCAGTTAATTCAATCTCTAGAGAGTTGAGTGTTGAAACTTTCAAAGAGGAAGAATCCTCTTTTTGCAGGAAGTAAATATTATTTAAACTGCTTTGATTTGAAATATCTGATACAGTAGGCCAAATTATCTTTCATATAACCTAGGAGTATACTTAGGTAATTCTCAACTTCAAGAAAACAAACGATAATCTTGCTTTAGCTTTTGCCTGTCTTAACCGTGACCTTACCTCCTAGCCTGCTAACCTCAGCTCATTTTATTCTTTTCTGCAGTTCTATGGGAGATTTTTCTGGGTATTAAAAAAACACACAAAATTTACACATACTGTGCGAGGAATTACCAAGACACAGAATTACCATCATCCACATCAATAACCTCAGTAAACATTTTGGAATACATGTCTATTCTTATTCCTATGTACATGATATTAAAATACCAACATTTTTATGTTGTTTTATGTCTTCTTCTATGACATGATTTTTAATGGTTGTAAAATATTCCAGTATATGATCTGTTACAATTTCCTAAGTTATTTTTTTTTACTTTATTGTGCTTTTATAAATATTGTATTTGTTAAACATCCTTTTATGCATATCTTTTTGATCATCTCTTAATATGCCTTTAAATTCAATTCTTAGAATTCCTTGAAATCGTTGGAAAAGTTGTACATCTAAAGGCTATTAAATAGTTTTTCCAAATAACCCAATAGGAAGTTTGTGCTAATTTATACTTCCATAATCAGTGTGTAAGAGTGCTCGTTTCTCCACACTTAGACAACACTGGTGTTATTTTTCTGCCTTTAGTTTTATTATAATTGTCATATTTTTAGTTATACAAATATGATCTTTTTCTATGTAGACATTATGTGAAAATATGACATTGAGAAATAGGTACTTCCTTGAAGTTTTGAGTATCAAAATCCAAGGGGAATTCTACGGGAGAAACTTAAATGGAGAGATATTCTGTGGGCTGGCCCTGCACTGGGGGTTGGGTGGCCCTTCTTCCTTTTTGTGGCTGGGTCCTTTCTGTGGCCATGGCAGGAATGGCTTCTGAAGGCCATATTTCCTACTATACATGTGGTCTCTGAATTCTCCGCACAGTACACCAGGCAGCCACAGTCAATTACACGCCACCTCATATCCCTGGCCAGAGTTTGGAGAAAATGGACAATTCAGAGAAGCCCAAATTGGTAGCATCATTGCTATATGAAAGAATGAAACTAAAGGCAGCTCGAATAAACGCTAGTTCCTCTCTTGACATCCCATCTCTCTGGTTAATGATGGAAATATATTTTCAGAGAACTATTTTCCTTCTACAGTTGCTAATTGATCAGGAACCATTATCATACCAACGTTTGGTCCCCACTGAAACATCTGAAGCTGGTATGCCTTTCTCTGAGTTGGAAAAATTAGAAAATGACATAGAAAATATGTTAAAAGTTGTGGAAAAACACTTGGAATCCAGTGATGAAGATGAAAAGGTTGGTTCAAGGAGATTTTCAAAACCATGGTGTTCTCATTTTTCTTCTCTGTTAATTATATTTTTACATCAATAATATTTACCCATAATGATCTGCCAAACATAATGAAAGAGATCCAAATGTGACTTTCTGACGTGTATCAGTGTAAGATTTGCCAAGTGATTTATGTAATAATTAAGAAAAAATAGATATGCTTTCTGACTAAAGGTAATCTTTAGTATTATCTAACTTCTGTTAAACTTGCTTTGAGATATTTTAACTTCAAATATAAAGTATTTTAAGAAAAACAAATTTTTTGATCATTCAGAACTCTGTAGGTTAGTTCTCCTACTTGAGAACTGATGGTGACACTGCATTTTTCTTTCGAGTAAATTTTTTCTCTTTCAAACATTCAGATGGACGAGGAGAGAGCCCAGATTGAGGAAGTTCTACAAAGAGGAGAACACATGTTACATCAACCTATGGAGGATAATAGAAAAGAAAAGATCCGTTTGCAGTTATTACTTTTGCATACAAGATACAACAAAATTAAGGTATTATAATGGGAGAGTCTCTGTTGCATTTAAATAACTTACTCAGCCCTTGCCATTCAAATGTGTGTTGTTGCATCATGGACACTTCAAAACAAACCAGTTGGAATATTATCTCCTCTTTTCTAGTGTGTATTACTAGATATGTTTATATTTTTGGACGGAGCAGGACTCAAAGAAAATAGAAACATAAAACCTTATTGACTCTTTTAGATTTCTGATTATATGTTAAACCTAAAAGAGATCTATCCCTTTCAGAAGTAACTTCCTCCTTCAATTCTGTATTTTATATGTGGAGGTCTTTGTCACGTCAAAAATATTTCGAGTTTACAAATAAATAAATTTATGAAACTCTTACACTATGTTAAACTTTTTTTAGAAAAAGTCTCACTACCTGCTCCCTTTTAAATGGCAGTCTTTCCAGCTGTATTTTAAGGATGCTGGTGTTCACCATGGGTCTGTTCTTTGGTAATTCCTTCTAGAGCCAGTTTTATTTGGTGATTTTAGAAACTGAGTGGATTCTAGTCTCTTGGCTTGCCACCTATTGGATGTCTCTGTGTACTTCAGCCTTGTGATATGTTCTAACCTGAACTTGCTGTCTCTCCAACCTGTGTTTCTTACTTCATTCCCTCTCTTAGTTAATTACAGTCATGAGCTGCATAACAACATCTGGGTCAACAGCAGACTGCATATACAGTGGTTTTCCCATGAGATCATAATACCATATTTTTACCGTATCTCTTCTATGTTTAGATATATTTAGATACACAAATACTGATCACTGTGATACAGTTACATACAGTATTCAGTTCAGTAATGTGCTATACAGGTTTGTAGCCTAGGAACAATAAGCTATACTATATAGCCGAGGTGTGTAGGAAACTATTCCATCTAGATTTGTGTAAGCACACTCTATGATGTTCCCACAACAACAAAATTGCCAAAAGGCGAAGTTCTTAGAACGTGTCCCCATTGTTAAGTGATGCATGCCTGTACTTTAAAAGATAGCCATTCTCTCAAGGTAGAAACCTCAACATCATTTTCAACTACTTCTTCTTCCTCCCCTTTCTTATTCCACATACCACATCGAGTAGGGATTAAAACCATTGGGTCTGAATGAAGCAAGATACAGGTCTGACCTGAAGTTAGATACAGCTCTACCAGTTGCTTATGACTGTGGGAAGGTGACCTAACTCCTCTTAGTTCACTATCCTTTCTTTATTTCAAACTTACGGTTTTCTGTCATGAGTTACTACACTATGTCCCAAACCGGTTTTCTTATGTCCAGTTTTTCTTACTCTAGCATGCCCACTCCGGTATCTTTCTCTGAATTATTCCCCCCAAAATCATGGTTCCTTATGTCATTCCTTCACCTAAAAATCCATGCAGGAAAATACTGCAAAAAACAGAAAGAGCTTGAAGTGCAAGGTTTGTCAATGTAATGACATACCAAAGGTTTAGTCTGACCCCAGCCACCTCCTCTTTGATTTGATCACCTCCCATGTAGTATAGTTATGCTGAGTTTCTTGACATTTCCCTGAGCACATCACCTGCCCTGGCACCTCTGGAATCTTGCTGATTTTATCCCCTTATCCAGAGTGGGATTTATCTTTTTATTTTACCTGAAAAATACACTATATTTTAAGAATCAGCTCCATTTTTATTTCTGACATCTATTAGATCACGTTATAGTTTTTTGCTTTATTGTTACTTTTTAAAGTCTCTTTTTACCCTAGTGCTTTTTCCAGGATTCAGTCCATATTTTACTCATCTTTGGGTCCCAAATCAGAAATTATTACTGGTACCAAATAGAAATAATTTTTAGATTTTTAATACATAAAATACATTTGTTTTTTGAAAGTACTAATCTATACTATTATAGGCTAATTTCAATTTGGTTTTGGTAGCATTAGTTATTATAATTAAAATATCTTTGTCCTACTTCAATAGGCCAAATATAATATGTACTTTTTCAAGTCTATATTTTTCAAGCTGTTATTGTTTTTAGCTGTGAACATTAGAGTCACTTGGGGAACTTTTTTTAAAAAAAATAACAATGCCCAAATCTAACCCCCAAACGGATTAAATCAGAATTTCTCAGGTTGGATCTAAGTGTGGACATTAAAACAAACAGACAGACAAACAAATTTAAAAAACCCAAAAAACTTTCAAGATGATTCTAATGTGCAGTTAGGATTGAAAACCACCGGTTTACAGAGCTCATTTTCTTATTTGAAATATGTGTTAAGTGACCTTTTCCCATTTGTTGACTAGAATATTACAGTTTGTAAATATGTGTGAGCTCTTTATAAAAAGAAGATATTGGCTGGACATGGTGGCTCATACCTGTAATCTCAGCACTTTGGGAGTCCTAAGTGGGAGGATTGCCAGGAGTTCGAGACCAGCTTTGGCAACATAGCGAGACCCTGTCTCTACAAAAAATAAAAAAAATTGCCAGGCCTGGTGGTACACACCTGTAGTCATGGCTACTTGGGAAGCTGAGGTAGATGAATCCCTGAGTTCAGGAATTTGAGTTTACAGTGAGCCACAGAGCAAGACCCTGTCTATCTCTTAAAAAAAATTAAGATATTAATCCCTAATTTATCTTCTAATTATTTTACCTTTAACAAGCAACCATTTACAATTTTTGTTTAGCCACCTGTGATTCTGTTTAGACCCATGTTTTTCCTATGGTTTGATAATAACAAAACTTAGAAAATTTTTATAAAATACTTATTTAAAATAAACTGTTTATCTGAACCTTGGTTTGCTGTTATGACATGAGCTACATCATGTAACATTATCTCATCTCAGTACTGACCTGTGGTATATTTTTGTTTCTGTGTCCTAGGAGAATTCTTTAAAAATAAAATTATCCAGAAGTAAAGTCTGGGGCAGATCTTGAGGACATTTTTTTTCTCGTAGGGCATTTTGATTGATCACTCTCTTGGGGAAAAAATCTATTTTGGGAATTTAAAAGCACATGTTTAAATCTTGAACTGCCTTTCTTTCTGCTACTGCAAGAACATGATGCCTCAGAAAAAAATCTTAGATTGTCTTTATAGTCTGATTAGAAAGTGAAACAGTGTTAATGAATGTGGTTTTTTTAAAACTTGGAACATTATATTCATAGTATCTACTGACCCTCCTAGTTCACCCCAAAGCCTCAGGTACATGTGGCCTTGCAAAATGACAGTCTGTTATGTAACTGCACAAACAGCACAAGGAATCCTGGTCTTGTAGTAGTTGCTAAGGTATAAATGTGGCTCCCACCAATTATCCACTAGGTCAGATTTTTTAAAAAATCTGACAGGTAGTATCTAGTGATGCTAAATGAAGAAAGTACTACAAAGTTAAATGTCCTACAAGCACAAAAAAGTAATTGGATGTCTGGAGCCTTTTTGGTCTTGGAAAATCATACGACCTCCCAGCAAAATTCTGGTTAATAGATGGAAGCCAAGCAGGGAAATGGGTTTCAGTTTCTTATTTTATTCCTTTGACATGATTACTCAACCTATAAATACTTTCACTGGGTTATTTTCTTTTTCCTTAAAGTTAAAAGGAGGAATAATTGGGCCTAGTTTTATCATCTTCTAAAAAAATCGGTCTATTTGAAATGAAAAGCTGAAAAAATGATTTTGTTTTTCCTTTAAAAAATATTGAGCATCTTTTTATTCAAAACTGATTCCTGGCTGGACACATTATTTATTTTAGCATTCTCTTATATTTGCTTTCTTAGATATACGGGTAAATATCCAGAAATGCTTTCTGACTAAAATTTGAATATGTGGCATTAAGATAATAAAATTACTTTAAAAGACACGTATAATTAATTCTGTTGATAAAATCAGGAAATCTGCAGGCCTGCTTCTAACCTGGCTATCCAGGGCTATCAATTGATGAAAGCAGTAATTTAATAAATTGTAGGAGGCAATAGATGCAGACCTCTAGGTTTAACACCATGTTATTGGCTCAAGGATTTTAGTCATGAGTCTTGGTTTCATTTAGGGATTATAACCATTTTCAAGATTCTTAACCAAATGAACATGTATTTGTGATCATTTTCACCATCATCTTTGAATTTACAGAAAATATAATTTTTTAGAAGTTCAACATAGGAGAAGTGAAAGTGTCAAGGAAGGTGCCTTAATTCTGAGTAGCTGCTCTTTGGCCGTTTGTGAGTAGTAGACAGCATTTATTCAGTTGTAGCATCTAGGAGTGAAAGACTTGAACTCCTGAAAGACTGGTGGTCCATCCTGGTCCTTTCTTATTATTTAGAAGGCTGTGAGTAGAGGATCCTGAAAATCTATATTAGGGCAAATGAGGAGTCCATGGAGTCTCAAGTCTGTCTGAATTTAGCATGTTAGGACCTGTTGTCTCCGATAGGATATTCATGCTCTGCAATAAGGTTCTCAAAGGTTAAGATTATATACTGAATTACCTGGTTATTATTTTAATCAAAGCCCTCATTGCATTTCTTATGTCACAGAAACATGTTTAATTTATTTATATTTTCAGCAGTGAGGCCCAGAGTGTTTAATCTAATTGTGACATTTTAAAAAGAGTGAAATAATAATGGTATCAAAGTATGTGATTTCATACAGATCTTTATGATTGGCAGCATATTCTCATTCCCTCAACAACTTGGAAAGGAGTTTCTGTTTCCTGTGTGCTAAATGAATTTAGATGACATTGGTCTTAAAGAAAAGCCTTTCAAATATTAACATATTAATACTGTTTAGCAGCAGGTTGCAGATGAAAATTTGAATAAAGATTGTTAAGGGTTTCTGTAGGAAGCAAGGTTTAAAATTAAAAATAAATGAAAATGAAGTTTTTTGAGTTTGGTTCATGGTGTTGAATTCCTTCACACAATAGTCCTATATTTTTTTTCAGGTTGTTATTACTTATTCATTGTGGAGATATTTTATGATATATTCAATATTTTTAAAAAATGTTTTTATAGGTAGTCCCTATTCAACAAAGGAAAACAGGTCAACTTGCTTCTGGAATTCGATCATCACCTCTCCCCACAGATTATCTGGTTGAAATTAATAGAATTTTACTTTCCATGGATGATGTTGAATTATCACTTAATGTTCCAGAGCTAAACACTGCGACCTATGAAGACTTCTCTTCTCAGGAGGACTCTCTGAAGGTGAATCTCTGGGCACTGCGTTGGAATGGCTGTAGTTAATGTAGAAATAAAGCAAGGAATTGGTTATTATGCCTACTTCGATGGTCTATATCTTTTAAAATTTGTGCCAGGGAATTAATAATGTATGTGAATAATAAACCTTTTCTGTATTCTCTGATAAAATATAATCAAAAAGTTTTAATTTTTTAAAAGTGGGTATGGATTTTTAAGTGTGCACAGTTTTTAATTGTTTGCAATATCAGAGCCATTTTAAAAATCAGACACAGACCATATTCCTGTCTTGAAAACCTGATTGTCAGTTGATGTAAAATGCCAGCATTTAATAGGCCATTTATAATGCTTTAAGATTGGTCGGTTGTTGAGGTGTGGAATGGCATTTTGACTGTAAATTAAAAATCTGTTAAATTCTATCAAGGCATTTTTGTATAATTTGATTGCATTTAAATATAGTGCCACAATAAAATCACTGATAGATTTATAGGTTTCATAGTTCATTTCTGTCATTTCAACTAACATTATTAAACATTTGAAAATATAAATAATTCCAGCTTCAAACACCTCATTTCCTTTAGAGAATGTTAATGAAGCTTCTCATATGTCATGTACAAATGTTACTTTAAACATCTGTGAAGATTTTTATTCCTGTACCATTAGTATATTATGTGGCATTCCCCCTACTTTGGCCAATAATAGGGTATACATTTTTTTTAAAGTTTCTGGTTTTCTTTTTTTTTTCCTTCTTAGCCTTGCCAGTTTTCATGAGCAACAGTTATTAGGCCTCATTATTATTTTAAATGAATGTTCTACAGTATAAATTTTTGATCATCTGTGATTCCTTTTTTTGTTAATTTGCTGGGTTTTGTTAATGTATGATAATATATTTTTAGAATATCAAAGACCAACTGGACAAACTAGGAGACCAGATTGCAGTCATTCATGAAAAACAACCAGATGTTATTCTTGACGCCTCTGGACCTGAAGCCATTCAGATCAGAGATACTCTCACTCAGTTGAATGCAAAGTGGGACAGAGTTAACAGAATGTACAGTGATCGTAAAGGGTATGTGTAAATAAAATTAATATTTCATTTTTAAGCAATGCCTATAAGTTCATGGGCCATGGAAATGGTCTTGTGCACATTGAGAACATCCTTGTAATAATACAGTCTGGTTTAATAAATTGTGATGAGTGTAGTTCCTTAAAGAAAGAGGAATCTGATCACATATAGATGACCATTTATGACACAACATCCTAATGGTATGTAAGCACTTCTAATTTTTAGTATCTAAATAGTGTCCATTTTCTTTAAAAAAATTAAAAAGGATTTCATTAATATCCGCTCTCTCCATACACTTGGTGATAAATGTGAGTGAAGAACAGAGACATCTACAGATAATGAAAATCCATATATAACCCCAGACTCTTTTTTTATAAGCATCTGTTTAAAATAATGTTTTTGAGCCTTCTTCGTACTAGATTTTGACCAGGCCTATTAATAGATAGAAATAAAAACTGATAAGATTTTTGCCAGTAGCTGTGAATGTGGTAAAGAGGCAGATAAGATAGAAAATAGCCCAGTATAAAGTAACTGTATAAGAGGAATGTTAACACAGAATAATACATTGGAGACATACACGCAAAACCTAGGCATCATGTTCTTCATTTTTTAATATTCTAGCCTTTCATGTGAGTAAGCAATTCTTGACAAGAAAGCTTTTAATGGCCTTTGGTATATTGCTTTGTATGGATTTTAAGAATTATCTCTTTGTACATTTAGAAAATCGCCTTTTACATCCATCCTTTTTTTTTTTTTTTTTTGAGACAGAGTCTCACTCTGTTGCCCAGGCTAGAGTGCCATGGCATCAGCCTAGCTCACAGCAACCTCAAACTCCTGGGCTCAAGCAATCCTTCTGCCTCAGCCTTCCAAGTAGCTGGGACTACAGGCATGCACCACCATGCTTGGCTAATTTTTTCTATATATTTTTAGTTGGCCAATTAATTTCTTTCTATTTTTAGTAGAGACAGAGTCTCACTCTTGCTCAGGCTGGTTTCGAACTCCTGACCTTGAGTGATCCTCCCGCCTCGGCCTCCCAGAGTGTTAGGATTACAGGCGTGAGCCAACGTGCCCGGCCTACATCTGTCTTTATCTGTATTTTTATTAGGCTTAATTATTAGATGAAGACATGTTAAAAAATAATAACATTTTAAGGCTCTGGATTATATCATGAAACTGTTTACTCCTGCCAAACAGTATTTGTAAAAGTATCCTTGTTTTTGAACCCTTGCTATCATTGGCAGGCTTTTCATTTATTTTTTTTAATCTTTGCCAATCTTCTAGTGATAGATTGCATCTCAGTTTTATTTTCACTTACTTGATTATCACTGAGATTTGAATATTTTTAAAATATATTTATTGGTGATGGCTTTGCAAACTATACCTGAGCATCCTTTTGTACAGCTCTTTTCAAATTAATCCATAGCTGTGCTGCTTAGATTTATTTGAAACTTAATGTTCTGTGAATGATGATATTGATCTTTTCTAAGTTTAATGTTTACATTCAAAGTCTTTCAATCTTTGGAACAGCCTGTCCAGTAATATTTTCTATTCATTATTGCAGTATCTCACATTTTGGAAATTTTGATTGTTATGTAGTTATTATACATTTTTACAAACAATAATGAATATTTTTATATCTTCTCATAGTGTATTGTTTGAAGTGCTCTTATTTTTGTCATGCTGGAGAGAAAGTTGCTTCCCTGTGGGCAGTCAACAAAGATTAACTGAATTTGAAAATAATTTTCATGGAAGAAAGCAAAAATAAGCATTATTTAGGGGTAGACCATTTTATTATTTTTAAAGTAATAATATTATACTTTTATTATATTATATCAAATAAAAATTTTATTAATATTATTAAAATTTCAGCGATCTCTTCTACCTCTCCTAGCTCTACTACTGTAAACAAAAAGACAAAAAGAAATTCTTTATGATCCTAATCTTACAAAGCTTTTCCTTTTTATACTTATTTTGTGTCTTTGAATATGACAAGCACTGAGGTTTTACTCTATTTCCTTTCTAAAAGAGTTAGGTTTACGCAGAGGTCTCAATAGTCTTTTTTCTCATTCCTAACGTGGTCTTTGCATGCACTTCTGTACTGTGCTGTATTCAGGTAAATGGGACGCTCAGGATTAGTCACTACCCAAAGTATATTAGTCTGCTAGGGCTGCCATAACAAGATACCACAGACTGAGTGGCTTAAACAACAGACGTTATTTTCTCACAGTTCTGGAGGCTGGAAGTTTAAGATCAAGGTGCCAGCAAGGTTGGTTTCTGGTGAGGCCTTTCTTACTGGCTTGCAGACAGCCACCTTCTTGATGTGTCCTCACATGAGAGATCTCCCTGGTGCTTCTTCCTCTTCTAGTAAAGACACCAGTCTTTTTGGATTAGGGCCTTACCCTATGACCTTATTTAACCTTAATTACCTCCTTAAAAGCTCTATCTGCAAATACAGTCACATTGAGGGTCAGGGCTGAAACATAGGAATTTTGGTGGGACACAGTTCCGTCTATAACGTAGAGATAAAGGAATATCAGAAAACTGTGAAGTGTTTTGGCCATTTGGGCTGTATTCTCTCTGGGAATGTTTTTCTGGCAGTACAACAACATTATTTTTTTTCCTGAGAGAATAATTAATCATATTTTACAATTCATGGTATTTAAATGTTAAGTGTATAAATTTGGGTAGATTAACATGCCTACAGCTAATCAATCTTGATTTTCCAAGCCAGAGAAGGCTAAAGCTTCTCAGTTAAAAAGCTGCCTTAGTGTGTTCGTGAGTGTGTGTGTGTGTGTGTAAGTGTGAGAGAGAGGGAGGTGGGAGGATGATGGTGTGCGCAGATTGCTTTGCTTTTGATGTGATGCCTTTTTCTCTAACAAGAATTATTAATATTAACTGTAACCCACCATGAAAATTGGTCTTGTAGAGCAATGAACTATGAATTCACTGATTGGAGGGCTTTCAGTTTAAATGAAATTTGAATTTCTTTTTTTAGAAAAATTGCTTCTGGGCAGTTCTGGAAAGTTTGGAAACCTATTTTGTTTGTTGTCCTCTAGTTATTTTGATAGGGCTGTGGAAGAATGGAGACAGTTCCATTGTGACCTTAATGATCTCACACAGTGGATAACGGAAGCTGAAGAGTTGCTGGTCGATACCTGTGCTCCAGGTGGCAGTCTGGACTTAGAGAAAGCCAGGAGATATCAGCAGGTGAGTGCTTTGTGTCAGAGGAGGCGCCTCTGCTAAAAAGGTTGCTTGTGTGTTTAGCATCTGGCTATTAAGACGGGTTTCAGAAGTGGGGACCAGATATATTAATTTTCCAGGAGCCTACAAACAATTTGTGATTTTTGCTCTAGTTCTAGTTTCTAGTTTCAAAGGTTTAAGAAAAATTAGTCATGTAAAATTTTTCATCAGGATTTTAAAGAAAGTTAAATAAAAAATGCTCTTTAGTGGCAAATGTGAAAAAACTTTGTTTTTTAAATTTTATATTCCGACTAACACTTGTAATATTTTGTACCCAAGACTATATCAAAGACAGAAAAATATATGCATACCTTACCTTTGTTTTCTGTACTTAACCTCTTAGGCATCTCGTTTTTCTCTGTATCATTGACAGTTATCATAAAAGTAAATTATTCTTGAGCTATAGCAGGACAGCTGCTCATGTAAGTCTAATTCAGTCTTGGGAAAATATAGTACAATTGCCGAATCAGTTCTGCTGATAACAATAGGTCTTTGAAAATAATTGTAGAAAGCAAATAAAATTTCAATTTTACCATTGTTAAAAATAGTTTCTCTTTTATTAAATTTTAAGTATGTGTTTTATGTAGAAAGTTCTTGAGAAGTTAAAGAGAATGCTTTTATTAATATTTCTCTTAGAGGCCTGTCAATGCGTTTTTGTTATTTTTGGAGTTAAAGTGCTTAAATTTGACTTTAAAATATCCCTTTCATCTGTTACTTAAAAATTTGCAGACCAGTGAAGCAATGTCTCAGTAAAGACACATTGAGGTTTACTAATATATGGTAGGACATAAGGGTATATGGGGATAGTTATATATATTTTTAAGGGATTCTTTCAAAGCATTTGTTTGGAAGAAGATGAGCAATTCACTTTAACCAAACATAATTGATATGTATGCTTTAATGTAAACAGCTATTAATTGTTTTATGTTACTAGGATCTTCTGTTTCACTGTGTTTTGCCTGATGACATTCATGAGGATGGGTTAGACTTCCAAATAGATTTCATTTAGTGTATTCATTGAAATATAATTAAATTATTTGAAAATGCCTTTTTCATGAGCATAAAATATCCTTCCAGGAATTTGTTTCTCTAATGCTTAAATTGATGTCACACTACGTAGGTGGATTCATTGCATCAGAACAGCTTAATTTAGTAGTGGCATTAATCTTGAGTTGTGCTTGATTGTAGGACCTCGAAGAGGGCATCAGTAGCCACCAGCCCAGTTTTGCGGCACTAAATCGAACTGGGGATAGGATTGTCCAGAAACTCTCCCCCACAGATGGAAGCTTCTTGAAAGACAAGCTGGCAGGGTTAAACCAACGCTGGAGTGTGATCATTGCAGAAGTGATGGATAGGCAACCCAGGTGATTAAGTTGTGATCGTTTGAGGGCACAGGAATAAACATATTTTAGGTAGAATTTTTTAAGATACAATTCGATGAGTTCAAAATTCTTTTATTGTTTGATATTACAATAGGGATTTTACTAACACTGATAACCTCCACTGCCCATCGTTCCCCTTACTGTATTTGTAGGTTCTCCATACTCTCACTTTTCTACTCACATATCATATGTGTAAAAAGCTCCTTTATACCTTTTATTTCTGGCTGTTTATTATGAAATGATGATTATGGTGGGAAATTAAAGTAATTGAAAGAAAACATCAAACCTCTGGTCTGAAGGTCTGGGTTCAAGGTGAGGCTTCCCCATTGCTTCTTTCCTGACTGAAGCCTACATTCATAATTCCTCTCACTACATTATTCTTAGTGTCAAAAGGTGTACTCTATCCCTATATGTCAGTGCTTTGCAAATAATAAAACTCTTCATCTATATAATAAATTTATTATTGTTAATTTTATGTCACAAGGCCCCAGAATTTATTAGGCATCTTCTGGTTGCAAATATGTTTTATTACCAGTGAATGTAATACTCAACAGTATCCATATTTTATAGATTTAAAATTATTTGAGGCTGGGCGCGGTGGCTAACGCCTGTAATCCTAGCACTCTGGGAGGCGGATCGTTTGAGCTCAGGAGTTTGAGACCAGCCTGAGCAAGAGAGACCCTGTCTCTACCAAAAATAGAAAAAATTAGCCGGGCATGGTGGTGCATGCCTGTAGACCCACCTACCCAGGAGGCTGAGGCAGAAGGATCGCTTGAGCCCAGGAGTTTGAGGTTGCTGTGAGCTAGGCTGATGCCATGGCACTCTAGCCTGGGCAACAGAGTGAGACTTTGTCTCAAAAAAAAAAAATATTATTTGAAGTTATTTTCTGAGACAGTTAAGATTTAATGAGTGATTGCACCTTTGCTTAATTTATTCCATCTCATTAATGATCTTTTTGTTTGTTTGTTTGTTATTGGTAGTTTTGGGTTAAAAAGTCCAAGATATTTTTTTCTGCTAATTTTAACACTGTAGATGATGCATTATTTCAGTGATAAGCTATTTTGTTAAAGAATTGTTTAGTACTTTATCAAGTCCAGTATTATAATATGACCTAAAATATTCAAGTGTGATATAGCCTATGGTGGCTTTTTATTAAAAAATTTATTATGTTTTGTGTTTTGGTAAGAGACAATAATAATTTGTGTGTTTTGGTTGAGAGATTAGCACATGGCAGAGAGAGTATTTGGCACTTTGCATACATAGCCTCATTTAATCTTCACAACTACCCTCTTGCGGGACTGTTAGGCCAATTGTACAGCTTTGAAAACTGAGGGTCAGAGAGAGGAGGTTAAGTAATTTGTCCAAGGTCTCATAGAAACTGGGTGTCATGATGCTATTTTGTACTCTCAAATGCTGTGCTATACGAACTTGGGAAAACCACAGAGCTCACTGGCCAAAGTTTCTCCTCTGTGAATGAGAACTCTGTTACCTCAGAAGATTATCATGGATTAAATGAGACAGTGTTTGTAAAATGCTTATGCCCTGACTATTCATAATAAACTCTTAAAATATCTGTTTCTTATGAAAGTAAGTTACCCTAGAACTTTTTCCCCAAGCATTTTGCCAATGATTTATTCATTGATTTGATCAATATTTATTGAGCCTGTGTTTAGCACTGGGAATATAAGTATGGCTAAGGGACTAAGAGACTAAGAAGAAGAAAATAATCGAAGAAAACATCATTAAGCAGGTACGGTGTTGTCACAGAGGCAGGTGTGATGGGCTGTGGAATTTAGGTATTATTGAAGAGGGATACTAAAGCTGTTTTTCTGAAGCATTTATAGCAATTTCCCATAAATATCTTCCAGGGAGGGCCTTTTAGAGAAAAGTTGTAGAACAGACAAATGTGGGAGGCATGAATACCATGGCCATGTAAGACATCTGCAGTGGATCAGATAGAGAGGAGGGTTCAAGGGACCAATGGGGTAGAATTGGAAGCTGAAGTCCCATAAGATCTTATATGTCATGCTAATCAGTTGGCATGGAGAATTCTTCTAGCTTGAAATGATGTATCTCCTTGGCTTTCTTAAGGAAAAACATGTACTTCCTGGCAGGGTATTAACAATAAATGCAGAAATTTTCCTAAAGCTTTTCAAATGGATCTCTGTGGAGTGTGCCAATTATAGCTCCTGAAACTAACAAGGTGAAGCTAATATTTATTTAACTCATTTTTGTGAAGTGAAAAGAATAATGAATCTCTTCCCCAACATCTTATATTTTGACTGAAGCAATATTTGTTTTCATAAATTCATGTTAAACTTCGCTTCAGGTTTGGAATCTCTTAAATAGGGACCACCTTGGAAGAGCTCGTATGTGCACTATTATCAGAGTCACTGAGAATTATCACATAGTTCAATTTGTTTTTGTATTGAATGCCTATAGTTAAATATTTGCACAGTTCAGCAACTTATGGTGTTATTCCTTAATGAGCAATTGTTATCTACTGTTTGAACATGAATTTATAATTTGTTTTTACTCTTAGGGATAACATTTAAAATGCAGATTATATTTAGCTAGTTTGCACATGAAAATGTTGGGTGACTCAAATATGTCTTATTGAACTTGCTTGATAATGTTAGTTTCCTTCATAGTTCTATTTTCAAAGTACTAAATTAGTCATGATTATGAAACATTGACAATTTAAATTTCAACTTTTTTTTTGAAACAAAAGGCCCATAAAAGTATTTTGGGTGTTTCCAAAGATTTTATTTAAGTTAAATACTTTTCAATACAAGTTAAATACTTTTCAATACAGAGGGTAGAGTGCCTGTTTTATTACTGATAGTCTTAACAATTAGTAGTATTGCTTGGTTTATTTATTTTTAAATCTTGAAGTAGTATTCTTTCCTGGTGGATACTTAAGAATTATGATTTTGTAGTGATTTTCATTAATTTTTTAAACATTAAAATATTCTCAAATATTATTGACTATAAAATATGTAAGTATTTAATTTTTATTACATATTGCACAAATACATATTATTTAATATTTTATTACATATATTACACTATCATGTTAGGCCTTTTGTGATTAAAAATAAAAATTTATAGCCATAAAAAACATAAATTCTTATTTGGGATGACACAGTGTAATTCATTTAAAAGCTGCATTCTGTTTTTAAGTTAGTAGTTAATTATAGAAGCTATAAAAATAATGATACCACCCAGTTTTTAATAGCTTTCAAATCCTTTTTAAAAAATACATAATTTTATTGTCATATGAGTTCTAATCACATTCCTATCTTTTGACAGATGGTTTATATTCTTATAAATGTTATTCTTACATTTGAAAGATCTAATTAAGGCAGTTCTTTTTTTATATTCATTTGACTGTTTTACTTGCATCATTTAAAACTTTTGCTTTTTTCCCTACATCTCTTTTTACAACTTGGTGCTATATTCAAATATAATATTTATTATAATGAACTAACCAAATTTACATTTTTTTTGTCTTTCCCAATGCTTATACAATTTTCCGATTCTCAGTACCTTGCCTTTTTCTTATTCTTTCTGTCCTATGAATAAAGTAGAGAAATAGTTGCCCCTCAATGTGAATAACATGTCATATAATGATGCTTTTTTATCTCCATGGAGTACTCAAAAAGAATTATGTGTTTTTCCTTATTATTTTAGATAAAGACATTTTTCATGTTTTAAAAAAATTTCTATTATGTTGCTCAGTGGTATCTAATTAAAAAGTTTTTTGTTTTAAGTTTCTATATAATTTTTCATGATGAAAGAAGATAATATTCTTTAGTTCCAATGTTTTTGAATTAAGGAAAAATTCTTCTTATTCTTCTATTATTATTAAACAATTTTTAGTACTGCAGAATGTATACAATACTAAGATTCATTTAAAAATACACATTAAAATAATTACTAGGAATTATTTATTTTGGGAAGTATTTAGTTGGAATATCCAAAGCAAATATATAATGTTCTCCTTAATTAGATAATTTTTCTCAATATTTTTCAATAATGTTTTCTTTTAGGCTAAAAGGAGAAAGTAAGCAGGTGACGGAATATAGAAATAGGCTAGATGAGATTATCTGTTGGTTAACAAAGGCCGAGAATGCTTTGCAAAAGAGACCCACTGCTGAGCTGGAAGAAAACCTACAAGAATTAACAGTAAGTGGTTATTTGTCTCTGTATTTGCTAAAGCCTTTTGATGCTCAAACATTACACTTAAGAATAAGATATTGCATGACTGAAGAAGAAAAGGAAAGAAGCTTTGTACTTTGTGATAAATGTGGTGGACTTGCAAGAGGAATATCCTTTTTTATTTTTTAAAGAGCCGCTGTAATTTTGGTCTTATAGAGGTAAAGCTTCACTCACATAAAAAGGACAAATCATTGTGGTCTCAGTATTAGACCAAAGGTTTTTAGGGTATTGTGAACTGACTTTATCATTTTAGAATATAATAGGGTTTTAGAATATAGTTTTTTACTATTAGATTTAGAAGATAATTACTGATTATTATCTGTAAAATTGAGTTTTACAAGAAAACGCTGACTTTCAGAGTAACTCACTATAGCTTACTATAGGCCTAGTGTCATGATTGTATTAATCAACTCATTTTCTTTGTTGGTTCACACCCAACAAGAATTGTTTATAGTTGTATATGTATACAATCTGTGAAAATACATAAAGATGTATGAATGTGTAATGTATCCAAATATTCACAGATTTTTATATCCATAAAATCTCATATTTATTGTGCTAAAAATTAAAATGCTTGTTGCAGAACAATAGGCATAATGTGCTCTTATTTTTATTAAAGAAAAAGAAATTGTGTGTGAGTGTGTATACCTACATGTGTGTACATGCATAAAACTATGCATGGGAGGATATTTACTAATTAGATGAGAGATTTTGTCTGTAACAGAGTATGGTTGAAGTATTTTGGGGCAAGAAACTTTTCATAATGATGAAACATATTATGTGGCAAACATTTATTAAGTTTTCTTTTTAACATGTGACCACATCTAAGAAGTTCGTTCTTTTTTTATTTAAAAATTTCAATGGTTTTCTTGGAATGTCCCTTTTGTAAACAACTTGGGGAGAGTTACAAAGAGTGGGGCAGTATATTAGGATAGAGTGGCAAGGTGGAGATAAGAACAGAATGTTAAATTAGCAAAGTAAATATAATATAATATAATATAATATACTATACTATGATGCTATTAAGAGACAGAAAGGGTGCCAGAGAGTGCGTTTGTGCACATGCACACACAAATGCACATTGAAGGTGTGTGTTCATTCCCTTGTCAGTTACAATTTATCAACATGAGTTCAATTTTTCGTTTAAGAAATTAAAAATCCATATTTATAAGAATACTTTCCAAAGAGATTTCTAATACAGTTCTTGAACTTTCCACTGTTTGTTAACCTTCTAACCACACACCTGTCTTCTGACTCCTGTAGGCCTTAACCCAAGAGATGGAAGTGCAAGGTGAAAAACTCAAATGGCTGAATAGAACTGAATTGGAAATGCTTTCAGATAAAAGCCTGAGTTTACATGAAAGAGATAAAATTTCAGAAAGCTTAAGAACTGCAAATACTACATGGAATAAGGTGTGTATACAGAGTTACTATAACACATTTCTTACATTTATTGATTTTGTTGTCAAAGAAGTGGGATCTTGTAATTGTTTTATTTTTAAGTATATCCAAATATGGGCATGTTTTACTAATGCTGACTAATGTTTGCAATTATTTTTTTCATCTATCATAGACAGAAGCATGTATTCCTGAAGAATACCTTTTATTTTACATGGTATTCTTTGTCTTAGGGGATTTATACATTATATACTAAAGTAAATAATAATATATGTTGGAATTAGGCAACAAAGTGCCAGTGATTATATTCTGAAAACGAAGACCTTAAAATAGCTTTCTGATGTTGCATATGAATTATAACACATGTATGTTTATTGTTAATGATTTTGTTCTTTTAATATGTATTTATTAATACTACGTTCCATTGGAATCTAATGGCTTGTGACTACAGATATGACTAAGATATCTTTCCCTCATGCCATTACTTTTTCCCAGTTGAAACAGTTAAGGGTAGATGAAGTAATAGATTTCTTTTTAGTTTGACCTGGTACATGCACATTCAGAGTATGAGGTCTGAGTGAAACATTGAATGGATATGTCTCTGCCCTCGTTTTGTACGGACTCCATATCAGTCATTTTCTCTCTGGTTGATCCTCTTAAAATGGTAGCCATTATCCTATATCTAATGATGTAGGTGCTTTATTGATATGATCTTTCTGATTGAGAATTACTGCCTTGATGAGTCACTGTTACACATCTGTAGCCCTGGCCTGGTCCTCTGTCCATACTCTAGACTTGCATATACAACTGCCTGCTCAACATCTCTACTTGGATGTCTCATAGGTATCGCAAGCCTACATATGAAATTGAGCTTCTGACATCATTCTCCCCACCCTCCCTTGCCTTAATGTACATCTCCCACCTCAGTTAATGGCAGTTACATACTTAATATTGCTTAGGTCAAAAACCTTGGAGCGAGTCTTATGGTGTATAAATTATATCTAAAAAAAAATAAATAAAGCCCTCAAAAAAACCCCTAAACCAAAAACTATACCCTGGAGTCACCATCATCAACTTCTTCAAAATACGTATCTGCTTCATGGGTGGGTTCATGGATGGCCGGATGGCTATATATGATAAGGCAAATGTAGCAAAAGTTTGGCAATTGTAGATGTCAGGTGGCACGAGACTATTTCCTATATAATTCTTTCAACTTTTCTCAGGCCAAAAATATATTATAAATTTGACTGCTTCTCACGACCCCCATTGCCACTAACTTGTTTCGAGCCACTATCATCTCTTGTCTTGATGACTGCAGTGTCCTCCTTGCTCGTATCCCTGCTTTCTTCTTCATCCATTGTCAGTCTCTTCTAGACAAAGCAGCCAACACGGACAGAATTTAGATCACCACGAATGGTTTTCCATCTCACTCAGATGCTTACTATGACTTGGGAGACCCCTCATGGTCTTGCCTCCTGCTGTCTTTCTGACTTTATCTGCTTGCTCTCTCCCTTACACTCTTTTGTAGACATATGGGCCCCCATGTCTCTTGCCAGCCTCAATTTGTCCATATGCAATCAAAGCACACATATTTATTTAACACAAAGGATGTCAGTAGGTACCGTATACAAAAAGGCACAGTGGTCAATTTAGACAATGCTAAAGCTTCTGCCATTACTGGATTTCACATTGATTTTAATATAATTCATTTTGGTGAATGTCTAAGACCAAGCAATGCTTATTGTGCAGAGAATCTCAACAAACACACTTTGGGAAATACTATCTGGACTTTTCATTTATGCAAGCATTCATTCATATACTCGCTTAATACGTTTTTATTGGACTCCCACTTTATGCCAGGTATCATTTTAAGAACTGGGAATACAACAGAGTATGGCACTGCTTCTAAACCAAAGAGCTTATCATGAGTGAGACAAGTAGAGAAGCAGTTATAATACACAGGTAGCCATGGGGACATACAGGTGGAGTACCTGGCTGGCTTCGAGGGTAACTGTGGAAGATTTTATGGAGGAGATCACATCCAGGCTCATTTGTGAAGGATGAATAAGTATAGGTCAGGTGAAAAATGGGGCAGAGGACATTGTAGGGAGAAGCAGCAGCAAGTAAAAGGGTCTGGAGGAGACAGAGAATGAGCACAGTGTGTTTGGTTCCTGGAAGTAGCTCAACACAGATATAAGGTTGAGAGTTTTTCAGAGACCAGAATCTGGAGGCCTCATGTTGCATTACAAGGAATTTGAGCTTCATCTTGAGAACAATTCACTACTTTGAGGGTAGTGGGCAGCTATCAATGGGTTTTAAGCAGAGGAAAGTTATTTTTTGAAAGATTACTATAGCTGTGCTACAGAGATGGATGGAGTGATCCTAAGAATGGATATAGAAAGATTAGTTTGAATTGTTAGAAAGGTTTACAAAGTGAGTGTCAGGGAAGACAGAGATGTTGAATTCAGATTTGGACATGTCTAAATATCCAGTTGATAGAAAGAGCTGGGCTGAGGATATGTTTTTTGGGAGGGTCTTCAGTCTCTCAAAACTCCATTTGGTACATGAAACCATTGGAAGCCGAGACTCAGGGAGAAAGTCCAGGGTGGAGGGTAAGAAGACCAAAACACCTACCATGTAGGATGTTGGTATTTGATGCACAGGCAGAGGAAAATAAGCCAGCGAAGGAAACTCAGAAGAGCTAGAGAGGTAGGATGAAAGTCAGGATTGCAGAGTATGAACAGAATTCAAGAGAGGGGGAGTAGATAGCATTCAGTGGTACAGAGCAGTCAGGTTAGCTAAAGATTTGGTTGATGTTCTTATTAACAATGTCAGTGGAGTAAACTGTGTGGATAATGAAGTTGTTAAGGGGAAGAAAAACTGCAGCATTATCATTCAGAATGACACCTCCCCTTTCAAAAACATGATCACCTTTATTTATATAGTATTCTTCTCTTTCTGTTTGGCCTGATGCGATAGATATGCACAGAAGTGCCTAGCAAACCGAAGGAACGCCTCCAGGAGCCCTGTTCTGTTTCACAGACAAGGATTGCTGGTAAGAAACAGTTTATTCCTTAACAAAGTTTTTTTTTTTAATCAACATAGCAAAATTTTATATGAGCATCATATATGAATTTTAAAAACATCATGCAATTTTATTTATTATTCTACTTTTAATTGTTTGAAAAGAATGTCTTCTTTAAACCTAAGACATACTCAGCTGCACGGTGTGCGCAAGGTATTTGTTCTCATGGTAGATAAAACTGCCGTTTCCCTGGACCAGGGTGGCACCAGGGGGTCCACAGGTCCTGCTGAAGGGAAATGGAGAGGCCAGGCAGGACAAGTACGGACTGACTTTTTGGGTCCCTGCGGCTTCTCAGGAAATCAGCTGTAACCCGCGACATTGACATGCACTTGGTTGGCATGTGGAATCACACCTGATCATGACCAGACACAAAGGTTTAGATATCCTTGGAAGCAGGCTGGAGATGGGGCTTTAGAAGAGTTCTCCATCCCTGGGATTCTCCAATCCCAGGAAGGCATTTTACTGACAAGGCATTAACTGCTCACTTGGACGTGGAGAAAGAAGAGTGTTTTATCAAAATCATTTTCTTCCTTTTGTCCAGATTAGATCGCAGGCTACTACTGCACCACGGCCACTGTCACTACTGCCTTGTGGGCCATCTGAACCATCTTGCCCTGCTCTTCCTCTGCTGTCACCCAGCAAAACTCCAAATGCGGTTAACCCTAACTACCCAGTCACTCGGCTGCTGGCCTTTTCCCGCTCCTCCCTCTTTCTCTGTTTCCTACCTTCCTCTCTCCTCCTCTTCCTCTACCCCTTCCACCTCTTCCTCTTTGATCCTTTTACTTCTCTTCTTCCTCTTCTTTTTCTTCTTTTCCTTCTCTTTTCCTTCAGGAGTTGGAAAAAGTGATGAGAGACAAGATTCTTCTTTTTTTTTTTCTTCTGTTTTCTGAGATTTGCAAGCTTATCGAGGGCCAAGTTTGTGTTTTATATTACTTTTATTTCCCAGTAACTTGTGCAAGAAATACTTAGGGCCTGATCAGGTTTCTTGATTAATATGTAAAACACTTGAATTGACATTTGAGTACTGCTATCTTGCAAAAACAAGCTCAACTCCATAATCATAGGGAAAGGATTTGATGTGTTTTATAAAATACTAGTGGGTTATCTTTTTAAGCATCATTATGGCAAAGGAGCAGGGAAAATTTGAATGCATATTTAGAAGTACGAAAAGCTGAGAGCAGAACCACACCTTCCATTAGATTGGGAGTGCATTCTTAACAAGATCTTCATCCCTGGGCCAGGGCCGAGACCTGAAGCTAATCTCAGTGTGTCATTCCCTTCCTACACAATGTTTTAATTCATTTCCTTTTTCTTTTTAAAATTATATTTAAAAAATAAAAGCCATCTTAAAGTGAACAATTTAGTGGCATTTAGTACACTCACAATGTTTTGCAACCATTGCTTCTTTCTAGTTCCAAAATATTTCTATCTCTCTAAAGTAAAACCTCTTACTCATTAAGCAGTTTCTCCCCGTTCCCTCCTCCTCCCAGCCCCTGGCAACCACCAATCTGCGTTTTGTCTCTATGGATTTATCTATTCTGGATATTTCACATAAATGGAATCATACAATGCTTCTTTCACTTAGCATAATGTTTTTGAGGTTCGTCCATGCCAGCTTCTTGCTGATTATACTCATTGCAAAGCTATGACTATGCATCTTGAATACGCACTCTATTCTAACAGATAATCCTGCAGTACTGGCTTCTGAGTACTCCTTGCCACCCATCTCTCAACTAATGACCTCATCTCATTTTCAAAAGAAAAAACCCCTTTTGTCAGAAAATCTTCATTTCCCCACCAGAGAATCCATCAAGCTGCCTGCATTTGTACACCACATACTCTATATACTTCCTTCTTCTTCAGAGGAAGAGTTATCCCTTTTCCTTTCTAAGACCAGCTTCTTTGGTTGTGCTTTGTATCACATCTTCTCTTGGCTTTTTACTTATCCTTTTTCTCTTCTGCTCTTCTGGGTTATTCCCGTTGCCATACATTTTGATGCATGTAGCTCTAGTTTATTCATTTAAATTGATGTACAGTCTTCCACTGCATGGATATATACTACAGTCCTCAGCATTCTCTTCTCTAGCTATGCTTACCAGTCCTATGACTGTAGACATGTTTTCAACTTTAGATTATTCAGCCAGTATTAGGCCAGTAAGCTTGGATTTATTCTTCTGTGTATTTCATAGTCAATCCATCAGCAAGTTGAGTCAGTCCTATGCCCCATCCCAACCACTTCTCTGGTCTTGAACACCCTTGTCTTTCATCTGTATTGTTGGAATATTCTCCTAACTCATCATCCTGATTCTGTTCTTGCCTTACTGCACTTCCATAATTTGTTCTTCTGAAAGAAGCTAGAGTGATGCTTTATAAACATAAGTTTGATTGTGTCACTTCTTGGCTCACAATCTTTTAATCACTTCCATCCATGTAAGTGAGTTCCAAAGACTTACCATGATCCAGAAGACCAGGCATGATCTGCCTGCTTCCTGTCTTTCTAATCACATTTCTTATTATTTGTCCCTTTGTTTATTCTGCTTCAAATACTGGTCTCCTGGCTGTTTCAAATATGCCAAGATACATACAATCGACATACATCCTGGTCTCTCTTTGCCTCCTAGCGTTGGTTTTACTTCATAACATATATCCATCTCCCCCACCAGGATGCAAGCTCCACAAGGGCAGGCACTGTGCCTTGCACACTCCCACCTCTGCAGCATCTAGAACAGTGCCTAGCACATTTAGGTTCTTAAAAGGTATTTGGGAAATTGAAACAATGAATTTTTAAAAACTACAAAGAAAGCTACAGTGAAGATTGGGGAGAATGATGTGTGAAGTATTCTGTAGGGTAAATATCTAGTGGTGGAATCACTAGGTGGTAGAAGATGGGTGCTTTCTCCTTCACTAGCAGCTGCTAGCGTGCTGTGTAGACTGCTTGTTCCAGTTCACACTCCCACTGGCTGTGTGTGTGGATTCTCCTTGCTCTACATTGTTACCGGCACCCAACATTTTGTTCTCAGGACCTCTTTACACTTTTAAAAATTATTTGTTTATATGAATTATATCTATTTACATTTACCTAACTAGAATGAAATTTCAAAATAATTTGCTTATTAACTTGTTTAAAATTAACAATAATAAATCCATTATATGTTAACAATTTAATACATTTTTATAACATATTAACATACGAATGGCTTAATAGGCCGGGTGCAGTGGCTCACGCCTGTAATCCTAGCACTCTGGGAGGCCG
>VBSM01000361.1:89091259-89106507 GCA_008086735.1 Cheirogaleus medius
AAAAAAAAAAAAAAAAAAGAATGGCTTAATAGAACACACCTGGATTCTCATATCTGCTTCAGCAGTTGGTCTCTTGTGACATCAGTTGTTATGTGGCCTTGGGTTAACCACCATTGTACACTTGGGAGAGAATGAGGCTGAAAAGGCAAATAACTTCGTATGATGATGATGATAATAGTTTAGGCATCGAGACCCCATAGAAGGTTCTCCAGGAACCCAGAGCTTCCCAGATGTCACTTTGCTGACTTTTGACCTGGGGACACAGGGTATTTCATTTTAATTTGTATTTTCTCCAGTATCAGTGAAGTTGAACATTTTTTCCTTATTTTTACGTTTATTGCCTTTCTTGTTTTCCTCTTCTTTGGATTGTGCACTATTTTTGAGTATAAAAGTATTTTGGTTACTAATTCTTTGTCTGTACTGTGCATTGCAAACACTGGCTCCCTTAATATTTCAAAGGCTTTTAAAATCTTTACTTATGGCACTTTCTTCAGAATTCTTAAAAATTCATGGTTTATTAATAGCTTCTTTTTTGTGTTTTGTTTTAGAGCTCCTTCAGTGCTCTGATATCATAACAATATTCTGTATTTTTAATAACAATTTTGGTTTCCATATTTAGGTCCTTAACCCACCAAGAATTAATTTACCTATGGTTCATGTAAGGTTAAAATCTACCCCATCATTTCTCTGCTCTAGCCATGGGTCACCACTTTGCCAGCATCATTTATTGAACAGTAAATTCTTCCTCATTGATCTATAATTCAGTCTCTGCCAAGGTCAGGTTTCTCTGCCACCTCCACTCTGTGGCTCTTCTCTTCCATTGGTCTGTGTGAATGTTTCAGTCTATAAGGTACTGAGTTAATCATTATTATTAAAATAGCTAAAGAATATAACTAAATATCTGGGAGGGCATATCTCTCTACCAAAAATAAAATAAGATTTTTGACTGTTTTTGGTCCTTTTCTCTTCTGTATTAATTTTACAACCACCAGAAATTTGAATCAATGATTTTCTTAAATCCCACTCAAACTATTGGGATTTTGATTGGAATTGAACTGAATTTAAAGATTGGTTGTATCTTTCAGAAAATTATTTAAGCCTCATTTAATATATACTATGCTAAAGTAGGTTCCAGATGGATTTAATCATTAATTCAATGACCTATTGTATTTAAACCAAAGAAAAACAATTAGTTTCCCCTCATTGAAAAACAGAAAACAAAAAGCAAAACAAAACAAACAAAACCAGAGGGAAAGAATCCATTTATCAAATTTTTGGAGATTAAAATTTATAATTTTAAAATTCTTAGGAAAACAATAGCCCAAGAAAGATTTATGGATTTGATTACCTCAGGTTTGTTAACATCTATATGTTAAAAGAAAAAAATAACGCACATTTAAAGAATCCCCAAATAAAAGGATTATTTTCAACAATATGAAAAGGGTTCATCCTTTCTATGTAAAGAGTTCATCTAGATTGATAAGGGGACAGATAAAAAACCAGACAGTTATAAATTATACCATATTTGCTTAACAGGCATGAAAAATATTTACCCTTACTAGTAATAAAAAAAGCATAAAATGAAAACAATGGTGAAAGATGTATATTTATCCATTGAGATAGAATATTGTTGATTTGGATGCAGGATGTTGATCAGTTTCACATGCTGCCATTGGAAATCTAAATTTCCAGCTTTTAAGGAAAGCAGTTTGACAATGAGTATTAAATACATACATTTGTTCATATTTCCTGATTCCGTAATTCCACTTTGGGAAATCTACACTAAGGTGTTGATCAGAAATGTGCAAAATACTCTACACAAAAAGATATTTCTTGCAAGTTCTTTTTAAAAATAAGGTTTCAGGAGCAGTCCAAATACCCAGCTGAAGGAAAAGGGTTAAATAAAAGTTAGTGAATATATGTGTAAGTTATTACATAGGTGGTCACAATGATGTTTATTAAAAATGAAATATGCTCGTGTTATAAAGTTAAATTAAAAATAATAAAAAGTCTGAATAAATTGGCTTTATAATTAAGACAAAAACATCTTGACAAAATAAAATAATACTCTTAATTTTCTCATGGTTGGCATATTTTTAAATTTTCATTTTTCTCAGTATCAATGTTGATTACATCTAACTTACTGCTGTCCCAGAATGTTGTGAGACTCTCCGTTTAGTTGGCTTAGTAGCCACCAAAGTCGTATAGGTATAGGCAATTCCACATCCATTTCAGTATGAACGGATGAAAACTTCCTAGAATTTCTTTTACTTAAACTGAATTTTACTTAAATACATATAACATCTGTCACCATTGTACCACCATAATCAAAATGTCCTGTTGATTTATTTCTATTTTGCTGTTTCTTTTTTTTTTTTTTTTAATTTCAGCTCATCCTGCTGTCCAAAAGGTGGTGCTAGTATCATCTGCGTCAGATATTCCTGTTCCGTCTCCTCGTACTTCAGAAATTTCAGTTCCTGCTGATCTTGATAAAACTATAACAGAACTAGCCGACTGGCTGGTATTGATCGACCAAATGCTGAAGTCCAACATTGTCACTGTTGGGGATGTGGACGAGATCAATAAGACCGTTTCCCGAATGAAAGTAGGTGCATAGTGCAAAGGCTTGTCATGGAAATGCCACAACCCAGAGGTAGACAAGATCAAGTTGAATCCCCTTTGTTTATCCTAAACTATGAGAGAATGGGGTATAAAAATTCTTTACTGTCAGCCATCCTGAGCTAACTGCACAGAGTAAAGCTTTTCTCGCATTTCAACTGTTATGATAAGATCAAGTTTACAGATGTAAACTAAAGCCTCAGTGTATTTTTAAGATCTAAAATTGATAGCATACGGCCAGGCACGTTAATATAAATGTAAGCTTGCCTTACATTTAACACCTATAATGTGATGTAGGATGTTTTCCTAAAACACTTTTTCAACTTATATTTCATAAGGAGATTGTTTAATTTCTAACTTTAGAAGCGGGAATCCCCTGACTACAATGAATAGTACTGAATATGATGAATATGTATATTACCATTCTTATATCATCTAAGAACAATTTCTAAAGTTCTTTTTCCATATTTAGTGCATCCTAGGTTCTGGGCTATATATACTGAAAAGAATATACCAGGTATAAATTGGGAAATGTATGATAAAATAGTAACAACAACTATTGCTAACTTTTACTAAACGCTTAATGTGTGCTGCACATTTTTTTAAGTATTTTATATGCATTATCGCATACGCTTCTTTAACAATCTTGTGAGATAGGTACTGCTTTTATGCCCACGTGACAAATAAGCCTAAGCTGGGGCAGACGCACGGAGTGCATGTATAATAAATAGACATGTTGCTGTGGCAAGGCAGAGTCTAGCAAACGCCGTAGGGCAGGTACAAGCAGCGTGGGGGAGCAGAATGCGGAAAGGATTACTTCTCCAGCGATGGAAAGCAGACAGTGTGGGGCTTTGACATCTGGAGACAAAGTGATGACATTCCTGGTATAGGGAACAGGGTGAATAAAGAAATGGGAGGAGGCATGAGGGATGTTAGAGCCAACATTTGTGCAGTAAAGAAATACAGAGGGAAGCAAGGCAGGCAAGGCAGCTCAAGTTCCCTTTGTGAAGGAGCCCGTAGGCTGTGAAAGCCCTTTGGGCTTTCAGTCTGTAAGCAGTTGGCAAACATCTTTCTCTCCATTTCTTTTTCTTTTTAAAATTGTGGCTGGGAACTCATGATAACAATGCTCTGCTTTAGTAAGACAACTAGGATGGATTGGAGGCAAGAGGTGCTTAAATCAAGAAAAAAGGGCCCTGCCTAAGTGGCTAAGATGATGCTTTTGCAATTAGTGGAAGTAGGAATAGAAGAAACAGAGTGTGAATGAGGATTTGAACGATTGAGTTTGGGATGTGTTGTGTTGAGTAGTCCTCATGCCCTGTAGAAGGAGGTGATCAGCATTCACTGAAATGAGCTTGGGGATTCCGGATCTGAAGAAGTTCTGAGCAATCCATTTAGAAATAATGTTTGAGACTGCAGGAGTAACAAATCTACAAAACTTGTGAATTCATAAAGAGGAAGGGCTGGGAGAGAATCCTTTGTCACTATTTGTACTTATTGTAAATTGTGTTTCTATTCTTTATGACTATTAGTTCTATACTTACAACATGCTATTTTCCTGATATTGTTACCACTTCTCCCATATGTATCAGTACTGAGAGAACAAACTAGAGCAGTAGTTTTTCATGTCTAAGATGCTTTAATTTGCAATTACTCCAAACAGCACTTTTCTGATGTTACCCTCATTCCTATGGATAACATTCGTCTGTGTTCATATCTGATGCAGAACAGATAGGCAAGGTTTCAGCAGCAGCAATGACTGCTAATGTTTTCAGAGCACTTTTTAGTTTTCAGTGAGATTTTCTTAATTTCCTCAGACTTGAT
Organism: Cheirogaleus medius; assembly: GCA_008086735.1. Lineage (NCBI taxonomy): Eukaryota > Metazoa > Chordata > Mammalia > Primates > Cheirogaleidae > Cheirogaleus > Cheirogaleus medius. Next base: position 89,095,700 of record VBSM01000361.1, read on the forward strand.
GTAACTGATCTGTCAGTATTTTATTATTTCTTTTGATGAAAACTAAAACACAGAAAGGCAAAAGCACCTTGCCTGGCGACCCAGGTGGTAAGAGGAACTGAGATTTGAACCCAGGACCTCGGACTCCAAATCATGCACTCTTTCTCTGTCATGTTGCTGATGACTCACAATCCCACAGAGGAAGAAACAGACACAATAACAATTTTGATGTCAGCAAACCTGCTTTGCTTAGTTAGTATTCTTATTGTATAGCTTACTAATAATGGACTTTAATAATCATTTCTACTTAACAGATTACAAAGGCTGATTTAGAACAGCGCCATCCTCAGCTGGATTATGTTTTTACACTGGCACAGAATTTGAAAAATAAAGCTTCCAGTTCAGATGTGAGAACAGCAATCACAGAAAAATGTAAGTTTTTTAAAAGAAATTATGTATCATCCACTTTTCCTGCAAATGGTACCACACACACACACATTTTCAAAGATTGTTCAACTAGGAAACAATATTATTTATTATTTGTTACTCTTTATTTATGAAAAAATCTAGCTTTCCCTTATTTTTTATTTTTTTGTGAACATTATCACAATTCCCTTATGAATTCCTTAAAGTATTAACATTGTTACTTTTAAGTAATTACTTAACATTGAGTTTTCTTCTTTTACATTAGGATTTCTTTTAAAAGAATCAGAAAAACAAAAGTTAGAGAAACCCATAGGAATGCAAACTCATTATCCTTTTACAGTTTAATCACTAAACCTAGGTCTTCCATGTTTTTAAACTCACCTCAGAATACATGTGACTGGCACCAATTTGGGGATGCTTTAGTAAAAAACAAAATAAAACAAAAAAATAAACTTATAAAACAACAGCAAATAAAGATCCCTGTTTGGAGTTTGCATTCTAGCTAAAAAATATCTGTTAAATCTGTGTGGCATACAAAACAAAGTTTAAATTCTCAAGAGTAACATCTAGGGACTGTCACAATTTGCTCTCATTGTCCCTTCTCTCACTTCAGCCTTCATCCCCATCTGTAACTATCCTGTGCTATATATATATATATTCTCTAAAACGTCCTGACATTTCCTAGTCTCCTTACCTTTATTCGTGTTATTTCTTTTCCCTCTTGGCCTTTTCTCCCCAGGTGAAAATTCTACTCAGCAGCTATAATGTCACCCCCTTGTGAAGTCTTTTCCACCCTCTTCTAGTGCCTGGGGAACTGTATTTTCTATATTTAGTTTCTGCTGTGTCCTTTTCCCCCATTACTTCATTATAGATCTCGTAGCTACTTTAATTCTCTCTCCCCTCCATAGACGGTGAATACACACCTTCCTGGCCCTGGGGCCTTTTCATGGTGTCCAACACAGATTAGCTACTTAATAAATATTTGTGGCAAAATAGAAATTGGAATAATAAAGTCTAATCTTTCTCAGAGGAAGAAAGTCAATTGTTCCGCTTGTCGAAAGTATGTTTTAATTTAAAAAAAAAATGGTAGCAACAAGATTGCAATAGGATATGAGTTAGCAAAGAACTTTTAGTGTCTGACAGTGTTGGCTTGTTTTTTACTAAATAGGCCATTTTCCTTCTTTCTTCCTCTTTTTATTGATTGATTGATTGTGCCTATAATGGAACTCTGGAGTAATCCCATTTCCCTTCACATAGCGAGGCAGCACCCTTACTTTAGTGATACCAAACTACTGACTAAGCCATCTCCTGTGTGCTTTTTCTACTGTCTGATGTTTGTCCATCACCTCTGTTTTTCCAAAACTCCTTTAAGGGATTTTTTTTTTTAATTACAAGACTTTTCTTCTTCTGAATATCCTTCCTTTCCCATTTAATGCCCTTTTTGTTTTCTCTTGATTTTTTTTGTGTAGAAGCTACACAGTCTTCATCACTACTCATTACCTGAAAAACTCTTCTCAGCTGAAGTGTACTACAATAGTAACCTGTTTTTAGCACTTACAGTGAATAAGATAACTTGCATATTTTTTATAATAAACCTGTGATATTTACTTTGCTTGATGTCTTTAGATGTATATGTTCAATGTTAAAGGATTCTATTAGTAATAAAATTGGTCATAAGTACTTTATTTAACTTTTTAACTGACAAGTAGAACATTATGATAGATTTGTTCTCTCTTTAAGTTAAAAACTTAAGCAATTTATTTAAACTGTTAAAAAAGCCAGCATACAATAGATAATCTCATTGAACAATTTTTTTAGAATTATGACACTTAAGTATAACTTACAGCCTTCTGAACAACCTTAGGTTGATAGTTTTTATGGTTGCTATAACCATATATTATCCCAAGAATTTTGCCAAAATGTTCCATTATAACTCAGCTGGAATGTTAGCTTGTAAAGTTCTTCTCGAGCCTGGTACTTAGCTGCCTTTCAGCCCTTCAGTCTGCCTGGCATCCAGAGCATCTTCTAGCAGTTTGATTTTAAACTCTACCTATTTGTTATTAATGAGTTGTTGCAGATATTCACAGTTACTGTTTACTAGTACTTCAGTTCAAGGTTGTGAACTGACCATGAGGTAATTAATCAAAAGTTTAAGTTTTCTTAGATCTTTCTTTCCTTAATTCCATGTTAAAATTAGAGAAAGGAGAGGAGAGGAGAGGAAATACAGAGACAAGAGACAGAAAGTGAGAGTGAGAGAAATAGGAGTGGAAAGAAACCACAATAAAAAAGAGGAAGGAGAAGAGCCAATATGGAACTGTTATGATGAAGAGCTGCTGGGTACATAGATCTTCAATCTACTTTACTTTTAGTGTTTCCCTTGAACTTGAACATATAAAAACACTTGCTTTTAGAGAGGTTTCTTGCTACAATAAAACAAATGTGAAAAGTGTTCTTAAACAGTTCGTTTTTTTTTAAAATTAAGACTAGCTTAGAGAATCTCCTTTGAGGGTAACAGGTGGCTATATCTCGGGGTTACAGTTCTGTCATAACACAGCGTTAATATCTACCTTCATCAAACTAAGTTCTATTAAGCACAAAATCAAATAGAAAATTATTTTCTTTATCATTTTTTTTTCTGTATCAGTTTGTAATAGTGGATGTTTTTATTATAAGATGTTTTAGGGCATTTAAAATAGAGTTTCATCCAAGACTTTTTTTCTCAAGAATGGTTTCATAAGTATATCAGTTGTATAATGTGGCTGATGTGTATTAAAATTTCTTTAAAATCTATTTATCAACTTGCCTCCTGTCTCTTTTCTGTTTATATACATATGATAAATTTGGTATTAGGTATGTTTTTCTTTTTCCTGAGACTTACTTTTTGGGATTTATTTTCTATAATGTTTCCCCCAGTGGAGAAGGTCCAGAACCAGTGGGATAGCACCCAGCATGGTGTGGAGTTAAGACAGCAGCAGCTAGAGGACATGATCATCGACAGTCTTCAGTGGGATGACCACAGGGAAGAGACCGAAGAGCTTATGAGAAAATACGAGGCTCGACTCTATATTCTTCAGCAAGCCCGAAGGGATCCACTTAGCAGACAAATTTCTGATAACCAAGTAAGAGTCATTAGATACTTTTTGGAAGTATCATTTTGTTGGATGTACATTTTTTCTTATTGTTAAGTGTAATTCTTAGGACCCTGTTAGGATGTTTTTCCAAGTTCTTAGAATACATATTGACATATGTATTGACATATGAAGAATTTGATCAGGAAAGTTTTTTGAAAACTTTCTGGAGACATAACAAGTAGGAATGTGCATGTCTTATAGACTTTTAGATCACTGATGCTTTGCAAATGGAACACACCAATGAAGCAGCCTCTAGAAAGAGAACATTGTCAGGATTCCCAGAATTCTCTTTTGCCCCCTTCCATGCTTACCCTGTTATTTTTATTTATAAAATTTCCTGAGATTTTCATTTGAGGGCTACTATACTGAATAAATCAGATGATAAGTAAATTTATTTTCTTTTAGTATGTTTATAACTAAACTGTTTTATCAATATCATAATAACAAGTACCTTTTTAGTGATCAGTTTGGTCATAGAGTTGGCACTGTTGACACCTATGGTATTTATAAAGTGCTATTTTAAATTCTCTCTACAATCATAAAAATATTCTTGAATTGGAGGTTGTGGTTGTGAAGTTATATTTTGGTGTAACATGTATTTACCCTTCAGATAGGCCAAGATGAAAGTGTGTATTTGTGAAGAAAATAATAGAGAATAAATATGTAGGAGACAAAATCTAAAACATGAAAATATGTTTTTATTCTCCACAAACATAGACTTTCTGTGGTTACAGTTTAAAAAGCAAGTGGCTAGGTGTACTAGTTTCTGGATCATTCTCTGTATTTATGATACCCGCTGGTTGTTATCACCAAATGACTCAAAAGTAGTAACAAAGCCCCCAAAACACTTAACTAGAGGAATATAATTACAAGTGATATCAATGTTTTGTCATCAAATTCAGAGTACCCTTTTCTAATCAATAGTACAGTTCTTGTTTTCTGAAACCTTAGGATGAATATTTTTTTCCAGTTGCTACAAAAAACATTATAGAAACATTCTGTTGTCCTTTAGATTTCATGGGGATTATCTGGATTCAGAGACTGTCAGAAATTGAAAAAATGTGTCAAGGAACCAGAGCCTATGGACAGACTCAGCATCAGTTTGGCTATTCGAGCAAACTCTCAGTAAACCTTGCTTGGCTGATTGATCCATTCAAGCATTTAACTTTGTAACAGGGGCAGTGATTCAGGGGCAAGAGACAGAAGACTTTCATACTATTGGTCCTTGGCATTTCTCCAAGTACTTGCAAAGGAATTCTCTTTGTGTTCATTCCTGTATGATGTGTGTTCCTAAAAGGATCAGATGGACTGCAGAAGGAATGAAAAAGACAAATGGTTTGAGGAAGTAAAATATCTCAAAGAGAAAAAGATAATAATTTTTTAATAGCATCTTGTATGTGATCACTTTCTTAGAAATCTTCATTCTCGCTTCTAGAATTATTTTGGTTTAAGCTTATGTGTAAGAGTTTGTCCCCTACTTAATTTTCTTATTGTGATATGTGTGTCTAAAATATGTTGAAACCTCCTGGAAGTACCTTTGTTTTGGTAAAACTAGTTATTGAGTGACCGACTCTAACAATTACCCCTGAACTTTCACCTTAGATATTGCTACAAGAACTGGGTCCTGGTGATGGTGTCGTCATGGCGTTTGATAACGTCCTGCAGAAACTGCTGGAGGACTATGGCAGTGATGACACAAGGAATGTGAAGGAAACCACTGAGTACTTAAAAACGTCATGGATCAATCTAAAACAAAGGTAACTCTAAGGCCTTGGCAGGTAAATGTGCATTGTCAGGTTGAGAATTTGATTGCTGTGGCTTTCTCATGGAAACATGCCAAGTAGATGACAAATATAGGTACAGTTTATTATTATTTTTTTCCTATTTTTATACTGTGATGTGCTGAGTTAGTATTACCACACTTAGTGCGGAATGTATATTTATATTACATCTACTTGAATTTCTACAATGGAGTTTTTCCTTGAATAAGCCTAAACCTTGCCAATGATCATTTTATGTGTTCTGATTTTCTTATGACTCTTGGTATTATCTAAAATATATTTTGTAGTACTCTGCTGGTAAGGAGCACAGTTATTTAAAGATGCATCAGGGTAATAATTTCCCTAACTATAAATATAACAGTGTGCTATTAATATTTGGCTGGGACATCCCAAGTTGAGGACCAGGCACTCATGGATCCAACACTACACCCCTGAAATAATCTACATGTATTTAGGGTTTCAACTAATTTGTAATCTTTTCTTCCCATTACTCTGTCTAATCAGTATATTTGGAACAGACTAAAATAGCATGTGAGTTTACAAGAGATTTTTCTGTCACTTGAACACCTAGAATTTGATAAACTGTAAACAGTGGTTAGCATCTCTTTAAGATTGTGTATTTATATTCATCATTAGTAAAAAAAGTGTTTACTTCGTGCATAGTATTGGGAATGCCTGCGTTTAAGTCAGATTACACACATCTTTAGCTATTAAAATGCAACTGTCTCAAATCTAATTTGATATCAAAACATATTTATTTTGCTGTGAATAAAATAGATAATATTAGTATACTTTATGATTATATATTTCTGATAATAAAGTATGGCCAAGCATTTAGCAGATTTTGACATGTAGGAGTTTTGTACATTTTTCCAGAATTTTATTTTTAGTTAGAACCTCTGAGGCATTTCTGAAAACTCAAAGAAGAGAATTATGAGGGCAGTATGTGAACTTGAATGTGTTGCTAGATATACCTAGGATATTGGAGAGAGTAAGACTGGGCTAGTAAATATAAAACTTCACAAGTGGTTAGAGCAGAATGGCTGTAAGATTGATCTTTTGAGCATTTTACAACTTTTCTGTTTTTTATGACAGAATATTTAGATATAGTAAGGATACCATAATGAAGGCAGGGAAGAAGGTGAATTAAAAACAGCTTTAACCTTAAGAGAGACAGTCCTTAAACTATTTGTGTTTCCAAAAATGCCATGTATAAGAGTTAGGACTTTGTTTCTGTTGTAAACCCAATACCAGAAAAACTGATCACTTAGGAATGTGTGACCTGCTTTATTTAGCACCTCAAATTCTTTTTGTGCTTTTACTTTGTAAATATTTTAAGACAGCCTACAGCAGTAGTTAGATTAGATGGAAGAGGCAATTAAAAATGAATTATATTCCAAGGTGATCTTTCATTTATCATAGCTAAGACAACCACAGTGTTCTAAATTTTTGTAGTTTCAAGTGGTTGTCCTTATTCTATTTTCTTTCTGCATTTTGGGGGAACATAAGTAATTGTATTAATATTTATATGTGATTTAGATCTATTGTTATCTATAAAGCAGGGAAAATAGAACAAAACTGGCTCACAGGATCTCTTCATGAATGGCAGCTAGGATTTCTGTATATTGAGAGAGTTTTCTATTTCAAACATAATGATATTTATAATTTTTGACTGTTCTAAATGCACATCTTTCTGGAATATATAAATCCTTGCCTTCTTAAACAAAGTATGTGAACCTGTATTTAACTTTTTTGGGAATTCTTGGCATTATCTTTGCAAAGACAGAATTAAGGAAATTTAAGACATGTAAATGACATTATAGTTCATCTAAACTGGGGCTTGTCCATACCAGTTGCTCCTTTGTTTAGATCTCCTGCCCAGCTGAAATTTTAATACTATGGTATACTGTGTATCTGTTTCTGGACTGCATGGTTGTGGCTTATTCATAAAAAGGGTAAACTTTTTCCATGCCCTTCCTTCCGCAAATAACCACTTATTAACTCCGTTGAGAATACATGGTCTAAACTAATGTTCTCAGGCGCAGAGAAGTTAAATGACAAGTTCAACGTGGTGGAGCACAGCCTAGATGATCAATATTTTTTCTATGCTAAACGATGGCGATGCTTTCCAGGCTCTGAGTTCTGAAGAATTGGTATTAAATTTATTCAGTCTGCTATGCGTTGTGAGATTTTGTGCTTCATTTTTAGTGTATACAATTACTGGGTATCTTCTCATTGCCAGGCACCGTGCTAAGCTCTTCCCATGCATTATTTTATGTAATCTTCACAACCGCCTTAGGAGACAGGCAGCAGTTTTATCAACGTTATGTCAATGAATAAACTGAAGTACAGAGAAGTTAAGGAATTACTCAAGATCACACAGCTCATAATGGTGGAGGTGGGATTGGAATGCAAGCCTTTTGGACTGCCCCATCAGGCTCTTACCTTTTTTAAAAAATAGTTTCATTTTTTTTTTCTTTAAATAATAACATCAGCTGTTGCTGGTGCCTTCTTTGTGTACCTGCCTCTCGGATCTGTCTGTGATTCTGCTTACTGGTTCTTATCTGTGTTGAGTTTAGAAACCAGATCAGATGAAAGGGATGGTGGCCTCTTCTGTGAATAATGTAACACCTTCCAGTACGTGGCCCCGGTGATGGCCATGGAGAGGCCTTTCACCCTGGCTCTCCGCTTATCTCACTGCCTGTTCTGTATATACATCATTGTCAGAGCCAAATTCCGGAGGGGTGAAGGGTTGAGCTTGTACATTGAATACTGCAGCATAATGTATGAAGTTTAATACGAGCTTTCAAAGGAAATGTTTTGTATGAATTGCAATTGGCCAAAGTAATTTGGTCATTCACAGTTACAGGTCCACAATCCCTTATCTATAATGCCAAAATCCAAAAAAAAAAAAAAAAGCTCTGATAACAGAAAGCGTTGAATTGACATGAGGCTATTTGTTATAGTCTTTATTTATCCTGCTTAGTGTGAATAGCCTTGCTCCTAGCTGCAGAAATATTAATGTTTGATTGGTTCTTCAGACCCTGCTCAGGGTAATGGGTAATATAGATACATTCATAATATTAGTTTTCTAATGTACAAAAAATTCTTAATTCTGAAACACAACTGACTCCCAAAAGCTTGGATTCTGAGAACAGCAGGCCTGTCTCCAGTGTTTCTAACTAATCTATGTATCTTGACCACTACTTTTTTCACCTATGACTTTTTTCCCCTTCTATCTCTTAATGCCAATTAACAATGTTTTTAGTGCCAATTGAGATAGTGATAGTTGAAAGGTGCTTATAGTAACTTTTGGAATGTGGATGCTTGATTTGGGTCTGACATGTTATTTTAGCCCTATGTATAGGCACTCCAGGACTAAAATAACATTTTATATCTATGTGTGTATATATATATGTACACATATACACACAGAGTTATCTATGGTGAAGTATTAGAAAGGAAATGAGACAATATAATAGTATGCTATAAAGAATTTTTTCTAAATCACTAATTACTGTGTATTTTTCTCCTCGTCCTTATCTCTGTGAAGGCATATTTTGTCTTGCCTGTTTTAAGGCTGTTTCTGGGTTTGTACAGGCAGAACAGAAAGCACACTGGGAAAGGTATCTGGCAGTTCTTGGTTAAAATTCCACTTAATGCACTTAATTTCTGTGTGAACCTAGAGCAAGTTATTTCAATTCACGGAGTCTCTATTTCCTTGGTTCTAAAGTGGAGGATCTAATGCGTAGGATTATTGTGAGCTCAAAAGTTATAGATAAAAGCTCTTGGTACATGGTGTATGCTCAACAAAAGGTTGCCCAGATTACAATCATCTCTTTTGTCATTTTACGTCTTTCTGATAAATCCAGTGTCTGCATTCTGCTTCTCAGTACTTTCTATGGTTAACTTAGCGGAAGGTTGAGTCATCAGTTGTTTGTCTACAGTCATCTCGAATGGTCTCTACTTAAATTAATGATAAAATACTTTATCTGCTTTACTGAATGCAGGATAGACATTCTAAATCTTTATCACCAGGTGAAACTTAGAAAATGCAATTTTCCCGGTTAGTGAAATCATCGCAGCTGCTGAATTTACCTTGCCTTTAAGTGTTTTCTGCCAAAGCCAAACTCTAACCATCCTGGGAAGAAAGGCTATAGAATTCAAAAAGGCAAAATTATTTCAAGCGAGAGCCACAAATACACATTTATCCAGTGAGGGAACTTTATTTTCTTCTTTTGAAATGATGTTGTCTTTCTCATTAATGTTCATTAACTTGTTAATAATGGCTAGCTGGACATGCGGAATGGCCAGACCTAGTTTTCAAGGGGTTACTTAAATAGTGTGTATACTAAAGACTGAATTTGTGAAGCCCTGGACTATTCTGAAAACAGGTTAAGTTCTAAAAATTTAAATTTGCTTTTGATTGCTTTCCCGATTAATTTTGTTGTATATTGTGAAACTTCTCTTATTTGTTTCTACTTTTTCAGTAGCGATTATTTATTGTCCCTTTAGATTAATAAAAATGAAGCATTTTTCTTCAGCATTTACCCATTGTTCAATTTGGTCAGTTCCTTTTAATAGTGATCAATAGAAAATACTCATATTGGGATTGTTTCCTACAGCCCGGCATTAGCCAGGCTCAACCTTTGAGCTCTTAACATGAATGCTGTAGCAGCTGCCATGCCCAAATCAATGGGCTTCGGTGAAAAGTACAGGTAGCCTTATCCTTCTTGCCTGTCCACCAGGATGAGGTTTAGAGATTAGGGTCAGTCAACTTGATTTATCCTCTCGGAAGCTTACTTCTTTCCCTGAAAGTCATCTTTATTTTTCAGCCTGTTTCTTTTATTTTCATTGCTAGCTTTTAATTTTTAGTTTTCCCTTCCAAGCTGGGAATAAAACTGGCCAAGAAGAAAATCGCGAAAGTTATATTCTTCTGTATTTTCCTCTTCTGTTATGTTGGTTTAATATTTCAAGTACCATTTTATTGTGTTAAAAAAAATGTTACTGATAATATCTTTGTGGTATATGCCTGAGAATGCTAATGCTTTCATTTTGTAAATATCAAGCTTAAGCATGCAGATATTTCTCAGTACATTTAGCTCTGTATCAAACTAAAGGGCCAGTGCCCATAGTCCTTGTTTTTGCCTTCATTTGTTCCTTTTCCATTAATTAAAAAATGAATTAAATGAGTATTTATTTAGCTTCCTATTTGCCAAGCCCTGAGGATTGAATCACAAATCCACCCTGTGCCTGCCCTCAGGAAGCTTACATTTTATTGGGGTAGCCATGCAGTAAATAAGAACATAATATGTAATTATAGGAGATTGTTTTGGAGGGGAGAGAAATTGAAGAGGTGCTGTGTAAGAGAGGGACTTAATTAGCTTGGGTAAATTTAGAAAGTATAACTTAGAAGGTGACTTTTGAGTTGATTCGTAGGGGTCCTCAAACTATGGCCCGCGGGCCACATGCGGCCCGCCGAGGACATTTA
>VBSM01000361.1:89116225-89129067 GCA_008086735.1 Cheirogaleus medius
AAAAAAAAAAAAAAAGTAAAGTCAACCCTTTAAATTATTTTTATTTTATTTTAAATATTTCTTCAGATTTTACTTCCTAGAATTCATTTAGTCACTGACTGTATGAATATTTCTTGATATTGCCTTTTGGGTGCCTGGCATTTTACTGAGGTATTGACTTAAAACATGAGGGAATAACTTCATGTACAATTATGAGATATAAAATGTAGTCATACTTATTTTATGATGTGGATGTGAATTTGTTAATATTTATGTGTTTCCGTCTCGCTCTTCTCACAATTCACATGCCTCCTCCACTAAGGATTATTCAAGCTACACATATAAATAAATCTCCAAGTTACATTCAGTGACTTAAATAAAAGTTCCTCTGAAGCTGTCTGTTAATTTTTTGTTTAGGGTGTGCGTGATGTGGAATGTCACACCGTAAGTAATGGAACCGTGCCTGTCGTGTTGTTACTTTCAGTACTGCTGACAGACAGAATGCCTTGGAGGCTGAGCTGAGGGCAGTGCAGGCCTCTCGCAGAGACCTGGAGAACTTCCTAAAGTGGATCCAGGAAGCAGAAACCACAGTGAATGTGCTTGCGGATGCCTCTCAGCGGGAGAATGCTCTCCAGGACAATATCTTGGCCAGGGAACTCAAACAGCAGATGCAGGTAAATGCATGGGAAACTACAGCCAGTATTTGTGTGTGTACCATGCTCTTTTGATCCATCTTTATGCAAATTTATTACTGTTAAAAGGTGAGGTTATCACCTTGTTCTACTATGAAATCCCTGCTCTCCTCTGAATAATTGGTTTCTGGAAATAAGATCTGTAAAATATTTTTACTTAATATTAGAGGGAAAAACCATCTTGTTTTATGGAAGTAATAATTGTTTACGTAGAGTTAGAGGCTCATAGCTATTCTGTTTTCCGTCATTTTAAGCCCTATTACAGTTAGCTTTATTGAATCCTAAATTATAAGGGCATTTTCCCTTAATGTGAAGTTGTTTCTTTCCCCATTTATTATACATACTTAATATAAAAGCTGCAAAAACTCTATGGCTTAGTTTACAACTAAGAATATTAGGCTCAAAGGTATGACTTTTATGTCTTTAGCTTGAGAACTATGATTGGATATACAGTCTGAGGTTCGAAGTATGCTAATATAAAATCTTTCCTTTTAAAAAATTACAAAGAATCTCATGAAGCATGTCTGAGTCTTTTTTCTGCCCCCAGGTAGTTCTGCTTCAGTGCCCTTGAGTGCCCTTGAACCTCCCGTTTTGTCTGCCTAGATTGATCTATTCTTGCCCATCCTGTAGGCCTTCTCACTTAGAACTTGGTTCAAAACCTATTTCAATGGGGAATTCTCCTTGTCTACCAGAGTTTTACATGTCATTACTTCTTTATGCCATTTCATTTCCACATCAGTTTAACTGTTATTTTTCTGATATGCTTGTGAACACGTGTCCCATTGTCATTGGATGCCTCTCTCCACCTGTCCCAGTCGATCCCATGGTTCTTCAAGGACAGAGATTATGTTATTCCATATTGTTGCCTGTGCAGTACCCTGAGTGCAGATCCTAAGTAAACACTAACTGCCACTCTTGGACCCTGGCTTCACTATTATGAAATGCACTATTGATGACCTTTTGTGAATTTGTTCTTAGGAACTCTTTTCCCTTGAAACATCAGTATCAAGACTATTTTATAAAATGTCAACAAATGTGTAGATTTGGATAAAGGGTCTCAGGGCTTTCTTTCTTTCTTACTCTTATTCTTACAGTTTTTCTCTAAGTTTGAAATTATTTTCATTAAAAAGTTACAAAATTTTAAAAGGAGACCTTTTTGGAATAGGCTTATTTATAACTCATTCCCATGCATAGAGACTCTTATGGTGTTTTACTGTTATGTTCTTTAGATTAATTTAATGAAAATCTGTGTTTATTTACATTACTTCTTATTTCTTGTTCATTTTCCAGTACTTTTGTGACTTGGTAGTGAGTATGACCAGGCAAGTATCAGAGTTAAATCTGATCCTTTGTTTCATGCTCTGGAGTCTCATGAGGTCAAACATAAATGTTAATTGATAAAATATTTAGCTATCATCTGGATTTTAGGGGATTACAGAGGGCTCTAAATGTGGATAGATGCTGGAATATATTATTTTTTATGATGTAAACAACAATAAGCCTGACCTAGAAATGCTCACCCATACTTAATTTATGTAATGGTGTTAATTTCAGCAGCTATTTAGGCTATGCACTTGAGTAGGTAACAGTTTATAGACGAGTAAAAAAAGAGCCTTGAAATGAACCTTGATAATGAGCACTAGCAAAACATGGGCCTGTTGTAGACTTTAATGATGTCTTCTGACACATTTAATCTTAGGATACATTCTTCCCATAGCCAAAACTCTTCTCAATATTTAATGAATATTCAAACTGTGGAAGACATAAATGTAAATAGAAATGTTTAAAATCTTTCTAAATAAAAATAGCTCAGCACAGGATTACTTGTCGTATGGCAAACAGCATTGAGAAGGAAAGGTTGCTGACAAAAATACTAAAATACATTATAACATGTATAGTAATGCTTCTCAGAAAGGATCTAATGTTGCTGAAATAGAATCTTTTGGCTCATAGAAAGTAATAAAGAGGGCATTTATTAAGAGCTTTGAAATCTGAAATCTTTGTTTATCTAAAGATAAATGCGTACATTTGTTTATGTTTAGGAAGTTTCATATAATGGTAATTTGCATGATTTTTCACTCCCTTCTTCCTTTATTAAATGTGCTTAATTTTAAAGCATTCTCTCCATTTTATTTAGAAAATATTCTATGGCTTTATTTTTAATACCTTATAGGTAGATAACTGTTAGAGACTTAGTACCTTTCACTGAGTATTTCTGAGGCAAGAGAATTTTAATTTTCCTGTGGGCTTTGTGTATTGATTCTCCTTTTGTATGAATGAACAGGCATTTAAAATGGAAACTTTTTTGGAAATGGAGAGGTGTTTGTTGAAGGAAGTGACTGTACAAAAGCACGTCAAATCATAAAATAAATTTTCTGGCGGCGTGGTGGTGGTGGTGGTTACGTGTGCGCTACAGAAGGTGGAACAAGGACCTCAGTGTATCCGTGCTCCATGCAGAAGGGGTGTATATAGAAATGCCTAGATGACACATTCACTATTTATACTTGTTTCATGTCTTGTGACAATCACATGCAGGGGCATGGGACTATTTCATGAAGATGAAGAAGTTTATTCTATATTCAGTTTAAGGAGAATCTTGGGTAAATTTTGATAAAGGGACAGCTCTGAAGCACATGAAAGGTGAAGATGAAGATTAATTTGGGGGAGTATGCTATGATACATAAAATTTCTATTAGGGATGGATGATCATCTGGATTTATGTATTTATGTTTCATTGCCCTGCTGCTTGGCTGTTAGGTTTTATCCCTCAGCAGAGGCCTTTTGGTAAGAGAAAAGCTGATCCTTTGGAGATTTGCAAGAGAGACAAGCTCCTTAAGAGCTGAGTAGTCCAGACCATAGAGGGTCTTGTATGCCATACTGAGTATTTTATATTTTAACCTGGTGGCAATGGAGAGAAGGAATAAAGGATACTAAGGAAGAGTAATGCAGTGGGGTTTCTGCTTTATAGGAATCTAACAGATGACATTATAAGGAATGGATTTGAGTGAGGCAAGAGTGACAGCAGAGAGGTCTGTTAGGATATCCTTGTAGCTCTGCAGGCCAGAGGTGACAATGACCAGAAAGGAGGCAGTGGTAGGACAAGATCTAATGACTTGATAGTCGGGGAAGGGGGAGAGAGAAGGAAATGGTTTTAGAGCCCGAGATACTGGGAGCATACTAGAAGAAAATGCCAGGGCTGGGGTGCAAGTTAGTGGTAAGTGTGAGAGGACTGTACAGATTGCATTTTTACTATGTCGAAATGAGGCCTTTGAGTAACATCCAGGAGGAGATGCCTGGTATGCGGTTGCTGCTGTGAATCTGTATTCAGATGAGAGCATTTGGCCAAAAATGCAAAAACTCTTTATTTTTGTGCTGTTGAGTGAAAATCTATTGACTTCCCACTAGTTTATTAATTCAAATGCATTTATTCTTCATTTTCACGCCCATGTTCTAGAATATTATTATTTTAATTCTTTTTTAAAACTTAAGCTTTACATTTAAGCAGTATGAATTGAGATGCTCTTATTCCTTCCTGGGTAAAATCCTGAGGCCCTTTTGCTTTCTGGGGTGTGTCATAATAGGTGGCTGGTTTTGCTCTCTTAGCAATTTGTGTTTTGGGATTATTATATTTTCATCACCTGTGTTTGCATTTAGCCTAATTTCTCACCCTCTTGTTCCATAGATACAGACATTGATTGTAGAGTGTTTCAGATCTTCTTTCATGCCCTGCTCCATGCACAGCACTGTGTTTGGGGTAAATGCTTCACCTGCTTCTAGAACTGAAATGATAACTGCGTATTTTTTTATAGCAACTTCATTGGTATATAATTCACATGTTATAAAGTTCATCCATTTAGAGTTTACAATTCAGTTGGTTTTAGTATATTCACAGAGTTGTGCAAACATTATCACTATCAAGTTAGAACATTTTTATTACCTCAAAAAGAAACCCTTTACCCTTTAGCAATCAATTCCCCATTCCCACCCCTAAACAATTATTAATCTGATTCTGTTTGTTTGCCTAATAACTTAGTATTTTAAGTTATGTTTTTTGAATACATCCTCTGCTTTTGGCTTGGCACATATACAGAACATCGTTAGCCTCACCAGAGGGAGGCAGTATAGACTCTCGATATAGCCCTTCAGGGAAAAAACATGCAGTCAGAAGCCACAAAAACACTGCTTGATAAACAACTCTATAAGGCCCAATAGGACTTAAATCATGCTAAAATGAAGGACTGAAAAAGGCAGATGACGTAAAAGAAGAGAAACCAATACTTAAACACTGTATTTCTTTTAGAGAGTCATGGTAACATTCGAGAGAGGTGAAACTGTGGCATTGCCCAGGTTACTAATTTGAGCAGGACACTGATAATGAGAAACATCTGGGTTTTATTTCTGGCTGTGCTCTTTGACCCAGTCGTTTAATCATTCGGGGTTATTTTGCTCATCTCCTGACAGTACTTTACTCCAATTGCTATTTGTAAGGGTATTCAGACTGCAGTACAGAGTGTGTCTCAAGTATGTATACATACACATAAAAGCCAAAAAATTCTGAATTGGGTCTTCATATGATATAATTATGGTCTCATATTTTCTATTCGTAAAATTAAAACAGTTTTATGATAACTAAAATGAGATCATGAAAATGCTGTCTACAGGGGAATATTCAGTAGTCAATTACAGACTTTATTTTTTATTAACTTTGCCATTTAGTTAGAGGAGTCCTAACCTATCCCGTTTCTAATGCTTTCTTCCTAGGCAGTCATATGAGAGTCCACTGGACAGCACTGCTTTTAGGGTATCTTAGGTAAAGCCACATACCCCCTGCAAGTATTTTTGTTTTGTTTTGTTTTGTTTTGTTTTGTTTTGTTTTGTTTTGTTTGTTTTGTTCTTTTGTTTTATATGATCTCATGCTGAGACCTGTCTAGAGGTGATTCATTAGCACTTGATGTATGGGCTGCTATCCTCAGAGTCAGGTACCCTTCTGCTCTTCTCAGGATTTGTAACAGGGTCTCTTATTCACTAATTCACAGAGCACAGCCAGAGCTGTATTTATCAGGTAGTGAACGCATCCCTTTTTCGAGAGGGGGAATGCTACTCTCTTCCTTAATATAAACCAGCTACAAGGCATGCACGGTGGTGGCGGCGGCGATATGTTGAATCTCTGTTCCCAGGGGATGTCTGCTTTGTATCTGCAGCTTTAATGTTTCACTTAATATCCTCTTTGGCTACTGAGCGCACTCCTCTTCAGCAGCCAGCAGCGCTTGGCGGCTCGACAACTTGCTTCATTTCTGGCCATGCTAGGCTGAGCAAGTGCCGGCTGTGAGCATCTGCTGGGGGGCTTTCTGTGTGGCGTTTGTCTTTGCTTTTTAAATTGAGAAGAAGTTGAAGGAATACCAGCCTGCTTTTTCCTAGAGCCTAAACCCCTGTATCTTTCAAATGCATTCCTGGAAACGAGCATGCTCAGAGAACTGGCAAATCATTGTCCAGTGACCGGGAGGAAATGATCGTTGCTCTTCATTTATAATGCAAATTCTGAGGTGTCTTCAGAAGTGTGGTAAACTTAAAATGATGGCTGTGGTGAGAACGTCTCTGCAGAAAGTTGTGGTTTTGTTGCATCGTTTACAAAGGATGGCAGTTTCCTCTCCTCGGTATCAGAAGCTCTGTAAGGTAACTGAGTGATTGAAAATAAGGATCTCGGGTGTCTGACAATTCTGTTTCTCAGGCTCTAAAAACTAATCTTTCAGGTTCTTATCAAGGAAAAATTTCCTTTCTTAGTAACTGCTTGTAAAAGCTGTTAAAGTGAATTGCTTAATGAAATTTTGTTTTACGAATCGGAAACAGATACAGTTTTAGTACATAGTTTATTTTGCAATTGACACAACCTTGTCTTCTGAAATGGGTTAGTGAACTGTCTGGAGAAAATATGGCACAACTACTATATTTATTAAGACCTGTTACCTCTCTGTTATTTTGCAGTGTCTTAATATTGAATGACATGTTAATTGTGTGTAAATTTCAGTAAAATTAAAAGAAGACTTTAAAATAATCTTTCAGGAGATCATTTAAAAACTGCCTATCTTTTTATAGTCGATACTTTTTCAATTAAAAAATTAAAGCACATTTAAAAAATGATCAGACTTAATCTCATCATAAAACATCCCATGTATTTTTAAATCTCCATATGTTGTAGTTACACTTGAAGAACTTAATTTCGTTTGGACAGGTGGATTAAGTAGACTTTCAGAAGGCAACTTGTTTGACAGTTGCGAATTTCTACTACTACGTCATCTTGAACATATACCATTGAATTGGCTGCTGTGTTTTTTTTAAGTTAGCTATTATATTTTTGATCACACTTCTGTTTTATTCAAACTGTGTTCATACTATTTCATCACTGTTGTCAAAAATTAGAGGGATTCGAT
Organism: Cheirogaleus medius; assembly: GCA_008086735.1. NCBI lineage: Eukaryota > Metazoa > Chordata > Mammalia > Primates > Cheirogaleidae > Cheirogaleus > Cheirogaleus medius. Next base: position 89,123,325 of record VBSM01000361.1, read on the forward strand.
GTAAAAGGAGGAAATTATAATAGGAATGCTAAAGCACCACCATAATACCATGTTCTTTCCTGTTATATTCTTAGTACCATACTCAAGAATGCATCTTGTTGCTCTGTTAGCTGCCCGGGTTCATTTGTAATTGGAAAAACTGCCTCTAAGACAATATTATTTTTCTGCTGATATAAAATATGACATGTCCAAGCACCCAGACTGTGCATATATGGCAGCAGATTGGGATAGGGAAGCAGTATTCCATTAACTTCATCATATCACATTGTTATTTCTTACAGCTTGGCCAATTCAATATATTTCTGTCTGAACACTTTTTTTCTGAAAAGTTTTGGAAGACAGATTAAGATAGTGAGGCATTCTTTGTAGAAATACTTAGAAGTGTTTTCATTTGTATAGTTAGTTAAAACTTAATATAATTTAGTTCAGTTGCAAAGATTTTTAAACCTAATTATTTCAATGTGTTGTGGTTTGGTTCATTTCCTGGGAAACATTTGTGTTTTTCATGAAAAGGCAATTTTGATAATAGGGAAGAAAAGCTCATTCACTAATGCATGTTATTTTTTTAAGCTACCGGTATGAATATATAAAACGTTCTTTTTTAAATAGCTGGGTCATTTTTCTGATCCATTTGTATGTGTACTTTCACAAAACCAAATATAATATTTTTTTACATCATGTGACCAAGGCATTCATATAGTGCAAGGTATGAAGCAGCAGAAGTCAAGTACTGGAGAAAGTTGCCTATTAGTTTCATAATTATACCCAAAATAAGCCCAAGTTAAGTTACAGAAGTTATGTGTAGGTTAACTCCCATCAGATATATACTCTTTGGCAATACCTGAGATTTATAATTTTATTTCCTAAAAATGCCATTAAAATTTAAATATTTAAAATGAATGTTACTTTTTTGTTTTATAAAATTGAAATTTGTATTACTTACTGTCGAAATGTTATCTTCCACGTATTCTTTTCACAAATGCCAAATTAACAGCTGCCTAGATAATGCAAGGAGAAATGTACAATTCCAGTAATGCCCAGCAGGTGTCAATATAAGGCAGTGATATATGAGATGTTGGCACAAGAACTGAAAATCCAGATTAGGAAGTGGCACAATTACTATGAAATAAATGAGCTAGTAACAGATATATTTTATTTGCATGGTCATATTTTGAAAACTCATCTTAGTTATTGAACTATATTAATTCATATGATATAAATAAAAGTTTTAGTTGCAGAATTAAGCATTAATTAACAGTTGCCATCTCAAATATTGACATAAGCATGTATACCATCTGAAAATACTTAATTGTATTTTAATTCTCAATAGTCTGTGTGTTGTACTTTAATGTTTAAATGGGTTTGGCATTTATTTGCTTTAAGACACTGTAAATTCTCTTCCCCCTAATTATGAATGCTGTCATGACTTTCTATACCTCCTACATTCTTTAAATTTAGTTTCTTAGAAAGGCAATACTATAAGTTTCAATGTTGCTCCTTAAAAATATAGAGAAAATCTACTGTAAATACATTTACAGACTGAAGAGAACGAGAAAAAAATGTTGCATAACCTAGGTGAAACTTGATTTAACATTCATATTGGCATTTTGAAATCCAGTATCTGTTACTATTTTTATCTCTGTTTTAATTCTTCTTCGGAATCACACTTTTTTATATATTATATGGAATTTTAGTCATTTATCAGACTTTTTCCTTAGTGGCACCTCATCTTTCTATGCTTATTTTCATACGTCTCTCATCTGTCAGAAAATATAGTGTTTGTTATACAAGTGGAAATTTGTGTAGAATATTCTCATTTTGTGGGTTTTCCCTGTATGTTTCAAAGAGAATGGAGGAATGAAATGAGGCACTTCACAGTTCTCAGAGTTAAAATATACTTTTCCCCCCTCTCAACTTATTTACACATTCATTTGTATTTTCTGCCTTTAAAAATATTTCTTCCTATTTATACATCCCATAAAATTTGGGCAGGAAGCTAAACCATAAGTTCTGTTTACTTGGAGATATAATTAGCAGCTTTGAAATTGCCCTGATGACCTAACATCACCCTATACGGTTTGCTAATTTTTCCAGATTTGGTTTTGATTGCTTAGTTCCTTTAAAATATTCATGACTATAAAAAATAATTTTTCTTCTTATAGAGCACAGTAAAAGCAAAACTGAATGTAAATGATTTTAAAAATAATATTGACTTAAATTTGTTTTCATTGTTATATAATCACTTGGGGATGTTTTATATCATTAAATCTTTGGATTAAAAGCTGGTTGTCTGAGTTTATGTTGAGTCAGAAAGGATTTTTATAAGTCCTTTTTTTCTTAGTGTCAGTTTTTGCAAAATGTTTAATTGAGGACATGGTAAAAGCAGCTTCTTGTAGAGTAGATTGGGATATGAGCCATTTTAGAAGGATGAGAAAAAATTAAAAATTTCATGTTGTAAATTGAGTTCTTCATGACTTAAGCACTTTTACAAATTTTGATTTAAGTAATATAACTTCTATTTGTATATATATGTAAATAATTTTAGTTTACATGGTTTTCATCATCTCCAAACTTTTTTGATCATGTAGTCCTATTAGCAAAAATATTTTAAACATATAACTATATGTAGATATATATCCATTTAAGAGCTATCCACATATGCCATGGTAAAATCATATGTTAAATATTAATAGAGAGTAATTTTGTTCTTACTTTCTACTGTTGTCTTACTGCATCCCCATTGGTTGTCTTTTTCTATGTGGTACACACACCATTTTGGTGACAAGTGGTTTGCACATAGAGTGAAACTGTTTCTATTCTTAGCTAGGCCTTCTTGGGGACTAAAGCTTTCAGGATGCTGCTGATCTCAAAGTCATCCCTGGAAAACTGTATTCTGTGGTATCAGAGCAGCTGCCTCTGAGTACTCTGAAAAATAGAGAGACCAGAAAATTCCACCTGGCGAGTCACGATTGAGTGGTGATTTCTATAAAACACTTGCTCTGTGTGTGTGTGTGTGTGTGTATGTGTGTGTGTGTTCACCTGTGGACAACATAGAACTTTATGGATGTTTGTAGTGCCAGGTGGTCACACATTATGACCACTAATTTCTCAACAGATTTTCAGATTCACTGATGAAGTAAGTTCACACATCATTTTTCATCTACATGTGTAGCTCTTTGTATTTAGAGTTAGTTAGAGTTGAGTATGTGGCTTTTCAGAAGGTATTGGATGGAATGGTTGGTTTCAACTAGTTATTTTTTTAATATTTTTTATTTGCAAACATTTTCCCACCCGTCTTTTCAGGTGGAAAACTCTGCTGTCCTTGAGCAATTAAATCCTCAAGTGTTCTAGGGTAATAAAGCCTTACTTTGTCATGATCTGATTGTTGAGATGTAGGTATTTTGAGGTCAACTCTCAGATTCCCTCAGTTTTTCTTCATAATCAAATCATATATATATTGAATCACAGAGAAGGTCAGAGTCATGACCCTCTATCTGCGGGTTAGAATTCCCCATTGATCATGTGAAGAATTGTCTTTTCTTGGTTTCATGAGAAACTCTTGGTTTGGTTAGTTCAGCAAATTCAGGAAGACTGAGGTTTAATGAAGAAAAATGGCATAGCAGAAGAATTTGCCTTCATCTAAGTGCTCTCTGGTGATTCCTTAACACCCCAGCAGATTGCTTCCTCTGCTTTCCCTCTATTTCCACACTTTCCGATCAGGTCGAGATTGCAAATAAAAGTGGGGTAGAGTCAAGGAAACAATACCTACATTCCTACCTGTCACTGTCAAATATTTTTCCTGTGGCTTCCACAGGCACAAGCACTATTTTAGATGGCTCCTCGACCTCTGTTTTGCCATGGGTCCCCAAGTTGATGTGTAGTATCAGAATTTTTTTTAAGTTAGCTAATTAACATTTTTTTAAATCCGAAATCTCATGCTATCAAGGACTTTTAGCTAAAAGCACTATAATTAGTTCTGATGTAATACTTTGTCGCTTAATTAAAAATAATTAATACCAGTCTACAAGATTGCATTTAAAGTTCTTTTATAGGCATGATATTGTTGTTGTTTGCATAAGTCTCTGAATGTGAAACTAGGACAGATCAGGAACAAACAGAAAGTCCTTCTGAGAGAGAGCTGGGATAGTGTTGTGGATATGGATAAAAGGTCTCTTTTTTTTTAGAGTATTCTTTGATAATTGTAACTAAATGGTTAATAGTTTTTGTTTTCCTAGGGGTAAAGTTTATTAAATTTCAAATGGAAATTTCCAGGCTATATGTACTGCTAGATTTTAAATGTACAGACATTATCTTCTCCCTCTTACTCTTGACTGTGAGCACTGCCAGCTTCTCTTAGTATATTTGGTAGTTTATTTTTAGTTCCCTAAAATAAGCAATTAGTAGAGCTCCAACCATAGAATAGGAGAATATAGAAAATTTCATGCCATGGGAGCTTTCTCAGTTTCACAAAATTTATTTATTTCTTGGCAAGGTAAATGAGTCCAAATAATTGAAAGTGAAAAGGATATGAAGTGCATCAGAGGGGTTCTTTTAATTTTTCTTCCTCTAGTTTGTTCAGCTCTATGGAATTTTAAAAGATTAAATTATAACAAAACTCACTTATAAAAGCAGACTGTGCCTTTTAATGCTTAATAAATAATAGGCTCATATGAAAGTATGGCTTGAGCAAGCCTAAACAGGAATTTTGGTAAGACATCAAATGGAAGAAGATGTTGAACTGTTTTAACGATAAACAATTGTTTTGCTTTTAAGAGAATTGAGAGAAAAATGATCACTTCTAGCAATAAAATAACTGTAAGCTTTCATGATGGGAAAATATCTTGGTACTGTTGATAAGACTTCCTTACATTTTTAGTATTTTAGAGTTTACAGTGTGTTTTCTCATATTTACAGTGTTGATAAATGTAATGTTAATCGATGTATTGTATCCTTAAGAGATAGGTAGGAAAGAAATTTTCAACTACGGGGGAAACATTTTGTAAATCAGCAGGCGAAGGAACATGCCAGTAGTCGCTTAGCTAGTATGTGGTCCAACTTGTACTCAACATAGGTTTTCTGGTTCCAGATCCAGTGTCTTTTTGGACTTAATTTCAGATAGTTTTAGGAATTGTACTAGGCTAAAATGGACCATGCAGTAGAAAGAGAGTCACATTATCTCAGTAGTAGATATTGTTTTGTGCTAAATTATCGCCATGTGCATTTCATTATCTAAAGAAATTCAGCCTACACTTTCCTTTAAAATATGAGCTGTGAAATCCTGGAGCACAAGAAGATGTTGGAAATCATCTGATTCAACCATTATGTTTTATAGATAAGGAACAGATCATCTATAAGGAATGTTTTATTGTTGACAGTTTCGGAGGGTAGCTATGTACTTGTTTTATCTCAGAAGTTTAAACACAGTGAAGTATATTCTTTTCAGAACTATTTTGATGCCCAGGTTCTGGCTGTGTAATTTTAAGAGAACAAAGATTTTGTTGTAGTTTAAATTTGTACATTGGATGCTTTTTTAATGGGTTCATTTTGCAGTTTTGTAAAAAGGATGAGTTGGTTCATTTTAATGCAAATTAATATAGTTGGTTGTGGTTTTTGATTTATAATTTAGTTTGGTTTGTGTCTCAATAATAGAAATATTAAATTTTGCATTCACGGAACGACCTAGATCTTCATACCGAAAGGTAGTTGTTTTTTTTTTCCTTTTTAGAGACAGGATCTTGCTTTG
>VBSM01000361.1:89129167-89165534 GCA_008086735.1 Cheirogaleus medius
TTTTTTTTTTTTTAATAAGAAATGTGTCTTTTAAAAAAATTCAATTTAATTCAAAAAACATATATTGAATGGTTGTCATGTGCCAAAGATATGTACTAAGGCCCATAAACATAAAATGCAATGTTGCATTTTCCATGTAAAACGAGGAAGTTCAAATAAGTTGTACTGAAGAATTCTCATGGTTAAGAGAGTTCAGAGTAGTCTAGAGTGAGACTAGATTCAAACAAGCCTGGCTTTGCCACTTACCCGTTATATGACCCTGGCAAGACATTTAATATCTCTGCATTTCAGTTCCCTTTTCAGAAGATGGGGTTGGAATCTCTCTCTCTCTCTCTGTCATAAGGTTGCAGTAGGAATTAAATAAGTTAGTATTTATAAAATGGTAAAAACAAGAGTCTGGCACATAACTGCTATATGTTTTGGCTGCTGTTGTCACGGTTATCAATATCGTCATGATTATTCTCACACATTGGTTGTGTGGCTCAAACGAGATGATCCACGCAATTTGCCAACACAGCCCAGTGTCTCCTGGGAGTAGAGGTGCTATCTTCACCCTCATTGCCTTCACCCCTGAAGTAACCCTTGTAGCACCTCTTGTATTTTCCTGGATACAGCTGGAACCCATTCTACTACGTGAAGTATCTCAAGAATGGAAAAACAAGCACCACATGTACTCACCAGCAAATTGGTATTAACGGATCAACACCTAAGTGGACATATAGGAATAACATTTATCAGATGTGGGGCAGGTGGGAGGGGGGAGGAGGGGATGGGTATATACAAACATAATGAGTGACATGTGCAATGTTTGGGAGATGGTCACGCTTGAAGCTCTGCCTTGAGGGGGGAGGGGGTCATGGGCAATATACGTAACTGTAATATTTGTACCCCCATAATATGCTGAAATTAAAAAAAAAATAATAATAATAAAAAAAGAAGTTCACATTGTAGTCGCCCAGAGAACTTTTCCAAAAGATTCATGCCCATAGACTTTGACTCACTGGGTCTCAGATGTAATCTGGTCCACCCCAGCTTACACAAACCACTGCTTTCAACAGTAAAGGAGAAAATAAATCGTTCAAGTTTCCTTCGGGGTTGTTATTCTCTCTGAGACTCAGCTTGAGGAAGTGAAAGAAAAAGCTTCCCTTGACCAGTGAGCTTGTGGTAGCAGCCTCGTAGGATGGGTGCTCCTCAGTTTATGAGGGCTCCTCTGGGTTATTGCTTAGGCTCCTAGATAGCTCCTAAAAACCTAGTTAACCCACAATGAAACTGATACAGTTCTGTTTTACATAAAGCATCATATTAAAAAGAAGTCCTGTTCCATTGCCAGAAACTAAACAAAGGAAAGAAGTCATCTTGACTGTGACTGATAAAAGAGGGAAAACGAACATGTTTGCTTAGGATAGTTTGGAAAGAAATTCTGAGACTTAAATGTACTTCTCAATGTTTTTAAGAATTACGTTTTTTGGGTCTATCAGTTTTGAATCAAAGCTCACCCCAAAACATCTGAATTTAGTGTTCTTGGTATAGGTCTGCTATTAATTATAACCTTTTTTAAAAAAAGCTCAGACATTTTATAAAATGAGGAGTTTTACATCTTTTAGGGTAAACTTCAAAAAAGTTAAAGAGATAGAGGAAAGGGGAACTTTTTTCAGTCGAAAACATCATCTAACAGTGTATTTACTCTTGATTCAGGATCTGAAAAGACGAAGGTGTCAGTGCAGCTACTCAGTGCAAGCTGCCCGGCGACTGGCCTCCCTCAGGGCAGGGTGGTTGTGATACAGAACTAGCGAAATGCTGTGTGCTATTTAGCTTTCTTCTGAGATTTTATAACCTTCCTTTTAAACTTTACACATCATGAATGCTTTTCCATGTCTTTTATTGTGATTTTTTAACAGTGTAAATAAAGTTCTATTGAATGGCTGCACCACAATTTATTCAAGGTATCCACTATGGTTAGATAGCGAGGTTATTACCAATGTTCTCATGATAAATAATTCTGTGATAAACATCCTTATAAATCATTGAGTGCATCCTTATTATGTCCAGGATATGTTTTTAGAATAGAATAACTGGACCAAAAGGACCAAAACATTTAGAGGTTTTTGATATATAAATTTCCCTCTTGCAAGGTAGTAGCTGTTTATATGCCCACTACCAGCTTAAGTGCCTGATTTTTTGTACCCTAATAAGAGAGACAATGCTAATTAAAAATATTTTATGAAGTTATTAGATGAAAAACACATCCCTGATATAGAATATAGACTAAAACCTAGTCAGGCTGAATGATTTGCCTCAGTGTGGAACCAAATATTCTATCTCCGAACTGTCTGAGTTCTAGATACTGAGAACCCAGACACTGTCGTGTCTAAAATGGGATGTGCCACATACAGTGTAATAAAATAATAGAAGTTGTTAGAACACAGAAGAAGGGGTAGTAATTTCTGACTTGAAAATGTCAGGGAAGTGTTAAGAGAAAAGGTAGTGCTCATATAGAACTTGAGGAGTAGGTAGAATTTTAGTGGAGCAGAGAATTCTGAGAATAGACAACTGAGCAAAGATACAGAGCACAACAGCATGCTGATTGGATTCAAAGGACATTGGCTACTTGTTCATCAGAAATGGCTACGAAGTTCATTTATTTACATTTTCATCTTAGTTAAAAAATTGCTCTTTTGATTGCCAGCTATGTTTGCCAAATCTTTGAGTTTTGACCATTTCCAAAATTTAGTCCATTTTCAAAGGAAACATATTTGTGAATATTAGAGAAACCCAAACATAGAGAGCATTTACAATAGGAAATTCTAAAAGAGAGACTGTATAATATTTGTATCTTTAAAATAAGGACATAGTTCTTCAGAATGTCTCCTTTAAAGGAAACAATCTTCAGCCGGGCACAGTGGTTCACGCCTGTAATCCTAGCACTCTGGGAGGCCAAGGCAGGAGGATCACTTGAGGTCAGGAGTCTGAGACCAGCCTTGAGCAAGAGAGAGACCCCTGTGTCTACTAAAAATGGAAAAATGAGCCGGGAGTAGTGATGTGAGCCTGTGGTCCCAGCTATTCAGGAGGCTGAGGCAGGAGGGTTGCTTTAGCCCAGGAGTTTGAGGTTGCAGTGAGCTACAATGATACCATGGCCCTCTACCTGGGGCAACAGAGTAAGACTCTGTCTCAAAAAAAAGAACAGAAAAAAGTCTTATTTTAGATTTTGGTATGAGAATGACAACAATGTTATACTTCTATGTTATGTCTTGTTGACAAGGGAATGACACAATATTTCAAGCAAAAACGAAAAATAATTCACAGCGGAAGTCAATCTAACTAGTATTAACTTAAATTATAGTTTTTATAACTTTATGATTTGTAGAAATTCCTTGATCAGTTTCTTTATTTTATAAACGAAGAAGCAATGTCTTAACATGTATGCAGAGCTGTGCTCTTAAAGTACTTTGATATTTTATTTTGTGCTGCCCAAGGTCACAGAGCCCCCTAGTAATTCATATTTAAGCTTCCAGGAAATTCCTCTGGAATGTTCCACTACATTTTATGCGCACTTATTTTTATGGAATTTATATTTAACTTTACCTTGTATTATAACTAACTGTTTATTTCTTTGTATTACCTTCTGAATTATAAAATTCTTGAATTTGGGGCCATATCTTATTTTAGAAGGGTACTTTGAATAGAACAGTATTTGTAATTGAATAAGAAACCCAAATTTTCAATATTTCCTTAGATTTACAATGTTAATATAATAAAGCAGAAATCCTACATAATTTGATTCCAGTTTTTTCTTTTTGGAAAAACTTTATTGGTATATAATTCACATGTATTTCACTGCTTTATAGTGTACAATTCATTGATTTTTAGCATATTCACAGGGTTATGCAACCATCACCACAATCTAATTTTATAATATTTTGTTTCCTTTCAAAAAGAAATCCCACATACTCATTACTCCTGAGCAGACATTCCCCATTTCCTTCCATCCCACTGCCCCAGCCCTAGGCAACCGTAAAGCCTCTTTCTAGGTTTCTTCTTTTTAATATTAGGCTGGCAGTAAGACTTTGATAACATAGTGTTAGGTAAATGTCATGGAAAAGTAATTCTAATTTATTGTGATAATTTTATTACTTTATCTTAGAGAATTTGTTAGTTTTGAGCTTTAATTATTTATAACAACTAGAGTAGCTTATGTTAAATGATTTGTAAACCTTATGCAACTGAAGTATATATAGTAATTTATTTTCCATATTAATTATAGTATGGTAAAAGGAAAGTATAATGGGAAAAATGCTGCATTTGGAATCAGAGGACCTGGATTTGATTCCTTACTTGCTAATTGATCTTATTTAATGCACAAGTGATATATCAATCCTCAGTTTTATCATCTAGACAGCAAGAATACCATGCATTCTATTTACTTGAGAAAGATAATATTAGGACCATGGTGTTAATGCATATCAATTTGCTATATGGACCTAAAATTTGAAATATCAAATTTTCTGTAGCTTCCTTTTCTATAAACAAACACAAACAACAAAAAACCAATGACAATATTTATCTATATATGATTTTACCACTGTTCACTGCTGGAATACTTTTTGAAAATAGTGAAAGAACACACTGACTAAAGTTTCTGTTTGTCTCGGCTCAGGTGGCAGAATGTTGAATAGTAACCACCTTGTGTCTTTCTGCAGTGCAGGGTCAGTTCATTTTTCTTCTTTCCTAAGGCACACAGCCAGCTTCCATATTAAAGTGCATTTGCTGCCAGTAAAATCATACTGTTTCCAAACAACTGAGATTCAAACTGGGGCTGCATAAAGGGTCTGTGTCTTCAGAGCAGGACTAATAGCCCCTGAGGCTACAGTTTCTAGTCAAAGGAAATGTCCTGATATCTTTATTCAATCCAAAATCAGGGCAGCCATAATTTTAAAAGTCTATACATCAGTAATCTTCGATGCTGATGGGCACATATAAAACTTGGGAAGGCTTGAAGATCTTTCTTGAATTTCAATAATAATTAAACATTCTGGTAATTCTCACATGATTTTCGTATAATGTCTATTTTGAGGGTGAGGTTTTGATAGGTAATGAATGATCCACATTTAATGATCATAATGACCAAGTGCTGTTTTGCATTAATTCTTGAAGCAGAACCTAGATAGCTCATTACATAGCCTGTCATTGCGGAAGATCCTTACATGATGTGGTGGTTAAAGAAAGGGAAACATTTGCTCTTTTTTGAAGTAATTGCTTCTAATGGAAGCCTAATGACCTATTATACTTATTTCTAAAAGCTGAGCAGCAAAGCTTGCTAGGAAGCTAGTGAAAGATCTGAGAAATTATATAATATAAACCAAAATTTCAGGAAGTTGCATGTGGTTGAGAATCAATACTTCATTAGACAATTTAATAATTCAGTAGTTTACTTGTGCCAAATGTCATCCTTACTTTAAGAGCTGGAATGATTGCTAGAAAAGTGTCCGCAGCAGTGAGGGCTAGGGGAGCGGGCCAGCTGTCTTTTAGTACAGTACAGTCTCTCCAAGCTTCATATGCAGATTGAACAGAGCAGCGAGAGTGGAGTTTTCTTGTGGGTATTGAGGTGATAAAATTTAATAACCAGTGGTGCCTTTAGATATTTTCAAGTTTAGCTTTCTCATTATTTAGAGATGAGGAGACAGAGGCTTAGAGGGGTGGAGTAGTCTGTCCTAGGATATATTAATAGTTAGTGGCCATAGCTCAGCTGTTTAGATAAGGGTATATTCTATTTTTGACTTTTATGGGACTATACTACAAAGTGTATTTTACAGGTTTCTGACTTGGACTGTTGACACCAAATGGGTCCAGTAGTTGGAGTGAACAATTTACTTGAAGAAGTTTCCAAAAAATAAATAAATAAAATATACCTCTTTAGATGAAACACATGTGGCAACATCTTAACAGCTATTGAGTCTGGTTGTCAGTTTATGGGTGTTTATTTTACTATTCTTTCAATTATCCTATATGCTTGAATATTTTCACGATCCAATGTTCTATGAGTGACAACAGCCCTACTATAAACAAGGTCAGATCACCTGTAGCCTTGCACACTTAGCTGTTGAGGGTCATAAAGGAACTTGAATCGCCCTCTTTGCATGTTCTTCACTTTTCAACTTAAGAGGGTGACAGATGCAAAATAGTTTAAAAATGTCTTGACTTACCTGTTGATCAACATTTACTGAGTCTGTAGCGTTCATTCTTTCAGCTCATTTTAAATTTAAGTGGAAGACATTTTAAAACTCTCATTTATTTTTCTTTTACAAAAGCCGCACATACCTACTATAGCATGAAATATGTAGTGTTGATATCCTCATTTATTATAGTTGACTAATTTCTGTAGAGACTAGAAAGAAAATTGTTCTTAGGAAAGCATTCATTCTTTGAAATTCAATATAATAGGAAAGTTTGTACCCCTATTTGACAAGGTTTTGTAAATCCTGCGTGAAACTGATAATTTTTGTTGAGGCAGGCACAGGGGACCTTTCTTTTGGTGCTGACATAATGTCTTTATGTTTTCCACATTTATCAAAGTTACTAGAAATTTATCAAGATTCTATTCTTAAGCTCTGGAATTATCCTTGTCTTTATTTAGGAAAGGCACATACGCTTTATCAAATGAATGATTTACTCGTAATAAGTTACTGCAAAACTCATTCATAACTACATCTTTTTGTTTTGCTTTTCTCATTTCTCTGAGTATTTGCTTAAAGCTACTGCTTTATAATTTGACTTAATCACATATGGTGTGGTTCTTTCAGGACACATGCTGTTGTTTTTAAATCATTATATTTTAAACCTCATTTTATCTAGCACTTTTTACATTGCCAGATAAACTGAATTTTCCTTTTATCTGGCGAGAGAATGATAGAAATTATAATGCTTGAAACATAGGGTTGTTCCTTATTTACTGAAGATTATATGGAGCAACACATTTTATACTGGTTTCCAAGAATGAATCACAATGCATGTTGCTAGACTAGAAATGACTCAAAGGTTGTTGGAGGATTTTAAAATGTATTTATTTATTTATAGCATCTAGTTTGTGCTCTTGATTAATTGCTCTTGATTAACCTCCCTGGTCTTTAAATTAAATCAAAATTAGCAAATATTTATTAGTCTAGGAGATATTTCATTGAAGGCACCTGTACAGAGTAGTAGAATGTTTTCTTTACTAATAAGGGCCATAAATTAAAGAACAGGAGTCAACCACTCCATATATTTCCTGATATACACCCGATTAGTGCAGATATGTATGGGGAAATGGGATGTTTGATTAGGTCTGGAAGGAAATTAGGAAGGATACTCAATTAAATAGTTCTGCATGACACTATTTTACATTGAAAAAAAAATCTTTTGGGAGATTAAATAAAGAATTAAGATACTTGTGAAGCAGGAGGGATGGCAAAGGGATCCCCAGGTTGGGAGTGGGGAGATTGTCTTTCTGGATATACCTTCAATTATGTGGAGTGAAATCAGTTATGTCAACTGACTGTGCTGGACCCCAGTATTTTATCTCTCTTGGTTTCTCTAAGGTATAAAAAATTGTTTTTTAGAAAAATCTCTGAATTATACCATCAAAGAGGTATAATGGCATCAGCTTTTGAATATGAATCTATAGCAAGTAAGTTTTAATTTTGTTTGGCAAGTTAAAATAGATTTCATTAATTTTAAAAATAGCATTTACATTTTATTCCTGGATGTCTTAGAAAGAAAATGCTCGTTTCATTAAATGCAGAAAGGGAGGAAGAAGAAAATTTAACTGACTAGCTGAGTCTGCTACTCAGAAGGGAATATTAGTAATGTCTCACTTTATTCCATTTCACTCTTCTTTGTTTACTCAGGCATACCTCGTTTTGTTGCACTTTGCGTTACTGTGCTTTGCAGATAATGCATTTTTCACAAATTGAAGGTTTGTGGCAACCCTGCGTCGAGCGAGTTTATCTGTGTCATTTTTCCAATAGCATGTGCTCCCTTTGTGTCTCTGTGTCACATTTTGGTAATTCTTGCAGTATTTCACGCTTCATTATTATTATCATCATCGTTATCATTATACATCTGTTATTGTGCTCTGTGATCAGTGATCTTTGATGTTACTATTGTAATTGATTTGGGGTGCCATAAACTGCCCTTATAAAACAGAAAACTTAATCAATAAATGTTGTGTGTATTTGGACTGCTGTATCAACTGGCTCTTCCTCCATCTTTCTCTCTTCTTGGGCCTCCCTATTCCCTTGGATTAAGGTGGGGATGGCTAATGCAACAAAGTTCATTGTTGTCTTATTGTAAGAAATTGCCACAGCCATCTCCACCTTCAGCAACTATAGTAACTTGACTTTCAAGTCTTACTATTTAAGAAATGCATTTCGTAAAGCTATAGCTGCCATAGATAGTGATTCCTCTGAACAATCTGGGCAATGTAAGTTGAAAACCTTTTGGAAAGGATTCAGTATTCCAGATGCTATTAAGAACATTCATGATTCATGGGAGGAGGTCAGAATATCAACATTAACAGGCTTTTGGAAGATGTTGATTCCAACCCTCATGGAGGACTTTGAGGGGTTCAAGACTTCAGTAGAGGGAGTAACTGCAGATGTGGTGGAAAGAGCAAGAGAACTAGCATTAGAAGTGGAGCTTGAATATGTGACTGAATTGCTACAATTTCATGATCAAACTTGTATGGATGGGGAATTTCTTCTAATGGATAAACAACACTACAGAAAGTGGCTTCTCGAGAAGGTATCTACTCCTGGTGAAGATGCTATGAACATTGTAGAAATGACAACAAAGGATTTAGAATATTACATAAACTTAGTTGATAGAACGGAAGGTTTGAAAGGGTTTGAGAGGATTGACCCAATTGTGAAAGTTCTGTGGATAAAATGCTATCAAACAGCAGTGCATGCTACAGAGAAATCTTTCATAAAAGGAAGAGTCAACTAATGCAACAAACTTCATTGTCGTCTTATTTTAAGAAATTGCCACAGCCATCCCCACCTTCAGCAAACCACCCTGATCAATTGGCAGCCATCAACATCGATGCAAAACCCTGCACCAGCTAAAAGATTACGGCTTGCTAAAGGCTCAGATAATGTTAGCAATAAAATAGTTTTAAATTAAGGTGTGTACAGTTAAGTCCTCACTTAACATTGTTGTCAGTAGGTTCTTGGAAACCACAATTTTAAGCAAAAAGTATAACAAATGCAATTTTACCATAGATCAATTGATATAAACAAGAGTTAAGTTTCTGTGGCATATTTATTATCACAAAAATCAGCAAACTTCTAAATAAAGACCAAAACACTTCTAATATTAATCATTGAAATACACATGAACTTTATATGCATTTAAGAAATATTTGTAAAAACAAGTGAGAGTATTATTATTTACCTAATCTTGAGTGAATCAGTGAGTGATGCTGGTTGTTGTGGTGGTGGGTTAAGTCAAGGAACAAAAATTTGCAAAGTAAAAACTGTAAGGACACCTCCTTCCTTCACATAGTTCCAAATCCATCACAAACGTGGCAGCTCACTGAGTGCTTTTGGCTGCATGGTTTATTGTTGTGCATTTGTATGATTATCATATAATTTACAAATTTTTGTTTTACAATAATTCATTCATTTTCCAACCCATTTATTTCAGTGGAGGGTGGCAGGTGGCTAGAGCCCATCCCGGCAGCTCAGGGTGCCAGGCAGTCACCAACTCTGGACAGGACGCCATTCCCTTGCAGGACACACTCACTCACACTGGGACCATGTAGACGTACCAGTGAACCTCCCAGGTTCAGCCTTGGGATGTGGGAGGACACTGAGTACCCAGAGAAAACCCACACAGACATGGGGAGAACTGCAAACTCCACACAGACAGGGGCCCTGGCGGGGAATTGATTTTTTTTTTTATCATCAATGTTATAAGGAAATAATCAAATGAAATGACATTGAACAAAACAATGTTATTTGAGGACCTGTTATACATTGTTTTTTAGACATAATGTGACTGCACACTTAATAGACTACAGTATAGTGTAAATATAAGTTTCTTATGCACTGGGAAACCAAAAAATTTATGTGACTCTATTGTAATATTTTCTTTATTGTGGTGCCCTGGAACTGATACTGCAATATCTCCAAGTATGTAAATCATATTTGTACAAATTTGATTTGTACATATTTTATATCATATTTTATATAATACCTTTTGGTTTTTTTTGAATATTGTTTATTTTTGTTTCTCCCTCATAGCATTTTATAAGCATTGTTATATTTCTTTATAAGCCATGTCTTTTTATGGCAATGGTATATATTCCATTGTACTTTATGTACTGAATAACTTTTTCTGATTTTGGCGTTATAATGCTGCAGTGGATTCTTTATGTATAAATCTTTGAGTGTAACCAATAAATGTTTTTTGTTAGAAAAGGTTCGTCTATGTGGCTCTGCTGGATCAAAAGCTATTCATTGCCAGACGACCTTGCAGAAAGGCTGTCCAAGTCTACTCTTATTGTGTATGAGAACACTAGTCTCACCATACTCTTTTTGGCCTTGAATTTTATAATTTTAACATCTTTGTTAATTTGAACATTTTATACTGCAATCTTTGATTACTTATAAGAATTTTTTTCTTCATATTTATTGGCCATGACAAATTTTTTACTTCCTTTGAGGTGCTATACATCTGTTTGATATTTTAATACCTGGTTAGCATCTCTTTGATGTTAAGGAATGCAAATTACTTTGGAAGCAATTTTTTTCATTGAAGTTAAGAAGTATATTGTTTTCTAAGTATTTGAGAGCAAAATCTCAGTCAGTACAGTAAAAAATTTTGACATTTTATGAAAAAATCATACATTCCAATGATTTGTTAAAAATATCAAGTCACCATTATATTTGTTCCAAAAAAAAGGGCAAAAGTTACAAAGAATGGCTCCAGTATTATTTAAATAATTAATTAATTTTTTTAGGTAATTTACTTTTATATTTTTAATTAATTCTGAGGAGATTCAGTCCACTCCTGACACAGCAGTGATGTGTCAATACTCATAGTTTCATATGATTTAAATCAATAAGACATGTTTGTATTGTAGGGGTGTGGCTGTGAAATATAAGGCTTTCCGGAATATAAATTATGTCCACCCCTGCATCTTTGTCTCCACTTCTCTGTTTCCTTATAATTCCAGAGCCACTGGTCTTTGTAATTTGACACTATTTCACGCTCTTATTTTGTTACTTTGGAGCTGCATGATCCTTATTTTCCACATCTATGCAGTAGAAACACTAATTCATATCTCCGAGAGTTGTTTGTAAGATAGACCATGCACGGCAAGGTCCCTACTCAGCACATTGCCTACAAATGTACAAAATATCCCAGAAATGTTGTAGTTATACTTCCCTCATGGCCTTCAGAGGGACCAAACAGGATTATGAGAGAGAAAGAAGAGTATGAAGTGGGATGACATCTATTCAATTATGAATGATCTAGCCTTAAGAAATCAATGAGCTAATTTTTAAGAAATTAAAGAATCAAAAATTGCATATTATTATAACACTTCATAAAATTATGGCTAATCTTCAAGATTATAATTAACTCTAGACAAATATAACTTTTTAAACTCAGGAACTTTGTACAAATGAATTATTATTATTCCTCTAAAGGTACATTCTTTATGTCATGAGAACTTGTCTTTTTTTGTCACGTGTCTCCCCAGTACAGTATATGGAACATTTTGTAATTGTTGCTCAATTTTGAATGTTAGAGTTTGGTCGCATGTTTGATGGCTTTAAAAGACAAAAAATAAAATCACTAAAGTCTGCAAATATTTTTTTCTGAGCCTAGTCTCTCGTATTTATGGAAGGATCCGTCGTCCCAGTTTATCCTTGGCTCCCCTGCAGCTCTCTGTTGCTATTGAGAAAAACTCTACTGCGCTGAAAAGGTTCTTCCAATTCCCGGTGAACACAGATCTCTCCCTGGCACTGACTTGATATTCCCTTTTGGTTCTTAGGCCTGCTTGTACTACCTTTGTACCAATTTATATGACCTGCTCACTTAATCTTTTTTTCCCCCAACAGTTATATCCAAAACAGCAAGATACAAAATTTGTAACAAAAATAAATTTGGCATATAATAGATATTCAAGAATACTTGATGAAATGCGTTAGAATAGCATACAACTATCAGCTTGCTAGGCAGGGCATCAATAACAGAACTTCCTTTGCAGTTTCATTATTAAACTCCAATTCCAGATCTATTCCCACTCTTCTTTCATTATGACTGAATAACGTTTCCCTTACCATCAGTTTTGGCAAGAGATAACCTGTCAATTATTTAAATAAAACTACTTAGAAGTGAATCTATATTCTATTTATTTTCTCACCTCTACTTTTAAAAGATTATAGTCCTGTGTTTTCTTTCAACTAATTTCAGAATTCTTTAACTTCATTGTGTTTACCTTTTTTTGCCTTCCATCTTTTATATCTGAACTTAATATTAAGTATAACTAAGAAATCTTCATTTTCATATTTTGTTAATATAAATCTATTCCTAATATCTAGAATACTTAGAATTAAGCAGAAGAAATTATTTTGAGGATTTTTTAGATTTTTATTCTCATTTTGAATACTCCTTATCTTTCTTTGTAAATGTTTGCCTTTGTGAATTGCTAAGAATAATAATTTTCAAGTTTTATAACTGTCTTAGTATTTATGTTCACACTGCAATGACTCTTGGGAAATTAACATGTAATATGTTTTGTGATTTTTTTTCATGTCTTAACATTTTAATTTGAGAGTATTTGCTTGTTAGAACCTAATGGAAATAAATTCTCACTGTACACCATCGACCTGAAATGTGACATTTATCAGTGATTACAGATGAACTTAGTTTCATTCAGTACTATTTATAAAACAGTGTTTGACATTAGGAAATAAAATAACTGATGTGTGTTATTTTGCGTGATGACATCATCCTACACAAAACACAACTTCAAATCATATGCAGTTTATACATACACAGATCTAATTGCTATAATACAAACCACGAAAGAGAGAGAGAAAAAGAGAGCAAGCTAGATGGTGTCTAGGACCTATAATAATCAGCATTTTCAGTAACAACATCTGTTGCTGGCAATATTGGCAGTATCGCAGGAGAAAGCAATCATTAAAATTAGCTAATGCTCAGTTTAAGTGCTACACAATGTACTGACATTTTCAATATTTTCACTAGTTTTGCATTTTCTCATTCCAGTAAGTATGCGTTTTTGAGTTTGCATGAATGCCTTGTATTATATTAAAAATGTTCTTCAGACCTTCTCTGCAAATTGATCTGGGGCTTAAAGCTGTATTTCTAGTGGGTCAAAGTGGCATTGGTCCAAATTGTCATAGCCATACATATTATCTAACACCCTTGAGTTGGATTCTGTGGGTTTGATCCTACTTGAGGTAGTTACTCTCTGAGTTAGAAATTCTCCCTAACCTGCATCATAATTTCCCTCAAATGTTATTGGCTTAGCTTTCTTGAGTTTTCATCCTGGAATGTCTATTTGAGGTTTAAGAATCAATGTCAACTCTAAAAATGTAGTGAGGCTTAAGTCAATTAGAGTGATTTGAAAGGTAACTCACTACCTATGATTCCTCACTCACAGAGGGAGCGGTTACCCCCAAGCCTCAGGTGACCCCCTCTAAGGGGGAGGGAAGTGAGAGCAGCTGCTGTACCATATGGTGTCCTTGGCCTCATTATACAGTCTTTTCTCACCTGTTTGCTGGCTTGGGATTATGTTAAGGTGAAAGAAGAAAAAATAATCAATTTTCTCTTTAAAGGTAAAACTCACCAGTGAGTCAACATTTGAATCATATACTAAGATATTATACATAAACAAATTTGGAGTCTGCATAATTGCTTAGGAAAATAAATGTTGAGCCAGAAGTTATGTTTCTGGAAATATTATGATGAGCTGAAATATTTCC
Organism: Cheirogaleus medius; assembly: GCA_008086735.1. NCBI lineage: Eukaryota > Metazoa > Chordata > Mammalia > Primates > Cheirogaleidae > Cheirogaleus > Cheirogaleus medius. Next base: position 89,143,162 of record VBSM01000361.1, read on the forward strand.
CATGTATATCTTGTTAGCCCCGTCTATAACAAATGGGATCTCTGTTGAACTCTATTCTGGGAGATGCTGGTATGTACTGTGAAAGTGATTTCTGTGGCCCAATTTGGAAAATTCTGCAAATTATATCTTCCTTTGGAGCTGCATGATGCACATAATATTTTCAATGCTATGAAAAGTTCTGCTATTTAATTTTGTTCATCTCAATATTTTCTAAACATTTTCTTTTCCCGTGAGCCAGTTTTTATCATGGAAACAAGTTTGGGAAATGCTGCTCCTGCCATATCAACATTTAACTGCTAATCCTGTTTGCTGAAGTTGGCAGGAAGGGCCATAGGTTTCACTAGGTGAAAGGCTGGTTGCCTGACTTTTAACAGGTGTTTCGAGCTCTCTGTAACTTTGGTGACATTATCAGGGTGGGGTTGGATTCTAGGCTTTATCAGTGCCCTGAGAGATGGACACTCATGGTGTCAGAATTCACCAGACAATGCTGTGTAAGCGGCAATAAATTTATCAATTTATATTGGAGGGTGTCTTGTCCAAAGACTGGTGTGCCCATGAATCTATTTAAGTGTAATTTAGAAGGTCAGAGATACACCGGAAGAGACTGGAGCAAGAATAAGGACTGATGAAATAACCTTACCTTAGGGTGACTTTGTCCTGTTTTGTTCAGGACTTTCACACTTTTGGTATGGAAATCCTCTTGCCCCCCAAAATCAATCCTAGACAAGCCAGAATGGTCATTCACTCTACAGCCCTGTAACACAAAGGATAGCTGTAGTGACTTCCTGTGTTCCCCAGATTTCATTTTTCTCTCCCCTTACTGATGTTGTGATAGTTAACTGCATGTGTCAACTTGGCTAGGCCACGGTACCCAGATCTTTGGTCAAACTAGATGTTTCTGTGAAGTTATTTTTTAATGTTTGAATCGGTAGACTTTTAGTAAAGCAGATTATGCCCCATAGTGTGGGTGGGTCTCGTCCAACCAGTCAAAGGCCTTAGTAGAAACAGACTGACCTCCCTGAAGAAAAGGGAATCCCGCCAGCAGACTGCTTTGGACTTGAACAGCAACTCTTCCTGGGGTCTCCAGTCTGCCAACTTACTCTGCAGATTTTACACTTGTCAAGCCTTCACAATTATGTGAGCCAATTTCTTAAAATAAATGTCTCTTGAGGAGTGACATTAGCAAGATGGTGGAATAGGAACAGAAGTTCTCTGGCTTCACTTGCCCCACACCCCGAAATCCAACTAGCAGCCATCCACAGGCAAGAATACCATTGTGAATATGCCAGAACTTGAGAGTGAGGCTGAGACATCCCCTTAACTGCAGAACTGAGAAGAGCTGTGATGGACCATTAAGAAGGGTTCTCTTTGACTTACCTGACCCTCCACCAACCCACTGCATTACCACGCACAGAGAATTTCCCTGGACCCATTGTTTCTACAGTGGGGAAAAGTGAGTTGGAGGTGGATATTCAGCTTCCCCACCATTCTGGGACCTTTTTGCAGGAGGGAGATGCATGAAGGACATGAAGGACTTTCTTGTGGGGGCTGTACTGTAAAGTCTTTCAGATAGTATTTACTCTCAGCCATGCAAACATGAGCTCTCCCCGCTTGTGCTTTACCAGCTCTGATTTCTTTGGGTTTGAGAGAGTGATTTCATGCTGGCATTTGCAACTTTCACACTACAAAGCAAAAACCTGTAGTAGCAGCACGAAATATAAAAATAAAGGATTCAAAGTATACAACCACAAAAACCAGCAAACCACAGAGGAAGAAAGAAACAAAGGAAAACAATTAGAAAAAAAATCACAAAATGGCGGTAGTAATCCTTACCTATAACTACCTAGTTATAGCTAGTCTTTCTAAATAAGTACAAATTCTGGAATAATTATACAGTTTTCTCAGACATATATGGATAACTACCTTGAATGTAAATGGATTGAATTCTTTTAATGTCATTTTTTACAATAGAAAAACAGTCTTCATTCACATGGCACCACAAGAGACCCTGAGTAGCCAAAGCAAATCTTGAGCAAAAACCCGAAAGCTGTAGTCATCACACTCCTTGATTTCAAAACATGCTATAAAGCGATTGTAATCAAAACAGCCATGGTATGGGCATAGAATTGGCATACAATTCCACATTGGAAACAACGGAACAATATAGAAAACCCAGAAATAAACCCACACATTTGCAATCAAGTGAAGGAATGGATTTTCTCATTGTGAGCCAGAGCCTTTTTTTTTTCTTTTTCTTTTCTTAAGTTTCAATAATGCCTTAGCCCTGGAAGTCTTCTTAGCAGCCCGGTTTGCCCATCATTAGTTTTTTTGATGGATGTGGATGTGGCCAGGAAGGATAGGTACAATGCTGGTATTTAATGCTTTCTGCCTGCTTCTAACAGGTACTGTGAAAAGGTGTTAAATGAGATTTTGAGTGGCAAACAAGACCATAAATTCAAATATTATCTTAAGACAGAAACAATAAAGCATGAAGAAAAGATCCAGCTGATTCTAGGAAGAGCAAATGAAGGAGAAACATAAGTGAAAAGAATAGCTACCAAATCATAGAAAAAAATACAGAAGAGTCTCACGACCTCTCCCAATGACAGATTCCTGGGAGGGTTTCCAGTGAGTTTTTGAACCTATGAAGTTAACTACATTTTTTTAGTCTCAGCTGGTCTTTCTAAATAAGTACAAATTCTGGAATAATTATACGGTTTTCTCAGACATATATGGATTACATGTGAGTTGCATGTTCTTCAAGCAAAATGAATGAATGAACAAGTAAGTGAATAAAAGGAGCTAGCTCTTCCCTGAATGTTGTCAGCTTCCTTTGGCTTCCAATACCAGCAGCATGATAGTCAGAGAGATCCCACCAATTAACTTGGAAATGAGTTAGTTGAATGTGCCTTTGCTCAGCGGTGTTAAATATGAGGACAGATAAATTCTTTTCAGTACTTTGGGTTATGCAGTATGTATAAGGTTATGAAATGAAAACTTTTCCTAAGTTGTTCCCTTCCTAAGAAGGTTATTTACATGATAATTACAGGAATTTTGAAGCATTTCTTGACATTAAACAAAGATAATTTCTAGCTTTCAATATACTAGTCTTTAAGAAACCCTGAACATTCCAAAGGCACACATCAGAGCACTTTATTTCCTTTTACCAAAGTCTTCATCTTGAGTATTCTAAGCAATGGACCCCTCCTTCCTGGTGTTCATTTACAGTGTGTGTAAAATATTTGATGGAAAATTGGGATTATTATGAAATATTGTTACAAATCAATGACAAGCATTTTAATTTATGAAAAATAGTTTATCATTTTTCAGGAATACTTCTGTTGAAAGAGTGTCCACAAACCACTAGATCTGTCATTTCAGTGAGGAGTCAGTATAAATATTCTAAAATTGCACACTTCTCAATGGTACAGCTCCGTAGAATTCTTTTCCTGTATTATTTGACCATAATAGTATATTAATTCAGCCCCTTAAATGTATGGACCTGATTTTTTAACTGTGAGCCTCAATAAGTATTGTTCTCTCTTCTGTGTAGACTGTTCTCTTGGTGTCCACTTGTCTAATTCCTTCAGTTGCCGACTCAGGCATTAGTTTTCCTGGGAAGCTCATCTTGACTGCTTCTCCCTCTAGACACCTGGCCTAGGAGTTTTTCTGTGCTCACGCAGCACCTATTCCCAGCCTGTCATTTTCATCCTGATTAGTTTCTGACTCCTTTAGCTCAAATTAAAACCCTTCAAGTAATGGTCGATTGCTCATTGTTCCACCTACCTTATGTTTCATTCCTATTTGGTCCATCTCAGTAAGCACATTGATGTCTGTCTCCAAAGTGTACTCTTAATCATCCGTTTCTCTTTATCTTCACTGCTAATCAACCAAAGCCACAGCATTTTAACTGGACAAATGTAGTGGCCATCTAAGTGTTCTTTTTGCTTCTAGTATTACTTTTTTTACAGTCAAATCAGCAGTCCCAGTGATCTTTTAGACACATAAATTGAGTTATGTCAGTTCTCTTTTTAAATAATCCAGAGGCTTTCCATCACACTATAATAAAATCCAAACCCTGCCCTGCCATACCTACATGATCAGGCAGGACCATTGCCTGACATTTTTTAAAAAAAAAATCACTCCTGTATCCCTGGTTCACTACACTTGAGCCATATTGGCTCTATTGCTTACACACACCAAACATTCCTACCACAGGACCTTTGCATCACTGTTCCCTTACCCTGAAACAGTTTTCACTGATCTCCATGTTGGAATTCCTCCTTAGTGGCAGCATTGGGCCCATTGGTGAAATCTTGAACCATTTAAGAAGTATTGATTCTGAAGTATTACTTAAATAATTCTCATGTTAGCTATAATTAGCATCGTTGCTTCAGAACTACTTAATAAAGCAGGATTTAGGGCTAAAATTTAAGGACAATTCATTGGATATCTTCAAATTATAAAAACGAGTCATAAAGATGAAAGAAATAACTGTTAATAAATCTTTTGGGTTAAGCCACAAGCCATAATAATTTGCAACAGCAAGCATTGTAATGCTAATGATAATTGTTAATCAGTTATTTGTTTCCTATTCAATCATGGATCAGTGGTTGCTTTGGAAGTTTGTACTTTCTCTGAATAGGTTTTTCTTTGATAGTCTTTTTAAAAAAGATTTTAAAAATTGAGATGAACTTCACATAACCTAAAATTAACCACTGTGAACATTTTTGATAGCCATTTTAGTTTGACATTTATCTCTATTATTGTAGCTATTTAATATCCTCTGAAAAGACCCAGAATGTCTTACTAATTCTTTTTCAAGAAAAGAATTCTTTAGTCTCCCAAAATTATATGCCCACTGGCTCATTGGACAGTCTCTCTGAAATCTACGCCAAGTCTGCTCTTATAAATTGTGAGCTTGTGTTTCTCATGCCAGGTTCTATTCCAGGCACAGGTGGGCATCAGCATAGCCAGTCCGCCATGGCGCTCTACCACCTGGTGTAGAAATCTGTTAGGAATACAGGAAGACTGTTTGTGGCCTTTATTGACTATTCCTTTGCCTTTGAATCTGTGAACATAAATCTATTATTGAATAAAGCCCTGTGAATTCAATTCGGACCCTGTATTATTGATTTTTCAAGCAGAACTAGTGCCATAATACTGTTATACTGTCGTTGGCTACATTCAGGGTCAATAGAAATGATGTCTTGAGATATCAGAGGACAATTTTCATTGGGATTAGACAGGAATGTGTTCTGTCTTCCATCTGTCTACACATCGTAAATTCTTAATGATTTAATGAGACTTTTAGTTGAATTAGATCCACTATACCCTTACTACGGTGAACAGAGAGAGATGCATTCTGTAGTATACAAATGACATGTTTAACAACATAAACGAAGAATATTTTTAATTACCTACTGGCCCAGCTATTCAATTCCTGCCATCAATTAATTATTCTGAAATCATCATCATGATTTCACGTGATATATCCTGTGTTTAAACTAATGTAACTTTAAGTATGGAATAGCAGATCACCTCAATTTGATACCCAGGTTTGCATTTGGCAACCAATTCTTCTTAGCATCTACGGTTCTTAATGCTAAACCTGCTGAAGTTATGTTTGTGGAGGACAGAATTGTGAGTGTTAAGTTATATTTGCTTTGAACATCTTCCAGTCTGAAGTCATTATGGTTGTGCTTTGTGGGTGAACTATAGGAGTTTTATCTCCCTTGAGTTTGTGTTGGGTGAACTTGGTCCTTGGACTTCTTTGCCTCATCCCAAGAGAGTGGAGGTGGATATTTCTTTAGGAATGTGTCCTATTTATTCAGGTCTTTGTAAATGTCCATTGGTCTTGTTCTACATGGCCAAGATGTTGAAGCATAATCACCTTGCATTTCATAAGCTGCATAGAACTACTGTTCTACTGGGGAGTATACTTGCAGGGAAGCATAATCTCAAATTATTGCCACCCACTCAGCACCATTCAGAGTTTGCTTGGGAGTTTAGGGAGGATTGTCTGAGATATGCAGTCCAACCATTTCTCCAGATAATCAAAAATCTATCCTTGGATTTAGCAGACCATTGAGGAATTCCTTACTTTGTGCTGTATTGTTTCTCTAGAAGCTTGCTTTGGAGTGGTAGAGGCATATCTAGGAAGTAACCCTGCCAACAATTTGTTCCTTACTGTCTTGTCTCACGATTGCCATGTCAGGAGGGATGGAGTGTCTCACTAGAGCTGAAGCAGACATTGTGTTGCTGGTGGATGGATCATGGAACACTGGCCGGGCAAATTTTAGAACTGTAAAGAGTTTCATTTCTTGTATTGTGGAAATCTTTGAGATTGGCCCCAAAAGAGTACAAATTGATAGGTTCTGACAATATTGAAGACATTCAGAATTTTTCATTTTGCTCTTTTACATATGATTTATTAACCTCAATTAACTGTCATGAGAATCAATTCATCCAAAGATTATTTCAGTGGCCAATCTTTCCTTCATCTTTGACTACATTTTCTTCGCACCTTCATAGAACCTGGAGACTTGAATTAAACATCATTGTAAATTTGATGGACTCACAAACACAAGAGCTGAAATAAATGAGAAGGTATAACTATCTAACTATAAGGCATTAATAATTTTAATAAAATTTGAATATGATCTAAAGATTAAAAAAAGTAAAAGCTTCTTGCTTTGATTAAATTGCACCTTGGTATTTTAAAAAGAGGATATATGTGAGTGTTAATGGTCTTACATTGTAATTCAGAAGATGGATCTATTTTGCAAACAAAATTAAAAGGTACAGAGACCATTCAGAGAAGCCATCTGTCACTATTTGAAAGTTATAATTAGGGTCATAATTTTTAATGTCGTTGTCATGGAGGAGCTTTGGGATATCAACTGGAGGTTTTACCCTGCCTATGTAATGTCATTCAAGTTCCAAATTTGGAAATCTATTTGGCTGAAAGTTTTTCTTTCAATTTTAAAAATTATATTAATTTTTTATTATTGGTACCACTGAGCACAATGCCTTCTTGAGTATGATATTCCTTAATAAATATTTCTTTAATTTGTATGAATACTTTGCCATAAGCCAGTCTTCAGCTTGACATTTGAATTTATACTTCTGTGTATTAATTAGGTATGTACAAACCACAGAGAATTAATTAGTTACAGACTAAAAGACTTTAGAGTTCATTTTCAAAATCCATTTGCTTCAATAATTTTAATAATCAATAGTTAATCAAGAAACTTTAAAAACTAAACCCATTTCAATTTTATTTAACTGTCCAGCTATTCATTCATTTGAAAAATATTTAGTTTTGTGTTACTATGTCCTTGTCACTGTGATAACCTTTAGCCAGTTCTTTTCCTCTGTCATTATTGCTTAAAGTTTGGAAATTAAAATACTTTATATTATATGCTATGTTAGTTAAAGCTATGCATAGTGCTGTATCATCAACCACAATAGCCAAAAAAGTCAAAACACACCATGTTTTACTTACATGCAAATATCTTAAATGATAAATTTACCTATAATATTTAATAAATTTTTTGCTCCTTCTAACAGAATTTGTATTCTTTCAAGAAGTGCCTTTTTAAAGATGAAAATTAAATTGACCATGCACATCTTTGATGCAATTGAACTATTTGATCCTTTAAAATAAAACCATTTGATTTTGTTGACACTTAGCAAATAGCCCATTATGCTAGATATAATTGCTTCATGATCATAATTTTAAAGTCGTAAATGACTCCCTCAAGGTCTTAGTAGTATATTATGAATTTGCTATCTGTATGATTAAATAAGCACAGCAAATTTATATCAAATTGGTCAATATAAACATTTTATTATTGTGCCAATAGACTAGTCAGCTTTGGGATTGTTATTATTAATTTTTTAAATCATTAAGTAGCATTACAACCACAATTTCATATTCATTAGTGAAGTTGAACTCGTTTTTACACCATCAGAATTATTTGACATTTAAGCAGTGCCTTCTACTTTAAATGCTGCCATTATTCTTTGAGAATTCTACCTATTAGTTTGGTCAGTCTAGAAATGTAACTCATTATAGAATGAAGCAGAATAACTACTTACTGAGGCAGAATACAATTTTACAGCCTCTTAAACCACAATATAAGAGAAGTCCAGTTTACTCTTAAAACTGTTGGGTGTCTACATGGAAAAAAGGTGTTAATGTGCCTTGTGAAATTTCTCAATGGTAAATACATTTCTTATTCTATGTGACTTATTTCTGGAGAGTTCCTTTGATCTATGTGAAGTTGCTCTGGAATTTGGTTGAGTTTGCCAAAATGTGCCAAAAATACAAAGTATCCCACCTCTACTGATTCTAACACATAATCTGGAGAAGACAAAGTTAGACGGACTCCATAAGAGGGAAGAGGGCTTTAAAATGACCTCTTCACACCTTTCCCAATTGTGAAAGTACCATTTTGTGAAAAATGTTTATATTACAAATGAGCTAGAAATACGGAAGCATTTTAAAACCACGTGGGTTTTAAAAATCACCGTGTGGGTGATTCCACACTCGACCACCCAGGAAGGGCATTCCTTCTGTAATGTGAAAGGTCTTTACACCTGCAGTGGCTCACCATATGTATTAAGTGTGGGCATCCCTTGGCCCAGAGCTCTCTGTCAGATATCTTGTGTGCCTAGATGCACGAATCTGTCTCTCATTCTGTTTTCGGCCAAGCATGCAGAGTGTTGTATGTTGGAATCCTTTTGTATTGTTGGTTTACTGTAGGTGCCTTCTGCTTGTATTGAGCCTGGCTTATTTGGGGTTAGCTTATAAATTTAATGAAATCATTGTGATGGCCATGATTGCAGAATGGAAAATGTCACTACTATGTGCCAGTTTGTTTAAATCATTTTTAAGTACCCACCTGTGCCATTAAACTCTCCGTCTGAATTTTATTGGCTAATGTGTTTTTGCTCCGATATCGGTTTCTTTAACTCTCATACCTAGGTAAATGAAGCTGGGGGTGTGTGCCATTGTCCTTTCAGCTTCTCTTTCCAATAAAGGCACCATCTGCTTAACTGGTAGACATATAGGCCTTTCTAATTTTAAAAATTGTTTTGAGAAAGCAAAGTTTCTAAAGGGCAAGAAGAACCAGAACACTTTAAAATGTATTATTTGGGGCATGTTAAATTTCTGCATACATGTGCTGAAATGTATGTAGTGAATGAGAAATAGTATCCAAAACAATGCTAGTTTTCCCACTTCTTTTTTTCCATCTCTTGTATAATGTATCTCTGTTTCTGCATTTCATGAAAATCTGCCTTCTCTGATAAAGTCTTGGTGAACTTGAGACAAGACACCTCTGTCTAAAACCTGTTTTAGACATACTCTTCACTTTTTTCCTTTTTGATCCTGCTGCCTTTTTGGCAACATTATCACGAGAATGAGGAGGGAATAAGGAATTATTGTAGAGTGAAATGGCAACTTTGAGACCTGAAACTGTGAGAGAAAAGAATGAAAAGGAGAGGGGTGGAAAAGGATTCTAAGGAGGAATTCTAAGAAGGTGGGTTCGGTGTCTGGAATCCCCATTATTTTTGTCCACAGTAGACTTAGGTTGGGCGGGTGAAAGCCAGGAGATGATTGCACAGTAAGAGCATCCCTGATGCAGTATTAGTAGGGTTGATGATTGAGCATATGGTTTAGCGCATGGGCTCTGAGAGCATCCTGAAGTCAGACTGTGACCTTGGACAAATTAGTTAACTCCTCTGGGCCTCGGTTTCTTCATCTGTAAAGTGAAGAAATTAATAGTAGTATCTATCACCTCTTAGGATTGTTAGGAGTATTCCAATGAGCTATTACCCATAAAGTGCTTGGAAAAATGCCTGATTGCAGTATTCATTTTTAATAATAACTGTTATTAGGAATGGAAATAGCAATTTGAGTGAGTTAGAAAAACAAGAATTACAGGGAAAGGGAGAGGTGGGGATGGGCGAAAACCTATCTAATGGGTACAGTGAACACTATTTGGGTGATGGGCACACTCATAGCCCTGATTCAAGTATTACAAAAGTGATTCATATAACCAAAAACATTTGTAACCCCTTAATATTTTGAAATAAAAAAAAGAGAAACAAGAATCATGAACCTTTTAGAGAACAATAGTTTTTTTTATTGCTAATGTGAATAGATCATGCTGTATATGAAACTTTTCATGGCTCTTCAAAGAAACCATACACTTTTCTGACTTTGTACCTATCCTCTTGCCTGGAATGCTTTTCTTCTAGAAAGTTTTACTGATCCTCAGGGCTCATATCAATTGTTAACTTCTTAGTGAATTCTTTCGAACCTCCTCCAGACAGAATAGGTTTACTTCCCACTGTGGGCTGCCATAGCACTTAGCTAATATCTTTGGTATAGCACTTATGTAATTATAAGGAGATCATCTTCTTACATTTGTGTGTTCTCTCCTTGATAGCTAATACCGAGTCTTCCCATAGTTTTAATAATCAACATGTGTAGTCTGTGTACACGAAACTAGTGGGTATCGCTGATACGTAATTAGGAAAGGTAAAGTGATTCTCAGTGTTCACAAGCCAGATTCTTTTAAGACGTGAATCACCACCATATCTTTTACCTTAAATATAAGATCCCATTTTGAGACTATAAGAAATATCTGATTCATTTCCTAGCAAATGCTCAGTGGAAATGTTAAGCTGATTTGTTTGGTTATGGAAGAGAAGATGTTTATTTTCTTTCTCCTCCTCCTCCTCTTTTTCCTCCTTTGCCTTCTCTTTTTGTCTTTCTTTATCTCCTCTCCCTCCTCTTCCTCCTCCTTCTCCCAGCTCCCTTCTCTCTTTCCCTCTTTTTGTGTGCAGTTAGTTTACTTAAAGTTCTTGCTTATTTTTGCTCATCCCTTTAGAGATTCACTTCCTCTTAGCATGAATAGATTTTTATTATATTCATGAACTATTTCACTATATTTTTAATAAAATTTTAATTAATAACCAGTAGAATATTTTCTATTTTTGAACTATTTGTACATAGTTTTAATGTTACCTTTCTCAAATCTACCATTGAATCAGTGTTTTATCTTATAACAGATGGTATCCTATAATCAAGAAAAAATGTTAGTAATATTATGACATTGAATTTAAGTATAGTAGCCATATGTAAATTTGTGGGATCACCTGATAAGAAATATATACTTCTTTGTTATCTTTAGATGGACTAATAATATGTTTTTTCTGATATCTTTATAGGTATCTTAGAAATCAGCTATATTGTAATGCTCTGTCACTCAATCCAAGGGGAATAAAGCATGAACATTTATAGGCTTTTATTTATAAATGAATCTTTTAAATATGTTTCCTCATAAAGAGGAAATTTAACTCTAAAAAACAGGAAAAGATTGTAGAAACTCCCATCTGCTTTGGAAAGTGATTGTTGCTCTCATAGTAGAACAATGATTGTTACAGATGATATCTATTAATATTTCATTCTGAATCATTTCTATTCTAAAAATGAGATTAAACTAATTAATATAAGTGCAGGATTATTGGCAACTCCATAAGTATTAGTGTAGAGAGTGTTGGTAATGTGTTTGGAGTGCCAAGTATGAGCATCATTTTAAAGAAGTACAGTAGCAGTTCTCCCAATTGACCAGGTTTCTTCCAGAAAATTATAAAGGAATCTTCCATATAAACTCATTTTCTTACTGGTTTTACTTTATCAGCTTAAGTAGTTGTTTTCTTAAATAGAGGACGGAACACTTCAGTTTGGGTCCTGATTTTGTAACTTTACTAGCTGCGTGAATTGGGTCAAGTCATTTAAATTCTCTGGCCCTCAGTTTCTTCATCTGTAAGATGAGAAAGGTTGAAATAATTGACTAAGCACTATATTTTATCTATCTTAATAGAAACATTAATGACCTTAGTAAAGCTTGAGCCTATAAAGTCATTTCGTCATCATTTAAGGAACTCGAATATAAAATACACCTTTAATTCATCCTTGATTTTTTTTTTACAAAGTGTTTTATTTATAAGTGGCAGTGATAACAAGATTTAGTGTTTAAGGCTACTCTGTAAATCACTTTAAATGATTCTAATTACTTATTACTCCTAACTACTCTACTTCATGCCTAGATTGAGATGGATCCCCTTTAGAACCCCAGGGAAGGTTGCTTTTTATTTCACTGTGGCACACAGAATTTCGTGAAGAAAAACAGTAGCCCCGTTTCAGATAGATTACTAAGTCAGCTGTTTGAAATTCTTTGTGTAAAAGTGCTTAGAGCCTTGCAAGCTACATAAATAGGAAATGTTTTCATTTTCAGTATTTCCAATTCATTCTTTGCTTTGACAGTGTTTTACAAATTTTAAGGCTTTAAAAAAGGATTATTCATGGAATTCTTATTGTTCAATAGTAGGTCATAGCACACATCTTGGGGAAATTATCCTGCATTGGTAGGGAACAGAAAAATAGGAAGAAGAAACAATATATGATGCCTTTAATAAACTCTGGGATTTTGGAGGGCAGATAAAAACTATATCTTTTTAGTAATAAAAGAAAACAAGTAGAATGAAGTAATTATTGAGAGAGAAGAACAAAGTCTTACAGTAATTTAGACCTGGGAGAGATTATTTCTAGTTGGGAGAATTGGCAACCTGGTGGATGTATCCTGCTGGGTTTGTAAAGGTGGCAATGGAGGGGATGGAAACAAAGAGCATCGGGGGCAGAGGGGACAGCCTGGTTGTTGGCTTGGGAATGGGATGAAGCCAGCATTGCCAAGTAGTACCTGTTAAAAAGGAGCACATTGGGAAAATAAGAACAGAAAGGTAGGATTAGGTCAGATTACATAGGATTTCAAGTTCTTATCAAAGAATTTGAACTTGATTCTTTCTAGATTTGAGGAAGTTACTGAAGGTTTTAGAGCAAGGGAGGGCATCACTGTGCTTTAGAAAGATTAAGATTATCTGGCCACAATATATAATGAAGTAGAGTAATTGGAGGCAGGAAGAGGGAGACCAGGCATGATGGCATTATTCATAGCTCAGATAAACAGCTGAAGCATAGAAATGTCAATAAAAATCGAAAAGCAGAAGATTTGGCCAGTTAGAATCAATAGAAAATAGCCACTGATGTCTGATTATCAGGGGTGTGTGAGAGAAAGAGGGAACAGTTGGAGCTACTTCCAAAATTTCAGCTTAGGAGACAGAAGGATGGTGGGGAGGAACATTGCCAGAAAGAGTGAAGAGAGGCTGAGGTTGGTTGGGGCTGGACAGAAGGGACAGTGGGAAGGAGATGAGGAGTTGCTTTTTGGATTCATTGCCCTTGGGCGGATAAGTCAGCTCTCCAGCTAAGCTAGAGAAGTACCAAGATAGCACAGGAAGTCAGACCTTTACCAGAGCTTTTGGGTAAATAGCCCTAGGAACTTAGATTAGAAGTCAGTGCTCCATGAGGCAGTGAATACAGATAGTTTTTGACAGTGATACCAAATACCATGAGTACGTTGAGGGAGTAATGATGCTGAGAGATTTCTTTTTAGGAAAGTAAGAGAGCTGAACATGTTTCCACTCTGAGGAAAGAGTCAGTAGGGAAGACAAGATGAACCATATAAGAGAGGAATATAATGCTTCTGAAATTTCCCTTCAGTTTCCACAGCATTGATTAAAATTGAAAGTAAGGCACTCTTATGGCTCTCCCAAGATTTAATTATTGGATGGATAATAAAGGCCCTCACAGAATACTTTCATTAGGAAGAAAATGTCTATGTATTTTCTTCCACATACGTGGAAGAAATGGGGAGATGCCCCTTGGAAACACATAAGGAAAGTGAGTTTCAGACACACAGCAGCTGCCGTAGACTTCCGTAATGCCAGGTCAGTGATGAATTCATGAATGCTGAGTAGATTTCTTGAAAAAACCTTGTCTCTTACCGTCATCAGATATTTCAGATACCCTCATAGGTATATGAAAAGCTACATAATTATACCATTTTGGGTTCGATTTTTATGGTTTATGCTTTCCATAGAGAAATTTGGCAGGATAATCTGTGAGGGGTTTATCTGTATAGTTGATTCGTTGGCTTACCTGTGACTTCTTAACTTTGTTGGTTTTCAGAATTAAAAACTTGAACTTCGTTAAGAAAATATTTTGTTAATTTTGGCTTGTAAATAATACCAGATCTAAAAATCACAACCATTAGAATTTGTTTAGATTTTTCAAAGGAGGTGGTTGAAAGACCTGAAGACTCAGATAAAAAAATAGGTGCTGTGTTAAGTGAAAAGCTGCCAAATTTATGATGGAGTGTCATAATAAAAATATTTATGAATTGATTTGGCCTAAATATTTCCCCTAGTACCCTTTAGTCCTGTAATATTTATTAGAATCAACCCAATGTAGCCTGGAACAAAACCTGATGCAGAACTTCACTAAGGTTATTTTGGCTTTCTCTGGACCAACTGAATATAGTATATTTTATCTTCCTTTTAAATGACAAAAATGACTGAGAAATGTTGAATGCTTAATGATTTTGAAAACATAAACAAAATTGGAGATTTTATAAGGCCTTGGTTCTGAAGCTGAAATGGAAAAATATTCCATTTCTGGCTGAAAAAACTTTCTGTCGACAGTGAACCGAGCAAACAGTTTTCTTTTCAGACAGTATTTCTACAGCTGTATCACAGGAATTAGGGCGTGACAGTGACCGATAGTTCATTTTCATTGCCTCAAGCTTACAAAGAAAGCAAATATAGACTTGGAAAGTTATTAATTAAAAAATATGTTAAGGAGGGGTGGTGGGTGTTTATTTAAAGAATTAATGAAAACCCCGATTTACATTTTTAAACTAGTCTGTATATTCTCTCTCACCTTTTCAATTCATTTGCCATGGTATTGCAAAAATTATTTCAACAAATATTTAAAAATTCTCCTCATCACAGGGTCCACAATAAAGTTAATTATTCTTAGCACGACTTTAGAAACTTCTGCATGTTTTTTGGCCACAAGGTACTGCTCCAACCTCCTCCAAATCAGAGCCCCTCTCCCAGCTGATCAAGGACTAGACAGATAAATACCCAGATGGCTTTCTGATCTCAAACCCGAATCTGCTTTCCTCCCCTGCTTTCTGCATTTCTTCTCCAAATCTACTCCACCTTCAAGATGTTTCCATTAGTTCAAAGTAATTCCTCTTAAAAATTGGTAGCTTTGGTCACAGTGGGCTTGTACGTGGCACAGGCCGCAGTGTTTTCCTCAGCACTGAGGTTGTCGCTTGGGTAACATCAGGTTTGTGCTGTTGCTTTTCTTCTACACAAATCACAGTGTGTGTGTATATCTCACCTGCCTGTCTTTTGTAGGCCTTTCAGTTTGCAGCCTCTGGTTTATATTTTATACATTTGTAGATCATTGAGGAATGAAATTTAGTCTACACAAACAGAACACCCATGGGGGTTCAGTCCCCTTTCAGTAGTCTTTCAGCCCATCTGTGTGTGGGGATGAGGGAACAGGGGGAGGATGAATAAGGGTGTGTTGCTTGGTGGTAGGGTTGTCTCCAGAAGGAACATGTAGGTACAGTTGCGCTTTGCACATGGACATCACATCTAAGTCGTGTCATTCCCATTGTAGACACCAAGAACTGTGAAAGGGGGTAAATGGCTGGTATAATAATTTATCAGTTTACTTCCTGTTTCTTCACATGGTTTCAGATAAGAGCCATTTTGAGTAATATTGATAACCCTTCTCTTTCTGTCTTATAATTATTTATGGCTCTATTTGGTTACTCTGACTATAAATATGACTTTATAAAAAATTATGGTGAAATATATTAAAATACATAAAATATGGCATTTTAACCAATTTAAATGTGCAGTTCAGTGGCATCAAGTACATGAATGATGGTCCAACTATCACCACCATTCATCTTTGGAGCTTTTTCTTCATCCAAAACATAAACTCTGTACCCATTAAACAATAACTCCCGCTCCCCCATTCCCACCAGCCCATGGTAACCATCGTTCTCCTCTCCGTATCTATGAAGCTCACTACTCTAGGTACCTGGTATAAGTGAAACTATATAATATTTGTCTTTTTGTGCCTGGCTTATTTCACTTTGCTTAATGTCCTCAAGATTCATCCAGGTGATAGCATGTTTCAGAATTTCCTTCCTTTTTAAGGATGAATATTACTCCATGGCATGTAGGTGCCACATTTTGCTTATCTATTCATCTGTCTATGGACACTGGGGTTGTTTCCACCTTTTGGCTATGGTGAATAATGCTGCTATGAACACTGTTATGCAAGTAACAAGTAACTGCTTGAGTCCCTGCTTTCAATTCTTTTGGGCATATATAAACATAACCTTTTAATCAGTTATTTATTCATCTTTCATAGCTCTTGCCCCGATGTACACTTCTTTTGAAATCTGTATGCATATATTCTTTCATTATTATACTTCTGGGAGAAGGGTGCTAGTCCCTTTCTTTGAAATGTGTACAGAACTCCAACACTTAAAACTTCCATCTGAAACCATTGGTTTCTAGCTCACAAGAATTCCACTGAAGCTATGCTGAGCTGTTTAAACTATGTTTCTTTAGAACTTCCAACATTTTTAGCTTTTCCTTGACTTTTTCTCTAATAGACATGCTTCAGGTAAAGCTCCTTCATCCTGAACTGGATTTTGTGGCTTACTAACTCATTATCTAAATGGAATCACCTAAATAGAGTGCGTGGAATCATTCTGTTGATTCCGTTTTGGTTGGTATGTTGTGATTGATGATTCTTACCCTATAATGAATCTCACTTCCCATTCAGGGTTCCCTGAGGCGGGGGGTTATACATAGATTGGACGATTTGCAGTGGATGTTGTAGAGAACAGCCTGCCCTGAGAGATCAGAAGTTCTGGGACTGAGGACTGGTTTAACTAATCAGGGCACTTAGCCTGTTTGGACATTCTACCTATAAATTACTGCAAATCTTTGGGCTGTACAAACAAGGCTCAGCAACTGTTAGATTTGATTAATGTTTACCATGTATATAGAAAATTGCTTATTATATTGGTAGCTCTCTCTGTGAAATTTCCTTTTATTCTGAACATGGCCAGCAACAGCACTTACCCCTATTTTTGAAGCTCTTTCCTTTTGAATCATGAGCCACAAATCTTCATTGCTTACCTTTAATTTTAATATCATGTGTGAGCAAAGTCTTAGTGTATTTATTATTTGCTCTTATTTTTCAAAAGGCGCTACATATATTTAGTTTTTTTAAAAAAAGGCAAAAAAGGTATGTAGTAGAAAATCTACCCTGACTACAGACTGGTGGTGTTCTCACAAGAGGCAGCCACTGACACCAGTTTCTTGTGTGTTCTTCCAGAGATACTTGCAATATTCCTTTTCATTTTAAAGTGTGGCATGCATGCAGAACAGTATAAAACATCTATGGGCAGAATAAAGAATCATAATTAAAACAACCAGTCAGGAAAAAGTTATTGCTGGTCCTTAGAAGCTGTCTGTGTGTGCATCCTTGCTTGTATTTCCCTCTCTTCTCTTAAAAAGTAACCACTATTCTGTGTACAGCAAGAAAGTAGGGACAATGCATCCTAAATGCCCTTCTTACATGCAGTGTTGTATAGAGACTAATTCTTTTAAGCGCTGATGAGTTGTTCGTGGTGATTTTGAATTCCAGTGCAGATGTTTCTGTGTAATCACAGTGCTTCTTCTCATCTGAGCTGAAACTTTGCTTCCACTTCAGCCATGACATGATTCAGACATTTGAAAGATAATTCCACCTGTAAGAACACTTTAAAATTTAATATATTTGTGTCATTTTAGGGATATTGTACACCTGCTAATGCAGAATAGAGATTTGGAAAATGGAAGACAGTTTAAAAAATTTTTAGAGCATTCAAAAGTGGCATTCTGATTGGGAGTTACTAAAGGTATATATCATGGAAAGGCTTAACATTCAAAAAGAGAGCTTAGTCTTGTTAAGTTTTCATTATTTATAGAGTGCCTGATGCAAAACAGGTCATTAATACATATTTATTGAATAGAATTGAACTCTTTGTTCGTCAGATGCATACTTAAGTTATTCTGCACACCACTAATACCGCTCCTCTGTTTGTTGGCCTGAAGATTCAGCTCAATTTCAGTATTTGTCTACCTGACTATGTGTCCTGTGCTGCAATTGTCACGCCTCCTTGTCCCTCATTTTGTTCCCATCTTTCACAATAAGCATCCCAAGAAGACTTTTCAGATTTCTTTTGATCTGTGTGGAAAAAAAAAGAAGATACTTTTACTGTTTTGGTTTGGGTTCTTCTCTCTTCTTTTCTCTTGCCTTCCCTTCACACAGGTAGTGGTATTAGTGGTGATGTCCCCGACCTCTGTTGGGATGAAGCGGAGGGTGTCAGATGAGTTGCTGTGGAAAACCCTTCTCTGTGTTTGTGTGTAGCCGAACCCAGCGAGTGACATTCCCTTCTCGTATGAGAACTGAGGAAAATTTTTTGAGATTGCTGAGAGACAAGGGGAGAGAGAGAGAGAGAATAGCTATTCTTTTGAAGATGTCCTGGAACTATTCCGGTGTAACATCCTGTCTGGTATTCACTCATTTCGCCTGGCAGGCTCACTCCAGCTGTGCTGTTCCTTGGCTATCTTATTGCATAACTTGTGTTCCAAATATTGGAGCAAAGAGAGGGAGCTTGGAAAAGAAATTTTCTTTTAGAAAACTTGAAAAGCATTCATGGCTTGTCGTTCTTTAAATTCCATAAACTACTAAATTGTGGGAATAAATAATCAAGGAAAAAAAGGGTTTTGTGATAGAAAGGAGTGTCAGGGAGAATGGAGAACTTGGCATATGTATTGGAAAATATTTATGGTAATTGAGCAGGTAATCAGGGTTGTTGAGAGAGATGCTTGTCATGATTTTAAGGGAGTGCAGAATATTTTGTTTTATTTTGTCTACCACGGATCAGTTCTCTGGTTTGCCTCTTCCCCATTCCTTGTTCGTGAAGGCTTTGGGCTTTATCTTCTTTTTCTTTTTATTAAAAACAAGTCTTTTTAAAAATTTTTAAATGATATTCTAGTTGGCATCAGGAAAACAATAATGTCATACTTTATTGTGGCCTATTAATGCTCTGAATAAAAGGAAAAGGGCAATGAATTTAGAAGGAATGGAGGCTAAATTTTCCATGGTGAAGTAATTCTGGCCTTTTCTGAGTAATTGTAAAGGGCTGGCATTCCCGCCTTTCAGATGTTAAGGAAAAGTTTTTCAGATACTTTGGCTTCTGAGGGACTTGGAAAGCCCCAGGGTACACCAAAACTGTAAAGAAAATTATTAGAACATACATCTTCTTAATTAAGCTTTCTGAGTTCACTGAGGACCATCCAGGTTTTAGAGTATATTGAAAGGCCCAAAGTTGTGGTGAGAAAACTCAATTTCCTCTCAACTCCGTCCTGCTTGAACACAACTTAAGGCACAACTGCTGTAAAAGACGTGAAAATGAATCCTTTTTTTTTTTAACATTTAGATTTTTGGTTATTCATATTGTCTGTATTTTACACTATAATTGTATCCAACTGTTAAATATATCTTTTATAAATATAGTGCAACTGGAAAGGAAAGGAAATGCTGAGAATCATTTGTGAATATAGTCTCAGGAAGAGGGGGACATGTCCCTAAATTGAAGATCTAGGAAGTAATAGAAATTTAGTGACAGATTGAGGTGCAGTGTTTTTCTTAACTACTTCCCCCCTGGAAATTCCATGAATTTGAGGAATGAAGTTATACCACACATGACTCTCATGTTCAAATGATCTTTCTTGACAGTGGAGATGTACAATTTTGTAGAATATTATCCTCAGTATTGAACCATGGAAACTCCCTTCTCTGGTAGCCACTAATAGTCTTATTTATTTTTCCTCTATTTTAATAACAAGAGCATACCAGTGAATATTTGTCATGAATGTTTGATTTACTGTGTAGGAATATGCTTAATTTTATATTCTAAACTTTTACCTATTTAAAGCATATTTTTAAACAATCATATATGGCATAATTACTTTGCCAATGCTTCATTGCATATTTGCAATGAGGCATTTAACAAAATAAATTGGAAATACATATATATAATTCCTTTACCTGTTCCATCAGATAGGATATTTCTTAAGGAGTAAAGAAACTTAAATATAACCTGTTGCTTCTCCATTTTGGTCACAAGATGTGTGTATATATATATATATATATATTTTTTTTTTTTTTCAGAAGAGTGACATTGAATTATCTGTTGTTCTGTAGTAAGTCCATTATCTTGGTGAACACACAATTTCTCTTAGATAGCCACTAGAGCAGTCCTCAAAGGAAAAGCAGTGAACACACCATTTAATGGGCTGTACTACACTAATATTCTTTGCAGTTTATTTTTCTTTTTTGGCAGTCACAAATAGTCTTTTATTCAGAAAATTCCGCTGCCTCAACTCTTCCTGATACAGGTTGAGAGAAAAACTATACTCCATCCCTTAATTCAGCAGCTACAAATGCAGGACACAAGGAACCGGAAGCAAAGATGCACTTTTGGCTGGTACCTGAAAATGCAGAATTCCATATTGAAGTCCATTCATGGTGCAGAGAGGAGCCGAGTGGAAGAGCAAGAAGCAGCATGAAGTAGCAGGATGGAGTTCAGGGAATGGCAATAACATACCAGGATAATTAACATCCATGGTTTGGGAGCCAGACAGAAATTGAATTCAGATCCTCACTCTGCTACATACTAACTGCATGAACGTGGGTGATTCATGTAGCCTCTTTGATTTTCTGCAATAAAATATAGACCATAATTGTACTTTTCTAAGGATTCTGGGAGGATTACTGACATAATAATGCTTCTAAATATTTAGCCCAGGGTCTGGCACATAGTTCTGAAAAAAATAAAAGGTAGTTGTTGATAATATTGATAATGGTGATAATGGTGAGTTTGGGGTTGATAACAGTAGTACTAGGTATTTTTGTTTGGTTGGCTTTGTTTTGTTTTTATGTTTATGTTTGTTATCAAAATAATAAGCATAATGAAAGTTCATTACAGGTAAGAAAATAGCAAGTATTATGTCCCCCTTGGCCCCTTCACTGGGCCACTACAAACACGTCTGCAGCACTCCTAGGACTCCACTGACCCGGCTAAAAACCACTGATGCAGACAAATGAGGCCTTCATGATCCGCTCAAGAAGGGCCTGAAGTCTCTCAAACCAGTTCCTCCCTCCCTGCCGACCTGTTAGGATGGGATGGTTTGACTAAGAGCCATGATGGGACTTATTTAGGAGGTAATTGTCCTTCCAACCCATCCTGTGCTCCTGGTTGGCCGATGAGGAGTTTCTAGGGATTGGGCAGAGTGTGGAGATGCTGCCTGACCTGTCTCTGTCAACCCTTCAAAGCAAGGCACGCCTTTCCCTCTCTGGTCCTGGAGGATGCATAAGCCCTTTTCAGAGGTCTATAAAAAACCAGCAGTTTATGAACTGTGGTCTCAGAGGCTATTGATTGCCATCATTTCTCACTCTTCACTGTGCTCCATTCATATCTATGCCCTGCAACATGCCAAACAATAGGCTACATCTGTGGCCAAATGCCCTGAACGAACTCATGCATCCACTATCCACTGAGCACCTACCGTGTTGCATTTTCTTAGTAAATAACTAGTGATGGATGGGAATTAACCAAAAGCAGTATATCTTTCTAGAGAATAACACCTACATATCAGAGAGGAGCACAACATGATGAAAGTTAAGGCTGAGGACAGGAGCCAGAGCATTTGGTTCTGTTTCTAGCTGTGTCACTCACCACCTGGATGACCATAAGATGGCAACAATCTTCATATAGCTCATGTTCACTTATAAACAGGGACCATGTAATTATCATGAAAGAATACTATGTAATTCACAAAAATCTTGTGAAGATCAAATGAAGTTCTTTTTTGCATCCACGGGTTTAATTTTTATAAGCTCTACTTGGGAATTCCCTGGCACAAGAGATCTCAGGCAGTGATGCACTTGCTTGTATCCCAAAGGTTTTGGTAACATGGACACCAATAGATTCCTGAGTCTCAGGCTTAAGGAGCAGAGAGAGAAGACAAAAATTACAGAACGTCAGAGGAAAGTGCTCTTGGAGTCTATTAAGGATTTTCCACATATTGCAAAGGAATAAGTATTTGGAAAAACCAATATCTATTCCTTTGCAAGAAATCAACGTGCTGACCGAATCACTCTATATGTTCACTCACTTCTTAGTACATGGCTTTGGCTCTTGGCATTTGGTAGGAGAATGGATTTTTATTGCTTAATTCCCTGTAAGTGAATGACTAGTGAATTGTAAAATCCTGTTGCTTAACATGTAACATTAAATATTGAGCTAGCA
>VBSM01000361.1:89165634-89190422 GCA_008086735.1 Cheirogaleus medius
GGTTTCTTATCCAGCAATCCATGTCAAGAGAAGGCAGAAATTAAGATTTTTATGATTGCTTATTTTTAGTTGTTACATTGTTATTATAAATTCTTTATTTGATGAATTGACTGGATAGTTTTAGTCATCTGTTAGAATAGTTTTCATTCTTTTTCTTGCCTTTCGTATGACAAATTCTTTTAAAATTGTTTTATCCAACTCCAGGAAATGGAAAATACTTGAAAAAATATTATTTTGCAATTTGTCAGAAAATATCTTATCACTGCTTCATTGTCTTGTAATCTCAAGCATTGTTAGTGCAACTGTGTTTACTTACAGGGTGAAAGGTTCTTGGGTTGGCGAAGGGCATTAGATTAGATAGGCATTCTTTCTGCTCGTGTCTAGCTGCACCGCTGAGCCAAGAAGCCCAACCTGGCAGTCAGAAGAAGGTGCCCAAGGGAGCTCCCATTGTTCAGCCCCATTTTGGCAAAATACAGGATCAAGTAGTAGTAGCAGAGCACCCAAGCAGGTGGGTGGGGCACAAGTAGGACAGATCCAGGTATGGGATGTGTGGATGTGCTCTCTTCACAGTGATCAAGAACTCAGGATCTAAGAGCCTCTAAATAGGCCATGAACACTTGGTTTTAGGAAATCCTCACAGCAGGGACATCCAGAAGTACCTTGAGTAAGAACTCGGTTGGAGAAGCTGTGTTGTCAGTTGGGGGCCTTTCAGGCTGGCTGTTTGTGACTGTCTATTGAGGGATTCTGTTGACCATCCCTTTATTTTACATTCATTTATATTACATTTATAAATTATAAAATAAAATAATGAATTATAGAATCAGAGTTGCCATGTGGGTGACAACTAGAAGACTTTACACTAATCTGCTACGCATACATGGCTGGGATGGTTTAGGTTCTTTCTGCTCTTTCACCCGACAAATGTTATTCCTACATGTCCACTTAGGTGTTGATCCGTTAATACTAATTTGCTGGTGAGTACGTGTGGTGCTTGTTTTTCCATTCTTGAGATACTTCACTTAGTAGAATGGGTTCCAGCTGTATCCAGGAGTATACAAGAGATGCTATAGATATATGTGTGATAGTAATAGTATTTTTAAAGGTGGAAAAATTTAAGGTGTAATATGTTGCAAGTTATTAATAGATGCTTCCTTTCCATTGAAATGCAAGTTTTGTGACTTTCTTGTGCTTGTAATGAGATTAATATTTTTAAACTGGATTATCCAGGAAAGTTTTCTTTTAATAATGGAGATAGCAAAGAATATAGGCTTTAGCAGCAGAAATATGCTTTTCTTCTTAATTCTAGACATTTTAATAGTCATCTTTCTAGCTTACTCCAGTGCTGTAACTTGGGATTATAGTTGTTTGCAGTATAGAATTCATATATTTAGATTTTCATTTGCCTTTTTTGAGTCAGTTTGAAAATAGCTTTTCCTTGTTCCTTATTTTTTTATTCATTCTCTAATTCTCTCTTGAATTCTCTCTCATTCTATCTCTTATTGGTCTTATGAAAGAACATGATTGGATTTTTGCTTTGAATGATCTTTAAGTTTGATTCCAAATTATCAGAGTAACCTTGAACTTTTTTTTATGGTAACTATTTTGGGATGCTTTGACTGAAATTATGCTTCTTTATTACTATCATATTATCATGTTCAGAATCTAATGAAGTTATTTGGCCCTTATATTATATGCCCCCCCTCTTTATTATTGTGCATTCATTTATATTACATTTATAAATTATAAAATTATAAATTATAGATTATATTAGATTTTTACATTATAAAATAATGCATATTTCTTGGAAGAAAAGCATGAATATAGCAGTATGTACATGTTATAAAGTGAAATGTCTCCTGCCCTCTGGTTCTATACTTCCCAAGTACCACCCAGAATAACCACTGTTTCTTATATGGCCTTCCAGAAGATTTTAATATATGTATATATAAGCACTTATGTTCACATACTTTTTTTTTAAAAGAGAAATGATATTATTCTGTACTTGCATGTGCTTCAACATCTTGCCTTTTCCCCTCCACCTGTAATTGACTATGGATAATGTAATGATGTAACTAATTTCTGCTTTTCAGTTTGCTTTGGCAGCCAGGGAGCTCTAGGCTCATTTACGATTGCCAGGAGCCCAGTGCTCAGTTACAGTTGCCTGCTATAGTCCCAACTTTCTGATTTAATTTTCTTCTCTCTTTTTTTAATTGTTTTTTTTAAGTTTTATTATGGCTTCTTTGTGTGAGCCATTTTAACAATTTGGATGAATAGGAGGTTTTAATAATTCTGGCTAACAGAAGAGATATATTTGACCTTACACATCAGATATTATTAGATGCTACTCCATGTTTGTATAATTTTAGTACTTTGGAAGCTCAAAAGATAATATTTAGGAAATTATTTTTCAACATGGTGGTGAGTACTGAAGTACTCCAAAGGGTTACTGAAGATCACAAACTCAGGAAAGCATTTCATCTAATGAAAGCACTATTAAAAAAAACAACTAATGATTTTCTAGTTGAAACATCTGAAACAATTTGAAGTACAGGGAAATTTTCTTTAAAACAGTGTTCATTATTCACTGAAGATAAACTCTTGTTCATGTGTCATCCTTGTTGGAAATTACATTGTTTTTATTCTTTGGTGCCATATTTCAATAGAAAAAAAGCTCATGTTGTTTTTCGTTTTTTCAGACTGCAGTGTTTTGTTTGGATGTGGTAGAATTGATTTCATTACACTTGGTGCTCCTTATCACTAAAGTCTGGATGCTCTCCTTTATTATGCATTCACAAAAAGCGAATCACTATCTGTTTAATAGTGAAAGAAGACACTTAAGATGAAAGTCTATCTTCATGGAATTTCATAAAAGCACAGTATCCATTTTCTTAGCAAAGTGTTTAGGTCTAGTGTATATCTGTTTGGAAAATGATATCAGAATTGATTTTCAATTAATCAAAGTTACTAAATCATGCTCTGTGTTACCAATAGCATTTCAAATTAATTTTGGAAGTTGTGTATATTTTATTTGTGTTTTCTTTTTCTTGTGTGATTGAATGCTGTGTATCATTAACACATTGTGGCTTTTGGTTGTAATCCTTTTAGAGGGCAGTGGGGTGAACTGGCCTGTCTAGCACAATCAAGTGACTTTAGTGCTAGGATTCCACAGGTATTTAATTAAAAGAGCTTGAACTAGAACTACTGTTTTTACATTCTTAGATTTGTTAGTGGTTAACTTAGCCAACTGTATGTTTTAGTGTTTTATGAATTGGTCAAAATAAGCTTATTCTGTAACATTCATATTTTCTATCACAAATTCTTGAAACAGCTTCTACTTACATTATCTTGACATCCTCACTTCCTATTTTCCCTCAATATATTGCAATCTAGGTTCCACTCCAAACACAACGACATTGTCATTACCAGGATCATCAATTACTGCCTACCTCTTCCCTGGTCTTACCTAATTTTATCTTTCTGTATCATTTTACAATGACAGTACTCTCTTTTAATTGTTCTCATCTCTTGGCTTATCACCTACTATTAATTTTATTGCTACACTGGGCTATTTCTTCTCTTTTCTTTGTTCAAGTTCTTTCCTTTACTCAATACTTAATTAGAACAATTACCCATATTTCTGTCCTCAAACCTCTTTCATTTTCACTGAATACACTATTCCCTGGCTTCTGCAACTATCTGTTTGCTAATGACTCCTAAATCTTTATCTCCAGCCCTTATCTTTCTCCTGAGCTCTAAATTATTGTGTCAGCTGCTTACTGGACATTCAAGTTGGTGATTCAACAGAACCTTCAAAACCCAAATCCATTTGTCTGACCATATTTACTTGTTTGATTAATCTTGCTCAGTTATCCAAGCCAGAGATTTAGGTACCATTCTTGAATACTTTGTATTTATTTATTTCCATATCTACTCAATCAAATACACAGTCCTATTGCTTCTTACTTTTTTTTTCCTTATTGCTTTTACTCTCAGTGTTTCTTGAATTATGAAACCATGTAAACAGATAAGTGATATATGCTATGTTGGGCTGCCAGCGGGATGTTGCTGTGGAGTTTCTATGTAGAAGAGGGGGCATCAACCAAGCTTTGAGATTTGAGAAAGCAGACATTCCAGGGGAGATCATCTGCAGACAATTGGGAAGAATGTGTTGGCGTTATCCAGGCCACAGGTGCATGAGGCACTGTCACAGGCAGGAGAGAGAGGCTATTCCCAGGAAAGGCTCCAGGTGCTGGAGATGATGCAAGCAACATTAAGATTTGAAAAAAAAAAATAGCTTTGTGAATGAAGTATTTTAAGCTTAAAGAGAGAGAGAGAGAGAGAGAGAGAGAGAAACGTAAGGGATTATGATAATTATGTTCAAATAGAGGAAGGATCATCTTTGGAAAATATGAGTTCTGTGATAGAAGAGGAAGCATCTTTATTCCCACGTTAATATTAAGAAGAAATTTTGGAATCTGTTATACTGAGAAGTGGTTCCCCATTGTGTCAGATATAGAAATTGGAAAATACTTATCAAGTATATTATAGATGGAATTGAATCATTATAAAGAGTGGACTAGAGGACCTCTAAGGTCCAATCCCAAACTTGATACATAAGAGTATCCTTTAGTATAATTCTAAAGAACCTCGGAAGCTTTACAGTTTTAGCTGTAAAGCTTGAAAATATTTATAAGAATATACAACTTAATAGACAACCTCTAAACTCTTTAAATCTTCTGCGACAGGTATCATAAATACAATTTATGTATTTCTCTACTAAGATTATTAGTTTACAGTTTCTTGAGAAATTGTGAGAAAATATGTCTTTTTAGTTTTTATATCCTTTAAAGAGTATCTTGCAACTTACAGATTTGAGGCAGGGAAGTATATAATCATGAGTACAGTTTATATTTATTTGTTCAAAGCTCTGGTCTCATGAAAATTGCTATATAAATACTTGTTTTAACAACTGTTATTATTAGGGGGTTGTATGAAAGTCTGCCAACATGGTCCCAATATTTATATTATAGATCACAATGTTTTGAAAAGAACAGCTTCTCAACTGTGATCTTTGTTGTTTATGAAATCTAAACTATACTACTAGAGTTATTTTCAATTATTGCAGTTGAAATAGTTTTATCCACTCTGTTTTGTTTTGTTTTGTTTTATTTAAAGACCAGAAGTTATCAGACAAAGAATATATATTTATTTCAGATTAATATATTTATTTCAGATACATAAAGTGAAATAAGAGTTTTTTTCTAGAATTGAAGAAGGTCAATTAATAAAAACTATGCACTGCACTTAATCATTAGTATCTTAGGCATCCTAACTCATTTTCACCAATGATAATAATCCATTATTGAAATTATTCATTGGTCCTAAGACAATTGTAGATTCTGGGTACCCTGCTTATATTAAGTAATATATCAAAATGCTACTTTTAGAGTTTGGGTGCTTTACACTTTCAGTAAACTCAAGTGAGTAGAACTCAGTTATTAAGGAAAAAGCACCCAAGACCTGAATAATATTTCCATGAATAAAGTAATTAATTTGTGATTGGTTGATTTTATGCTTTTCGGTTCACAGAAGTCTTATTACTGAGGAATCTTGACACAGGCAATGCAAGTGTTTACATGAATATAAAATTAGCAACTATATTTAGCCATAATTAAACTCTAGTATGGTATGTAAAACCTGTTTGTTTTTGACTGGAACTTATTCCAAGTTAATGAGATCTCCAACAAGGCATAGAATGTATGTCCCTTTTTGAAAAGATGGTGATATTTTCTTAATTACTGTCTGTGTTTGGATTACCCGTTTTGACTCAGTTAAAAAGCTGCAAAATCATGGGCTGAACTTCTCTTTTTCTTAAGGCTAATTTTTCTTTAAGTTTATACTACTTGTACAAACACCCAATATTATGATCCAGAGAATGTTACAGGTGTGGATTCAATGTGCAGTGTGAGTCCGCAGAAGTTGTAGTCATTTGTATAAAGCCTACATTTTTTCCTAGTTGTCCTAGTCATATTCAGATCTATCTTCTTTCCAGCCATTTCTTTTTAATTTTCTACTAATCTAATTTCATTATCATTTCACTCATCTTTTGTTGTGTGTGTGTGTGTGTTTGTGTGTGTGTGTGTTTGTGCAACCTTTTGTTTTTCTAACCCCAATCCCAAGAGGCACAGGTGATATATTTTGAGGGATTTTGGAAGGATGTTTCTCAATTTCTGAGTTTTGTGTTTGCTTTCCTCCCTCTTAGATAAGTTGCACTACATATGGCTGAATTCCACTTGTTTTATAGTAGTGACAGGAAAGTTCTTTTGGAGATAAAATGTCACAAATCTGCCCACCTCCTCCACTCTCTCAAAGAACTCTACTACGTCCCCTATTCTGATCTTTTTAACTGGAAATGCTTCTTTGTTTTGGAGAAATTAAGAAAACAGTGAAGAATTTCCCCAGCCCACAAAGGAGAATATTTTTTTCCCAGTAAGACAGTTGTTTTATTCTGAGCATAAAGTGTAGTCACCCCTAAAATAGCGAGAATAAATATTGGTAGGATTCCATTATATTTACTTCTCTGGGTGGATTATATTTATGACTATGCAATATATTATGGGATGTGCTTCCTAAGTAGATTTTATATAATCAAAAAAACTTTGACCCTGAGCCTAATATAATACTTTTTTGTTTGTTCTGGGTTTACATAGACAAACTTTTAATTTTTCTACAGAGTGTCTCAGAACCCCAAACCCTCTGTTAGAGTCCTTATTCCATCCAACATGATCATATACCTTCTGGAAAAATAATAGCTGATTGCGCTAGAAAATTTGTTGATGCATGGGAGAAAAGTACTAGGCAAAAGTTAAAGGTACTGTTTAATAAATGGCTCATGTCTCTATCATAAAATAGTGGTGTGTAGAAAGTAAAATATATGAGTGGTCACCATTTTAGAATTTGAGAAAGATTCATGGAGTTGGAGGGAGTCTCAGCTAATTTTCATTCTTGAGGATACTTTAAAGAATTATTTTTGTCTGTCCTAATCACTGTGCATAATTTCATTTATTTAGTGCAACAGAATTACAGCATTTTGGCTGGGCATGGTAGCTCATGCCTGTAATACTAGCACATTGGGAGCCCAAGATGGGAGGATTGGTTGAAGCAAGGAGTTCCAGACAAGCCTGGGCAACATAGAGAAACCTCATCTCTACCAAAAATTTAAAAAATTAGCCAGGTGCAGTGGCACAGGCCTGTAGTTCCAGCAACTCAGAGGCTGAGGAAGGAGGATCACTTGAACCCAAGAGTTTGAAGCTGCAGTGAGTTACACGATGATGCCACTGCACTTCAGCCCAGGCAACAGAGCAAGAATCTGTTTTTTTAAAAAATTAATATTAAAAAATTTAAATAAATAGAAGAATTACACCTTTTTAAATAGTCATAGACCTTAGATAATGTTTAATTATTAATGTAAAGTATTATATTTTGTTTTGAGGATGTTGTTAAACTTAATGGCTCCAAAAGCAACTTCCATATTCTTCCTTGGGCTTTCCTTTTAGTTCAATTTGAAAAGAAAACACAAATATTTGAGTAAATAATAGAAATATGATTCACATCATAAAATGGTGCTTTGCTGTATTAACGAGGTAGCAAATATACAGGTTGACCCTGGCTCTTTGATTAATAACAGGAGAGAGAATATTAAGGCTTAGACAAAACACTAAGAATCTAAAAAAATAAAATAAAATGAGCCAGGGAAGGCAGCCTTACAGCCGGTGATCAAGAAGCTGCGTTGAACCAGAGGGGTTGTTGGGGCTTAAGGATAGCAGATAAAAAAAAAAAAAAGAGGAATTATGGAGACAGCTAGGTTGGTGATGTGCTTCTATGGGCTTCTCGTGGTTCTGACTTTGGCAAAAAGTGGGAGGTCAGGGTAGAGTTGGCTACTAGTTATTAGAGGGGAGAAAGCAACTCTTTAAAAAAATTTATGTCAAAATGGTATTCAGTGGTCCATCACATTGAATCAACACACCTTTACTGAAAACATACTGTTTAGCACACGCTCTGGGGGTTCATTTCTCTTACTCTGTGAACTTGAAAACCTTTTCTTGTTGATCCTTAATATGGGTCACTAAACAGATTCTATTTTACCTGATTAAATAAATGGTAACAAGGCCTAGGTCTACTCCTGCTATTTGTATACTTACTTAGCAGTTCACTTTGTCACACTTCTACCCTCTACAAGATTAAGAAAATTAGTGGTTACAGTGTCATGCAATTCTATTCAGCTTGAAAAGTTATTGAGGCACATGTTTTCCCACCTTTTAAACCTCCATTTATTTATTAGAAGCATTTTGTTAGGTGTATGATGAGTCAACATTTCTTTTGTCTAAGTCCAGCAAAGTCAAAGCATTATTTAATTTTAAAATGTTATAAACCGTGTGCATGCTAATTTCCTTCCCTTAACATTTAATTGGAGACTTTTTTTTCTCAGCTCACCAAAATGTTACTAGGTTCCTCTGTGGCTGTCTGCTATTTGAACAGAGAATCGACTAATTAGAATAATAGAATAGCATGATTGTCATTCCTCCATTCTCATAGTTTTTTTTTTCCAAAGGGAGATTTTTTTTAAAGGAAGCAGTTCCAAAAATGTATTATGTTAATAAAATATAACATCCATATTCTCCCTGAGTCACTTTTTCACTTCACCATGCCATCCTTTGCTTATTCTCTATCATTATACTGATCAAAAAATGAGATGTTTTCTAAGTAAAGAAAATCTCTCATGCATAAAAATTCAAACTGAGGAAACAAATACATGGTGTGGAGGGGTGGCTTTTAATTTGACTTTTAAGATCTTCTGCATTACAAAAGAATGTCATGAAGATTACTTTTTATAGACAACTTCCTTAAAGTGCTGAAAATCAAAGAATGTTCTAAATTTTAAATACCTTTTCTTTAATAGGCACACCTGTTCCTAATATTCATATGTAAATGGTGCCTATTTACATGTGAGTCCCAGTGTAGGTGGTTAAGTGAAAACTGGTTTGTGAATTGCTTATGTTTGTTAATGCTAGACAAATAGTCTGGATGGCTTGATCTACTCTGGCTACACTATATTGTCCAGCCAATCTCTCATCCTCCCCACCTCCTAGGCTCAGAGCAGAGGGTGGAAGGGGCAGCTAAATCTTACCCTAAGAAGCACACTCTCTGGAAAGGGAGGAAAGCCTATTGCATAACACTCAGTTTGAGATTTTTTTTTCCCTCCAGTTCTAGTTCTTAGTACCTTTAGAACTGAGTCAACCCATTATTTGTCACTCAAGAGAGTTTTTTTAGTAAACTGATATATTTAATTGAATCCTTAAAGCTCATAAGATTTATAGTGATCATTTCTGTCGATTGTGAATCTGCTCATATTTGTTCTTCACGAAACTGTGGAATAGTTTTTCGTATATTTTTATGTGTCAACCTAAAAAGAAACTCAGAGAGCCAGGCTCTCCAGAAGAAATGAGTTTATTTGGTAATAGAAGAGGATTCAGTCCAGGATATGCATGCTATGACAGTTCATAGGCATATCTGAGGGGGTTTGGGGCCAAAGAGAGACTTTGCAAGACAAAAAGAAGTCCACTTATGCTGTTTTGTAAGGAAAATTGTTACAGGAGCTTTCTGCAGGAGTTGACATTAGCTCATTGGTGAAGACAGCCATACTAGTCAGGTGTCCTTGTGCAAGCTGCCTATCTGGGATATTGCAGTCTAGAGTAAGTTCCTTGCAATAAGTCCTATTACAGGCAAACATGCAGTACATGCAGGAATTTCTTATGATAAGGGCTGTTGCAGGCATTTGTGCATGAAGGCTCCCCCTTTGTGACTTCCCAACTCCATTTTCTAGGATTTGACATAGAGATTCCATTTTGGTACTTGCATCTTTCATGCATGGGTAGCTCAGAATGTAAGCTCCTGCAAAGTAATAGTTTTATGTCTTTTTTTCATGGTATCTATTATCTGTGCCACATAATACATGCCCAAATAAAGGACAATATATTATTGCCATTGTTATATTTTCTTAGGGACTGTGTTGTTTAAATGACTGCTATAATAAGCACGTTCCATGTGACAAGCATTATGCTAATTATTTTACCTATGCTTTTCACTCAATCTCAACACAACGCTATGCAGTTTGGAATATTATTGAAATACTCACTTTATAGGTAAATAAGTGGAGCAAAGACAGGTTAAACTGTTGCCCAGGGTCATACAGTGAGTTGACTTGAGACGTCCCTTGTCATTGCCTCATCTCCACTGGCTGTTGCTCTGATTCTCCCTGCAGTAATACAAATTTTAAAAAAAAATACAACTTTTTATTTTTACTAGAGTGAAAATACACGTATACCTCTCATTCATTATTTTTCAGGTACAGTTCAAGGATGAGCAGTTTAATGATCCATGCCTCGTTTGGTTGGAAAATTTACCAACAGAGCAGAAAAGAACAGGAGGGAGAGACCCCAGGGGAAACACATTCAACTTTGAGATAAATTCTATTTTTATTTTAATGTTAAAGTTTAACTTCTAATTCTTTAGCAGTATTTACTCAACTGTCAGTGAAATGATAAATCTTCTACCTCATTTCACAAGAGGGCAGCACTTTCTTTTAAAATTTAAAGTATGACTCAAAAAATACAGTCAAATTAACTTTTTCTGCCATGAAGTTAAGCTTGAGTGATTTGCAGGAAGACTGGAGCCTCTCTTTCTTTGGGGAAATTTATGAGTAGGATGAGTGCAAATCTACAGGCTAACTTGGTATCCTTCTAAAAATGGAAAGTTGGATTAAAATCAGCCCCTAAAATTTTTGACTTGAAATTGGAATTAGATTAACTAGTTTGGTAACTTTGTAAATATGTAAGAGTCTGCCAAGATCATGACATTCTCTTCAATTATGGAATCACATTAAGGATGTATAATTTTAATTTATTCTAATTATTTTACTCTTGTCAAATAAAAAGTATGTATTGAACAATGGTTGTATGTTCAGCATTCTACAGGTCATTTGAGGGGCAAATAAATTGAACTTTTTTCTCCTTCTCTCAGAGAGCTTGCTCCCTGTTCGGGTTAGAGGGAATGTAAAGCAAGTTGACAAAATAACTTGCAAACAAAGCAAGGCAACATATAAGTAAAGTACAGGATAATAGTATAACATAATGGAGATGACCTATTTGGATAGGAAATTGTTGAATAAAAGCTATAGGGCAGGGCTTTGAGTGGAGGTTGGAAGTTGAATTGAACATTAATGGCTGAATAAAATTTGAATAGATAGAAAAAACAGGTAAGCTATTATTTAAGAGAATAGAATCGTGTCAACAGAGGAAAAAGTAGAGTATGCCTTAGGGAAACTTAGAAAAGCATATTGTTTAGAAAACTGGGAGGAAATAATACTTGGTATGTAGAATAAGACTATATATTATGGCATATTGAAAGCTAGGCAGTAGAGCTGCACTTCCTAGTACCATAGCCACTAGTCATATGTGACTGTCTACATTTAAATTTAAGTTAATTGAAATCAAAATTTAGTTCCTCGGTGATACTAGCCACATTTCAAGTGTTTAATAGCGATACTATTCTATTGGACATTACAGATACAGAACATTTCCATTATCACAGGAAGTTCTCTTTGGACAACAATACATTATGGTTTAGATATTTTGGGGTTCAATTATGCAGAGCCATTAAAGACAGAGATAATATATTATGAATAATATTTGAATTTTAAAGCTGTGAGCAGGAAACCTACTTTTATTGTATATGTTCTAAGAAATGTCATCGTTAATTTACATTTTAAATTAGTTACTAGTATACTAGTTTTTTAGATGAGAAAATAGAGGGTGAGATAAAAGGAGTAACCTTTTTCATTCGTTTTCTAAGAGAATTCAGTTTGGTTTGTCATGCTAATAGGATAAAGAAGATAATTTGAGGATACAGAGAGACTAGAGTCAGAAAGGATGGTGTGAACTAATCCTGTGAGGAGGTGAGAGAGTATAAAAAATATTAAGAGATTTTGATATTAAATAGTTGGTAAATATGGGTATACTTATTTGTCATTCCAAGTTGTTTTGAAGTTTCAAAATTTTTGAGCTTATATATAGATAGTGTGTATGACACTGATTTAGTAATTCACTGACTATTTTTTGGTGTGTACGCTATATCAGAAACTGTTGTAATCTATGGGGATACATCAGTGTACAAAATAGAAAGAGTATTGCTATTTTAGGAATGGCTTCATTGATTTGATGAATATTTTATTATTTAATATTGCTTTTTAATAGTGATTAGTGATGAATTTTCATGTAATCTATGTATATATGTTTTTAAAATTGTGTTGCTAATAATAGCTAATGTTAACTCTTAACAAGTATAAATATTTTGGTAAAAATATGCAGAGATATTAAAAAACATCATACACTTCACTTCTCAAAATAACATACTGTAATATGTTCAGAGTTCTTATTAGTTTTTTTTGAAATGTATGAAAACTTAGTAGAACCCTTACCCCTAAAAAATTCAGTGTAGCTACTTACTCCTGGTAACTAAAACTATCCAATTCTCAATGAATTTTCACTGAAACTAATGACCAATCAATTGTATAGTACTAGTGAATGCCTTTCTTGATAAGAGTGTTTGCTCAAGTGTCAGAGGAACATTTTACACAGAAAAATCAAGGTCCAGACAAGAGTCCCAGGGTCAAGCAGCTAGATGAGTGTCAGATAAAATCATGACACAGGTCTTTTGACTTTCTTATTTATCCCATGAAATGCATAATATCTAAGGGCCAGGATGAAATAATACAAATAAATAATCTAGTTCATAAGTAACATCAATTAATACTTTCTCAAATGATTAAAAAGTTTTCTATATTGCTTATCAGACTATCATAGTAATAGAATGACCTGACTCATAATTTCTAATGAGAAAGTTATGTTCTATGACTTAGGGGCTTATCATCCTGAGCTATATACTCTTTTCTATAAGAGTGTGTAAGGCCGGGCACAGTGGCTCACGCCTGTAATCCTAGCACTGTGGGAGGCTGAGGAAGGAGGATTGCTCAAGGTCAGGAGTTTGAAACCAGCCTGAGCAAGGGCAAGACCCCGTCTCTACTAAAAATAGAAAGAAATTAATTGGCCAACTAAAAATATATAGAAAAAATTAGCCGGGCACTGTGGCACATGCCTGTAGTCCCAGCTACTCGGGAGGCTGAGGATGTAGGATTGCTTGAGCTCAGGAGTTTGAGGTTGCTGTGAGCTAGGCTGAAGCCACGGCACTCCCTCTAGCCCGGGCAACAGAGTAACACTCTGTCTCAAAAAAAAAGAGTGCGTAGTATCAATTGTAAGGTAATTAAGAGGCATTAAAATTATATGGCACAGCTAAAAAGGAACAACCAATGGCTTTGGCAGTGGGAATAGTGCTGGGTGGGATGATGCAACCTGAATTAAAGAATATTGATATTTCTCAAAGTATTTTGTAGGAACATTTAGGTTGCATTAAGTTTTCTAACTGAATTTCATATTTTTCAATAATACACAGTTTTTATAGCATTCTTAATTCTTAGTCTTTTGAATCTACTAAATAATGTTGGACCTTAGACTTTCAAGTATATGTTTGGTTTTTGCACATTACGAGCAGCACTCAGTTTAGTCTAGTGATCAAGATGTGTTTTATAATTTTGGTGAAAGTGGCAGCATAATTGAAAAAATGATGACAATTTCATTATATGAGTCCCTTTTTAATTATAAAGATATCTCCAAAGTAATATTCCAAAAATGTTTTGTGCAATAGTGACTCTGCTTGGGTATTTGTTTAGTCTCTCAACATTATGGTCTTGATACGAATACTCGACTTTATATGCATAAATACTAGATTTGGTGTAATACTTTTAAAGGTTCTGTAACTTCATAATCCTTCCATATTTCAATTTGAAAGTTAAAATACCCTTCAGATCCAATTCTGGATTTAAATTTTGCTTGAAATTCTCTGGTTTGGCAATTTTCAAGGTAGAGCCTAGAGATAACAAAACCTTGCAGACTTCCCCCTACTACTTGATCTAGTCCTAAACAAGAACTCGGCTGATGTCAGTGTCAGATGGCATCTTCACCTGTATTGGTGCATTTCTTTAGTATTTTGTTACAGTAACTTTCGTAGCACATCAAGTATCTCTTCTCTGAACATGACAACATGGTCCAGGATATTTTCTTTTTTACTGTTACAGCTTAGATCCATCAATGAAGTTGCTATTTGTGTTGCAGCACCTCTAGCTGCTAGGAGACTCTGGTGTGCTCATTCTCTACAGTCTAGGTGGATCACTTAGTCCAACTTGAGAGATGAAGTGATGCTTCAATTGCTGAACAAATTAGGCCAGGCATTCATTTTTGAGATATATCAATGGATTTTATAAATATTCCAAAACATTTTATACCATAGAATATTACAGTATTAGATGACAATAGAATACTAGTTTTCTTGGAAAGAGAAAAGCTTGAGGTATATAATGCCTATTTAGACGCAAAGTTGTTATTTAAATAAGCAGGAGTTACTAGTTACAGGATAACTTATGAGAACAAAAAGGCTTTGTCCATGTGTTCTTTAGAAAAGTTTACCATTGACCAACCCACTGCTGCTAAAGGCTTGTTTCTATTGAGGACTGATTTGGTAGAATGTTAGACCATCTGGCACTTTTAAACTCCTGAAACTTTCAGAGGCAAAAATAATTGCCTGCACTGGTGTTAACTTTCAAATATAATGATGCTACCATTTTTGGAATAGATATCTACCTAGGAAGATAAATATGTTTTACTTGGGGGTTTTCCATCTATTGATTTAATTTTCTGTGAAAAAAGTAACACATGCTGTGGTAAAATTTTCACACAATATAAAAGATTTAAACTTAAAATATCCCATTCTAGACACTCAGATCTCCAATCTTTCAGAGATAACCATTATTGCTATCTTATAGTTCTTTACACAAATAGATTATTTCATAGATTGTACTTATACATAACTAAAGCACTACCTCCTTTTTTGGCATGTACATATATATCCTATATACATACACATATATTAGAGATTATTTATTAGCCATTGAGACCATCTCCTTTTTATAGTCATATAGCATTCCGTTATGTGAAACTGCCATAACTTACCCAGTTACCTATTGAT
Source organism: Cheirogaleus medius (assembly GCA_008086735.1). Taxonomy (NCBI): domain Eukaryota; kingdom Metazoa; phylum Chordata; class Mammalia; order Primates; family Cheirogaleidae; genus Cheirogaleus; species Cheirogaleus medius. Next base: position 89,180,830 of record VBSM01000361.1, read on the forward strand.
GGACATTTATATTGTTTTCAGCTTTCTGCTATATCCAATAGGGCTTATTGAACATCCTTGTACATATGTCTGCACACATGTGTGCAAATTCCTGGGAACAGAATTTCTGAGTCAAAGGTTATGTGCATTTTAATATTCGATTAGTATTGTTAAATGATCACCTACACCCAAATTTGGCAGATTGTAGTAATCTCCAGGAAATATAATGGCTTAACCTAATTCTGTCGAACATAGGAATTCTTCATCCTATAATCAGCCTACTGATTTTCTTGTAGGCTGCATAATACATTGGGTTCACCATCTATGGAGTACTTTATTGGAAACATTTTGGAAATAAATGAAAATATAATGTAGAACTCATTGCCCAGAGCAAACATCTGAGGAAAGTGAGATAAGGTACAGAAAATAAATATAACTCTAGGAAAAAATGGATGATCGTGGTCTATGACTTTTTGGGGGAGGCCATGTTTGTAAGTGTAAGTTGTTCATGTGGTCAATGTATTAACTGGTTATTGGTGAGATTAGTGAAAGTGAATCATGCCTCGGGAATTTAAATGGGTTTGGGATATGATCTTGCAGAGAATTCCAAATAGGATACTAAGCATGAAAACAGCAAGGCCATGGTTCAGTTGAAGCAGTTGAATGGATTAGTCTACAAGCATTAGGAAAACCACACTGCCTAGTATTATACACAGAAATATGGCTGATCTCGTGGGGTTAGTTTGAACTTCCTCTGTGTTTACCCAATCTTTAGTTCCTTAAATACAAATTCAGATTATAGGAACAGTGCCCTCCTGGGAAAAGTACCAGTTTTTCACTTGTGAGTGAAAACAGCTTGCACTTTCAATTTTGATTTATTTTGACATTTTCATCACTGTTATTAAAATTTATATTTTAATTTTGGCTTTAATTTTCCAAATCTGGATAGCTAAGGAAAATTGGAAAAACCTTTATAAAGCTTTTCAAAACCCTTTAAGAACTTTCTTTCCAGAGCCCTGTGTGATTTAGTTACATATCCCACAGATTGTCAGTAGACATCTGGAATTTTGAGGCTTGGCCGCCTGAGATTGTTTCACTCTTGTCTGATGCTGCTTACTTTTTAGAAAGGACATGGTTTGGAAACATGGACTTGTCTTGGCATTATTTTTTGTCACCTAATAAAGTGCACTCTGAATTATTAAATATTTAGAGGGTTGCTGAAGGCTCGCCCCTGCACCTGGTTGTCTAATTCAGAAGCAGATCAGCTATTTCTCTTCCTGAACCCCTACTCCACCCACCCACTCCCCTTAAAAAGAAAAAAGCTCTTTGTGCCTTTTAAGTATCTATTAGAATCTTCTGGCTATGACTTATAGAAATACACACACACACACACAAAGTGTTGAATCATTTTCTTATGAATCATTAATTTTATTTCCCAATTACCACCTGTATAATTGTCAAAATTGATGGCATTATATTGAAGAGGTGAACATTGAAAATAATTCTTTGTGTACAAAGTATATCGCCTGAACTTCCTGGGATAAAAGGAGAGCTCCCCCTTTCATCAGAGGGCTTAGGCCTCCATCTTTAGATTGAACTTTCTGCCCTTTAGGGCTGTATATTACCTTAAATAGCTACCAGCTGACAGCCTTTGCTGCTGGCTGATGTTAACTAGAAAGCTGTAATGTATGGAGTGGTCTCTCCTTAATGGCACTTCAGTGGTAGAAGACAGTGAATTGAAGTCTCAGATCATGATTAGGGTCTTGAAGCTATTTTATTTTTGGATTATAAACCTCAAGTTAGAAGGGTTATGAAAAGGAGAATTGTGTATATTTTTTTCACAAGAAATAAACTGGATATTTCCTTGAGTCAGAATGAGCTTATAACAAGTAAATTTTTCTACCCATGCCTGAAGCTCCTCATTCTAGTAATGAATAAGCCATGATGTAGCGATTTATGTGTAATCACCTATTGACCTCCATATGCTTCACTTTAGAGGCTCCTAAGAAGCTTTTCTTCTTTTCTTTTCTTTTTGTTCTTTGTATTGGCCAATATAAAGAGAAACCTGTTAGGTTTTACATCTTTACAGTTTTAAAAATTTGAACTTAGTGTTTACTGGGAAGGGTGCTTTTAGATCAACTATAGGAGCTAAGAGGTTCGTTTGTTTTTCCACAAAGCATGTAGACTGCTCTTTTTGCTTATGTTTGACCGAACCCTAAAGAATCTCTTATTGCCTTAACAAAATTACTAAATAGGTCATCTTTTAACAAATGACATAAAATATAGTTTTTAAGTGTAAAAACTTTTAAAATTAGCCCAGCCTATGAGAGTTCTTGGCAAAGCCATATAGACATTTAGTGCTCTTCATTTGGGCATTGGAATGTGGTTTTAATTGAGTAATTTAGATTTAGATTTTATTGAGTCCATTGTTGAATTTTCCTGTGCTTGTCTGTGGTTTTGGAAGCTTTACTTTCTCATGGAACTATGTGTCTATGTTTGAGACATAACTTAACTGAGCTAGAGATTCCAGGGTTATTCAGTGTTGATATGTTACAGGGATTGGTAGTATTAAGTTTATTCTACCTCTTCAGGATTAGTGAACAATTTGTTTGCACACTAGTTGAAACTGGCAAAATGTCAACTACTTCAAATGTCATCATCCAATTTATTAAGTCTCTCTGGTGATGTATTGCTTTCACTAGAGACCTCTGTTTTTTGTTTTAATGATTACAAAATTACAGGCAATAATGTATCAAAGAGGTGCTAGGTAAAAAAAAAGGGCTATGGAAATGTAAGGTTTTTTTCCAAGATGATATTTTGTGTGCTGACTTTAAACTGAGAAAGTATTCTCATCTTACAGATACCAAACACAATTCAGAATAAAATGCACTCACTGTTATAAAAGCAACTCACGTTTACATTTTACAAGTCTCAATTTGAATGTGTTACTGAATTATCAAAGAGTATGTTACTTTTTAATACTATATCAAATATTTAGTTATTTGAATTTTATAGAATATCTTTGGATTTTTACATAAATAATCTGTTTGCCTTTTATACTTAAAAATAACATTTTTGGTTGCTTTCCATTGTTTTAGTGAGAGTACAGTACCCTGTAATGAAAATTAGTTAGGAATTTTAAATTTTCTTTTGAATGGTTCCACATCCTTTTGATGATCCATTTGGAATATGGATCCACTAAGTTTTGTAGCCTCTACCTTTCTCTTCTTCTAAAGAGGCTGTTGTCATTGCTAGTTTTATCAATATCTTCATTTTTGATATTTTATAACTATAAGTAAGGGTGCTTAATTTAAGTGTTCTCTTTTCTGGTAGAGTATGTCAGTTCTGAGAATGAGTAGTTGATGCAGAGGCATCCACTTCTGGACATTCTACTCCAGAATTCCATGCGGCAACATACTCTTGTTCTCTTTCCTTAGCCTGTCAAAGACATAGGTACTTATAAAGTACCCTTGCTGTTATCTTTTGAGGAAGAATCCCTAATACAAAAAGATGCTCTTTCTTTTCTCTCATTTTTATTAGGCCTTGTGTTTAGCCTTGGGTAAGGACACAAGATATTTGAGGCTCTAATAATAACATGTCATTCTTGTCATGGTATAAGAACCCGATAAACAGAAAGAGTCTACTTCAGAGAAAGACTGTGGTATTCTCTGTTGTTCTGGAGAGTTTTTATTTAATTCACTCTTCTGATATGTGCATGGGGGATGGCGTGTTTGCACATGTCTCTAATCACAGTCATCCAGCACCCTGGGTGGTAGCTGGAAGTTTGCCCAGCTGAGAAAGATTGTTCTTTTACTCTCTCTCCTTTATTTATTTATTTATTTTTTGTGGTGGTGGTGATGGTGATGGTGACGGTGCTGGTGGTTTCTTTTGTCTTGTATTTATGTAAAAAGTTTATTTGCTGCTGTTGAGAGATCTCAGCATGTGGCCCTAGAACCCTCACAGACCAGGTTCCATGTGGTCGCTTTTTGTGTAAGTTTCTTTGCTACATTTCTGATGGTTAGTCTTTGTGCTGATGTTAATGCTGCTTTGATCCTAACTGCAGATTATTTTTACTTATGAATTTCTGAATAACCATTAGATTAACCCATTTGTTTTTGAAATCAATAATACCTGTGTATAAATCTGGACTAGGTGCGTTAAGGTGAAACATGTTCTGCTAGAAATCTCATAAAGCCATTGTGCCCCTGGGGACATGTAGGTTTTTATGAATAAATAATGAAAATATTTTAAAAGCTTGTTAAATTTGTATACATGGGCATATGTAAAACACATGCTATTTAAATACTGATAGGAAAATAAGTTGGGAACGAAATGGGAAAAAAGAAAAATAACCACATTGTATACTGTTCCCTGATAGGTTTTTAGTTTTTTCTGCTGTTAAATGGAATCTCTTACTACATATGTTTAAATGAGTGCTAACAATTTTGATATTTAAGCAATTCAAATTGCCTTTTAGGAGATGCATATTGTAATTTTAGGGTCCCCCCAACTTTGGTCTATACCTTGAAGCAAAAAGTAAACTTAGTTATATTAAGATTAATATATTAATAATTTCATTTGTGATGATATTACCATTTAAAATACTATATATTTATGATGAAATTTTGCACACAACTAGAGAAATGTGTTTCATATGGCTATTTCTGTCATATTTAACTTTTATTGCTATACTAAATAGCTATGTAATACAAAAGCATAATCACATATGCCTTAGAATCATGTCCATAATACCACCACAAAGTATTTATAATTTGGATTGAAGTTTTTCGTTTAAAATGTTTACACATAAAGTTTGTAGAACATAGTGTTCCTCTGAGTACCAGTAATAATTTAACATCAAAATGGAAAACACATTCAAAGTGATTAGTTATTACTCACATTTTGAATACATTCGTTTCACTTCTTAAATTTTATGTCAGAAACAAGTAAATTCCCCATAGAAGAACAATCTGAGTGACTTTCAGTGTTATCAATGAGATCAAAACACTTTCCTTTGAAAGTATTTTCACTATCATTTTACAGTTAAAGCCTTTTTTTTTTTAGAAATAATAAAAGTAATCACGCATATTTTCTTTTGTGATTTGTATTGTTCTGTACATTCCCTCCCTTTCCTTTCATGGGTTGGCTCCTGGTTGGAATATGGGTGCTGTGACCCATTCAGGATTGAGACAATGTGCGAGATACTGCCCTGAAGTTTGGGGCAGCAGGCCTCCAGGAAGTGGGAGTGAGCTTCACTTCAAACTGTGTGAGGGGTGGTGGAAAGGGAGGATGCTGATTAAAATAATAAACAACTGCCAGAGAGAGAAGTCGATTGCCACACTGCTGTCAGATCAGGGAGGGGAGCTGCGGAAGCTGGCTGAGGCTGCTCTCCCCTGCCACGGAGCCTGCAGAGGGGACCACGAGATTTGCTCTGAGAACTTTTCTCCGGGCAGATAGAACAACTTTTAAAACAAATTTAGTTCTGTTGCGTTGACAGCATCCCTTAGGCCAGGCCAACCTAGGGAAAGGGACTGAAACTAGCTTGGTGGTTACCATAGCAACCTGGGCTGCTGGTGTCTGGGAGAGTGAGAACCGGTGGCCTCTTGTCCCGTGTTGGGTGTTTCCTCTGCTAAGAGCGCACTCTTCCTTGTTCGAACTCTCCCTAAGTCATGCTCTTTGAAAACTGGCTCTTTACCCAGGATTTTTTTTTTCTTTTTCTTTCTGAAACCAGTCTGAATGGAGGAAGTTGGTAATACTTGGCTTTTTTTTTTTTCTTCTCTCATGCAAGTTTCCAGGATATAGCTTCTTTTTTTGCTGTGTGTAATTGAGAACAAACTCTAAGCTTGGGGCCCAGGAGAGAACCGTTGTGGCCTGCAGGTCATTAGTGAGGTGAGCAGAAGGGAACCCTGGGCTTCCCAGAGAAAGAGGAGACCATGCCAGCCTCGTGGAACGCAGCTACCAGAAAACACAGAAGCAGGGCTATCCCTTGCGAACTCCGAAGTCCATGAAAAAGCGGACCCACGGTGGGGTGGCTAAAATGTCCCAGCGCACGCTGCTGCTACTGATGGACCGTAGCTCAAGGGCAAGGCTTGTAAAGGATTTTACAAAGGATTTTAAAGTATAGCCAGAAAAGATACAGTTTTTAGAAGTGAAACGCTGTTGTTTGAAGGAAGTTTGCCGGAAAGATGTAGGCTGCAAGGGTTACTGGACGATGATTGGTCTGAACTTCAGCTTACGGGAATTGCTGACAAAATTTGAAAAGGTATGCAGAAAGCAAACTTTGTGAATCTACTCTTTTTCCTTCTTTCTTTTCTTGTCTTTCTTTTTTTTTTAACTATGTGTTTAGGTGGCAGATATTCTGTTGACTCTTTGGTGGTTTAATATAATTCATAATGCATATTTGATTTTGATATCCTCTTTAAATTGGTTTTTCCAGTAAAGGGCAAATTAGCAATTCTTTCCTTCGGTCTGGAGGGCTTCTCCTGAGGCTTGTCACTTTTAGAGTTCCACATCAGAAGAGATCCTTTGTACTCAAGTCGGCTGGTAACTTAATTGAAACTTCTTTTGGGGGAAAAAACAAAACTAAAACAAAAACGCAGCAACAAACACCTGGTTTTGGTGCCAGAGTCTGACTTCATCGGGCATGGCTTCTGTTTTCCATACCCCCCTCAGGTCGCTCTCTCCAGACGAGACTGCCCTTTGCAGCCCTCTCTGCTTGAGGACTCAGTTCTGAGTTGCAGAAGTCGCCTTACAGCCACGACGGCACATCTGACCTCAGGCGTTTCCTTTTTATCTGTGTGTGTTTTAAACGTGGAGTGCTTGTATGCACTGTGGGGCTTTACTGCTTGGATTATTAATTTCGTGTGTAGTTCTTTTTTCCATAGGAAGTCTCTTGGCACACTCGAGGCTGAATCTAGCCTGCCAAATGCTACCTTACATTTATAGTTAAAACAGAAAACCTTCACATCCCACATATGGGCTCTCGCCCTCCTTAGCCTGTGGATGCCAAGCACCAATCTTTAAATAAAAATAAAGGGAGAAAGAGGTGAAGTCCTCTCTCACTAAGTGCATAAGTCAATTATTTATCAGTTGTTAAAAGATGTCCTCAGTGGTTTTCACCATGGATACCCTCTGGTTCATTGCAAGTACAAATACTGTAGAAGCCAGACTGTATTGAGTCATTAAAAGAATAATGGGCTTTTCCATATAAAACCGCAATTGCCAGAGGGAAAAGATGTAAAACCACACCATTTGAAAAGTTGAGAGGCTTTTCCAAAACAATTGCAGTCATGGCTTGCGTGTCTTTTGGTGGTAGGAACGTTGAAGTGGGAAGAATGTGGAGAAAGGGGAATTTAGCTCCTCCTAGGCAGGTGCTCCCTCCTGGCCACAGTTGCTCCCCACTCTCCCCGCACCCCAACTGTAACCGTGAGAATTATGCTTGTAAGGCAGGGCAGACTTTGACCTCTGGCTTTAATGCGTCGTTAAACATCTAAATTCCTGAAAGATGCTTCCCTGTCAGGTTGCTCACCATTTAGAAGGGGCAAGGAAGGGAAAGAATATATTCCTTATGGCAGCTGGGAACAGCAGGTGACAAACTTTATGACCATAAAGTGATCTGTTAGCTTGTTTTGTATAGATTTGTCGGTTTCTTCCTTAAAAGGTATGGGGCATATGTTACATGAATAATTCATTACTTAGACCCCCTGAGAGGCAATAATTGTGGGCAATAGCTGGACTTTTGTATTGTAATTGCTGCTATTAGTCTTAAAAGCCTAGGTCAGATACCAGAGGTTAGTAACCTGCCTCAGCCTTCAGGCCCTTTTATTGGTGGAGTTAGAAGTTCTAGTCATGTTAATATGCTTCCTCTTTTAACTTTCAAGCCTCAGTTTCTGAATATTTCTTATTTTGGTAGTTGAATTGACAGTGAAAGAAGTCTACTGACTTATTCCTGTCAAAGGCTTGATTGGGGTTTTTTTTTGGTTATTGTTTTTTGAGACAGAGGGCAAATTCAAAGAAACAATCCTGCTACAATCATAGTTTGAAGTTCTCCACGTGTTTATTTTTGTGTTAGACACCATTATAAAAACCTAAGTGAAAGTTAATCTCTTTGTCATATTTCACTTGTAGGAAGTTGTCGTACATGAATGTATTTTTCCCCAACTCAAGTCTTAAAATCCTTTGTGTATTTTTACAAAAGCTGTCTCATATGTTGAGCCTTTGCTACATTGATTCATTGCCAGGAAAACTGAAATTATGAAAAGGTATCACTGCGTCACACCTCTTAAATACAGCTAACTACCTTCTCCCATCTCTGAAAGCAATAATGCCATTTCTAGGAAAAGATCAAGGCCTACTGCTCTAATGCAAAAGCCACAGGATACCTTCCAAAAGCTGAATAGCAGTCTTTCCATATGCAAAGGCAGAATCCCTTTACTCTCAACTCCCTTAGTCCATCTTTTCATTAGTATTAGTGACCTGTTTCTAGAGAGAGTGCTAACCTTAGTGATTTAACACTTTTCATATCAGCAGTTGTAATTGTTCAATCTGATGTTTAGGTTATCACAGCAAAAAGGTTATTGTGCTGTGTTCCTGGAGCCATTTCAAGCTTTAAGAAAACTGGTGTCCAGTGTTGGGAGAGTGGACCCAAATCCTGCTGTGTTCAGTAGTTGAGGCCAGCCAGCAGCTGAGTGGGAGGCCTTGCAGTGATGACTAATCTGGAAAGTTATAGACAGGTCAGATAAAGTTCCCAGATGAAAGCAGACCTTCAGCATAACTTTAAGGAAGCAGTTTGCTTGTGGAGGCAAACTGAAAGGGATGTTCTAGTAGGTATTTCTGAATTTTAGAGAAATCCAGTGGTTTTGTGATTTTAATTGGGTATCCATTCATATATGAATGTTTGGCACATGATTGGGTATCTAGTCCCAAAACATGTGGTTTTCCAGCCTCGATAGGATGGGAAAATTGTACTTGGTACTCATTTTTAATCTTCTAGAGCCAGAAATGGCAAGGCTGGGAGTCCCTGGGGTTCCAGGAGGCAGGAAGGGTTCTGTTCCCACAAGGTGACAGCTCATCAAGGACCAGGAAGCCACAGTTGGGAGAAACCATACATATCCCAGAGTGGTACCTGAAGAGGAAGAACTAGGATGACCAAGTGGCAAGATGTGCCTGACAGCAAGCAGGTCCTAATCATCCAACCTAATGATGATGGATAAGCAATTGTGGCTTTGGCCCAAGGGTGATTATCTGGAGAGTTCGAACTCAAGGTTGACTTCAGACAGGAAGCTGGTCCACCAACATATCTCTCTGAAATCCAGCCTATAGTTTAGTTTTATTGCCACCCTGACTTTAATTAATTAATTTTCTCCCTGGAAGTACTTCTTAGAGGAAGCATCTCATGGCTTTAGTGACTATTAATATACTGTCATACTTGAGCCATATTCTTGTGTATGGTCTTTATTTCCTTTGTTTTGTAGTCACGGAGGAGAGAGTCATGGACAGTTTTAGCTAAGTGACATTTTGAGTGATTGTTACCTTTTATTATTAATAATTTATGCAGCCCTGCTACTAGATGATTAATAATAATAGTAGTTCTCTAAGGGTTTTTTTTTTTTTGG
>VBSM01000361.1:89190522-89216051 GCA_008086735.1 Cheirogaleus medius
CCTACCCCGAAAATAAGACCTAGTGATGGGCGTGGCTATGCAGCGTATCTGCATGACCCATGCATTTCATCGCAGAGAGGTAAAGATGAGCAGCCCTTCTCATCTGCCCCATAGTGACAGCTACTACCCCAGAGGTGACTGGAAAGGTGCGGACAGCCCCACCACCAAGGTCGGCTCCACCTGTCAGGTCCCGGCCATCCTGTGCATGCTGCAAGCTGAGGCTTTGAGGGGAAAATAACATCCCCTGAAAATAAGCCCTAGGGTGTCTTCTTGAGGAAAAATAAATATAAGACCCTGTCTTATGTTCAGGGAAACACGGTAGTATGTACTGGGTGCTGGCCCAAGTGTAGACATAGAAAGGACAGTGAGGAAGACCTGACCTCATTGGGTTTACAGCCTAGTGGGAAGAAACAGATCTTTAAAAAAGAATGTTTTAAATGACAAGTGCATGATTGAGCAAAAGTAGAGGGAATCAGAAGTGTAGTAGTAGCCATAGTTAATCTCGGTGCTCATGAAGTCTCTCCGGGAGCAATTACACTTAGACTGAGACTCAACAGAAGAGTTTAAGATAAAGGAAGGAAATGAGATTGTGTGCCAGTGTGCACATATGTGTGTGGCCTGGGGGTGGCCTCGAGTCGCAGAAAGAGATGGGAGCTTTCTGGGCAATAGGAACTGCTTTGACACGGGTCAGGAGTGAAGGAGGAGTTGTATGCCCCAGGATTGTAGTTTTAAACATTTAAAATGCAATAACTCTTGTCTGGGTTTTCAAATCTATTCAATTTTTATTATACTATCTGATTTGGGGAATTAAGATTAGACAATAGTTTGGCTTCATGAAATATTTAATAACTGCTCTTAAGAAACTTGTGTTCATATGCAGATCAAATCTGCTTATGTTTATAATGCACCTCAGAAGGAAAGCTGTATTTTAATTCACTACAATTTTAGTGTATTTTAGAAACAGTGGTTTAGAGTTGAGGATTTGGAACATTTTTTGGTTGTCAAAGATATTTCTCCTTATAACAGTGTTTACTATGTTGAAATTTAAAATGTAATTTGTTTATTGATTTTTACCATTACAAATTGGCTATTATCTTGAATGTGCATTAAACTGTGAGTTTGTTCCATTTAGTAATTTGACTTTTTTCTACTCTATTGTCTTACCTATATTTATAATCACAATTAATGGGAAAAGAACATTATTAGCATTGATTTCTTAATTTATACATGCTGCTATAGACCTGATGATATCACCTCTGTTGGTCAAAATGTGATTCAGTAGAGTGATTAAAATCTGTGAGATTAACTGTTGGAAGAAAATGTAGTTTATAGAATAATTAATTTAATAATTGATGGAAATAAATAAATTAATTGAAACAATTAACTGAGTAATTAATGGCAATTACTCACTATCCCAGAAACCTCACAAACTGTCTCAGACACATTTACATATGACATAACCTTCAATGATGATTTTTTTTTTGTTATTGTATTATTTAGGTAATATCTGATTTTCTTTTTAGAAGTTATGATTCATTTTCAAAACTGAAAGCTCTGGCAGTAATCCTACTGAGCTCCTTAAAGTCGATTCGAAACTGTCTCTGAAATCCAGTCTAATCTTTGGAAGGGATGGTGGATTTATTTTCCCCTCATGTTTAACTTTGTTTATTTAGCCTGAGCTTTGGGACATGATAGGGAAGTTGTTCTAACCTCACTTTTTCTTCACCTTCAGGAAAGGGGTCAAAACTCCTTCAGGGAAAACATTGCTGTGGCCACGTAGGGTTAGGTAAATATGCCATGCAAAAATAAACCAAAATTATGTTAGTGAGACACAAAGAGGATGAAATCTATTCTAACACCCATTTGGTTGTTGAAGACTGCCTGGTGGTACTATTGTAAATCTCTGTTTCCTGGTAGAGGGTTCAAAGAGTTCTGTTAATTATAACCTGATACATAGTTACAGCTCCTGCTTGATTGTAGATCGTTATAAAGAATTAGTATGTGATATACATTATAAAGTGTTCACAGTTATATCATTAAAGAACCTTCCAGTTAAGTGCAAAATTGGTGTTAAAATTTTAATTATTAACTAAGTAAAAAGTAAGTAAATAAATAAGTGCTTTTCTTTATTTGTTAAGTTTATTTTGACCTGGAGAGTGGATGTTGTGCACACACATACACACATACACAAAAATTGTTAATCAGTGAACCTCTGTGAGCTTTTGTAGCCATTTTTGGGAGGGCAACTCTGAAAGGTTGCATCTTATTATGCTTTTGAGGGTGTTGTACTTAGAGAAAAATATGCAGTCCTCTTTTTCTAAACCCTGGCTTTTCTTAACCTTCCAGATTACACTTATATTATTTAAAGATACTTTTCAAGTGCATCCTTAAGACATTTCTTCTGCCCTGTTTTCAGGTGTTAGTTCACTGCTTGAATGTCTTGCTATGGCCCCTCTGTGCACATGACCTGTTTATGTTAAATGCTTGGAAGAGCATTGCTTTGTGCTTCTAGATGGGTTACATTCCCATAACTAATTATCAGTAACTATTTTGTGCTGTTTAATGGTCAGAAGGGCTTGCAGGTGACTTAGTAGGGCCAAGTGTCCCAGCTGTGCAGTGAGAGTCAACCCTCTTTCATGGAAGTTTAATTTATTGCAGCATTTAATGCCACATCAGGGCCGTGATCTGACAGCCTCCCATGCTGACATCCTGATTTTAGAAGCAGTGCATCATTGCACAGTGATCTACGAAGGAGCATGAATCATTAACTGCATTTAATTCTAAATTTCCAGTGAATGCTTAGGCAGGACTTTGCAGTGTAGGCTTCTAAATAGTTTTAGGTTCCCCCTATTACATTTTTTTAAGTGAAGAAATTAAACAAAATGATTGCTACATTCCCTTCCAATTCTTCAATTGCCTGTTTTTTTCCTGGCACTACAGTGGCTAATTTGCCAGTCAGTCAGGATGCACTTATTCATACCTTCCTTCATGGGTTTATACACTTATCTATGTATCCTCTATCTATTCTATTTTACATTAGGCTCATTGTATATAACAGAGACTGTGAAGGATACAGAAGAAATATTAAGATGATTTTCTGCTTTTAGGAGCTCTTTGTGTATCTGGCAAAGTAAATATGCCACCAAATGTTACATAGAACAAAATAATGTATGCTGATTTCTTTATCTTTGATCACTTTCTGGGTGTTGGTTTTCTTCCCAACTTTTGATGATGTTCATGTGTGGAAGATTTTCCACATATTGAAAGTTACATTCCACCATGAACATATGATCACTGTAGTGCTGTTAAAGAGAGCTTTGTGGAAATACTTAGCAGCATTGGCCGGGCCAGTTATGCAGTCTTGTTTCACCATGGTAGCTGGGTTGGAAAACACATCACCTGATCTGATGCGAGGAGGCAAATTAGCTCATGTTCTTGGCACCCAAATTTCCTGAAGTTGGGGAACGCTCTTGTGAAATTCAGAAAACTGCTTACACATCTCAATACACTTCTATCTTTTTGCTTTTCTTAAAAATGAAAGGAAGCAGATACATCAGGCTACAACAGGATGTTGTGGTTGAGGTTGTCTTGTGATTTTAGGTGTGGTCCACCAACAATAATCACGTTTAGGAAATGGAAGGCCAGGTTCTCCTTGGCAATAGAGAGCAAAGAGATGCTTTGTTGTTGTGTTGTTGAGCTTATTGAGAAAGATGGCTACCGTACAAATATACAGCATTTGCTTGAAACCATTGCAAACATTATCTGCTGACTTTTTAATTTATGATATCTCTTTAGATGTCTTAAAATGCATTTCAAGACACAAAAATAGAACAGTTCCATCCTAATGAATAGGAATCATCTTGTCTAGGACTGTGGTTCCCAACTCCCAGGCCATGGCCCATTACTGGTCCATGCCCTTTTAGGAAATGGGCTGTGGATCACCACCTGAGCTCCACACCACACTACCACCCACATGACAGCCCACCCTAGCCCTTCCATCCCCAGTTCATGGAAAAATTGTCTTCCATGAAACTGGTCCCTGGTGCCAAAAAGGTTGCCCAGGAGATGGCCCAGGGGATGACACCAAAGAACTTTTCAGCAGAACTTTCTTTTTTTCTTTTTTTCACTGAGAATTTCTATTTGAAGCATCTCAAACTATGACTACAGAGAGATTGCCATTTTCCATGCATAATATTACCCAAGCTAAGAACCTTGAATCAGTATATGACTTTCTTTCCCAGCTGCCCTATCTAAGTGTGCACTGCACTTCTTTGGGATAGAGTTGCCAGTGAAATGCTAAAGATTTAACAATCTCAGAGTTTTTCTTCAGTGGTTAGCCCTGGTTCTGCATATCACATCTTGCAGGTGGATGTGATTTGGTTTTGTCATTAGGGTCAGATGACCTCACAGATCAATGGGCTTGCAAATTTGGAGCATAAATCTTGCAGGTGCTGTCTATCAGACTTTGTGTTCATCTTACCCACTCTCCAAATCCGACCCTATTAGTATCATGTTAGATATCACAAATCCCATCATAAACAATAATAGGGCAGTTCTGCCCCTTCACCTCATGTTAAGTGACAACTTCCTGACGTGCTGATTGGAGTGATGAGGTGCAAAAGGTCCTTCCGTGTGTGCTTCTGGTTAATGTAGTCCGTGGGTGATTGAAGAACAGTCACTTAGGTGCTAGTCCCTAAGCCTTGGTTCTTGATGGAATTTGTGGATGTGCTTATCAAGAGTGAATTTTAGATGACTGAAAGCATTCTGAATATTTAAAGAATGTCTATTTAAATTTTCACTGTGCTCATTTATAATTGGAGAGAGTTAAGAAGAGTGAGGTTGTCTTAGTCAGTTTGGGCTGCTATAACAAAATACCATAGACAGAGTAGCTTATAAATACAGAAATTTATTTCTCACAGATCTAGAGGCAAGAAAGTCCAAGACCAAGGCACTGGCAGATTTGGTATCTGGTGGGGTCCTGGTTGTAGGTGTCACCTTCTAGCTGTGTCCTCACATAATGGAAAGGGCAAGGCAGCTCTCTGGGGCCTCTTTTCTAAGGGGACTAATGTTATTCATGAGAGCTCTACTCTCATGACCTAATCACCTCCTAATATCTCACCTTTGGGCTTAGGGTTTCAACATATGAATTTTGCTGGGACACGAACATTCAGACCATTACAGAGGCTTATAAGAAAAACTTAAGATTAGAAGGGCAATAGAACTCTGGCCTTTAAGAGTTAGTTTTCCTTTACTAATTCAGATTTATTGCCTGAAATAGAAGCTTTTTATTTCTGTGGCGAGTTGCTTTACTGTTTATTATCCGTTAATGCCATGGAAACTCACACTACACCTTCATAGCCCCCTCTGGTGTCTGTTTTTCTCTTTGTATTAAATACATTCATATTTATTTGTGGGATGTTAGTGGCTCTCACACCAGAGTTAGCTACAGCTAGGTTGCTTTTATTAAATTCAGGAGGAAAATATAATTGCCAAATTAATAAAGAAAGTTGTGTTGACAATTTTATAATAGGTAGTAGTAAAAAATTTGATTAAATACTCTGTTCTAAATTTTAAATTTGTTATGTTTATCTAATTATAAAAAGAAACTCTGTTTTTGGAAGAATGCGTTCCAGTGTTCTATATTACTGTAGGATGACTATAGTTAACAGTAATATATAATTTCAAATAGCTAGGAGAAGGATATTGAATGTGCCCAACACTAAGAAATGATAAATGTTTGAGATGATAGATATACTAACTACCCTGATCTGATCACCATACGTTATATGTATTGAAACATCACTGTACCCCGTGAATATGTACAATTGCTATTTGTCAATTAAAAAATAAAATAAAATGTAAAAATAAATGTAAAGAAGAAAACTAAAATTGCCTGTAATCCTCTAATATAGAGATTATGCTATTTTTATTTATTTTGTACAGCCTCTTACATGTACATGTGTGAAATTATGCAAAAATACATATGCTAATTTAAATACCTACATTTATTAATAAAATGCAATTATCGTAATATTTAGTTTTGTATCCTTTGTTTTTAAATTTTTTATTACCATTAATGTATTATGATAGTTTCTACTTTTTTATGTTGAAAACAATCAATGTGTTAAATATGTTTATATTAAATACATAAATCTGCCTAGGATAGATAATTTCAATGTTTTATAGCTTTTGATATTGATCACAAATACTTCCTTAAAATATGAACCAATTTTTATTATTTATAATAATTCTCATTTTATTCAAACTTCACCCAAATTTATTCTATAAAAATAAACTACTTTCCTATATCATAGGGGAAAACATTTATTAATAGTTTTTATTTCTTCATGAGGATAAAATTATATGTGAAAATATTCTTTTACAATCTTAGAAATAAATTTTATAAGACTGAAGGGGCAAACTATCAGTAAGTTTGTCAAAATGTGAAAAACATTTAAAATTATGTAATATCTTAGTGACCTCTGTAAAGTGTCATATTTTAAGGGAAGTTTTGCCCGTGTATAAAGGAAAAAAATTATCTCTTTGGATATTAGGCAGTGTTTGATGATTTGGCAACAAAAGTTATATGAAATTTCAAAAATTGCTCACTGAATTTGAAATACTGACATCTAACTAGCTGATGCATGACATTTAGATTATAATACATTCTCTTTTTAAGAACTGGGGAATCAATATATTGAAGATTTAAAGACTATTATTTTCAGTGTAAGGATTTGGAAATGCTTGAATTTGTTGTCATTTAGGGTGAAATGAACTATTTTGCTTGAAAGCAACTCATCTGTGAATATAAAAAAATAAATACAGAAAGCCCAATACCTAATACTGATACCTAACATTTGCATTTTCTCTGCTTTTTTCTCTTTAGGACATCCAGGCGGAAATCGATGCCCATAATGACATATTTAAAAGCATTGATGGAAACAGACAAAAGATGGTAAAAGCTTTAGGAAATTCTGAAGAGGCTACTATGCTTCAACATCGACTGGATGATATGAACCAAAGATGGAATGACTTAAAGGCAAAATCCGCTAGCATCAGGTCAGAATAGTCAATATCAAAATAAAAATAATGGGGGGTAGATTTTTGTGATTTTTATGTATCAGAAAGAAGAAAGGGCAGCCTTACTACCAATGCTACTTTCTCAGAAATAGTCTAAGATTTAAATGCAGAGACTATTTTCTTGAAAGTTATAGTTTTAGCTCCATTTATATCCAGTGCTCTCTGCCAACTGTTCTTGACTATTCACAGATGTTCATATCATGTTTTAAACCTAATGCTACTACTACTGCTAATGTTACTGACTCTTGCTAATTACTGAGTGTTTACCTTGACCCAAAATTGTGTTAGGATTTTTACAAACATTATTTTGTACTAAGAATATCCTAGTAAGAGGGATGGTAAAAATCCTCTCTTATATGAGGAAATAGAGGTTTAATGAACATAATGAACTTGCCAAGTTTTTGGGCTAATAAGTGCCAAAACCAGGATTTGAATCTAGATCTTTTTGACTTTTGTCAATGAACATGTTTTGCTTCATCATGCTGTTTGTACATCCAATTTGAAGATGTATTTATAGAAATTAAATATCTTTTATGGACATCAAAATGGAACACTGATGATTCATGCCTGCATTTGGAGAGAGTAAAATTAAATAAGGGGAACCTTAGGACTAGAATTCTGAATAGGAAAAGACTTTGAAAAATTACCCAACATGACAGAATGATTATCGTTATAGGTGGCCAAGAATAGTTTAAGATTATATTTAGTAGATAATGGACAGTTCCTAATTACATATAAGCTTAGGAAATACTGACTGAAGAAAATGTTGTTGAGAAACATCCAAACGAGTAATGTTGGTAGGAAGTCCTAGATCAGTTTTTTTTGCCTTCTGTGTTTCATGTGTATAATCTTAAAACTAAGTGGTCTTGAATTTGTCTCTTTGACTTTACTCTCTGATCTTAGGCAAATTAGTCCCTTTGAACCTTAGTTTCCTTATGTATCAAATCAGAATATAAGTATTTAACCTTCATAATTGTGGTGAAGATTGAATGGGATAATTTGATAGTTCCTTAATCTATGTAAAGCCTATCTCAAGAAGCATCTAGTTTATTTATTTGTTTATTTTATATGTAAAGCAGCATGGTGGATCTGTTTCAACTGGTTTTAGGATTTCATAGAATGACTTCATGAAGAGTGGAAATCTTCAATGATTATCTATTGTGAATGAATTTTTAAAAATGTGTTTCTGATATGATGTCCTGACGGACACAGTGGTTCACACCTGTAATCCCAGCGAGTTGAGAAGCAGGAGTATGGCTTGAGCTTAGGAGTTTGAGGTTGCAGTAAGCTATGATCACTGGGTGACAGAGTGAGACTCTGTCTCTAAAATATAAAGATAAATAAATAAGTAAATGTCCTGAAAGGTTTTTATCCTGCTGGGCTCATAGAGGGGAATTTGCAGCCCCTTTTACATGCAAGAAAGGGAGTAATGTAGCTTGTGTGTGGATGTCTCTATGTAAAGATCTCATTGGAAATTATGTCAGCATCAGCCAACTACTTTTTTTTAAAGACAGGAAATAGAGAGTATTGTGCAGTGAGATAATATACTTGTTTAGGAATTGAATTTTCAACTGGCTAGATCCCATCAGGTCGTGACTTTCTGTTCCTCATAAATATAAACAAATAAAAATGTTAAAAATGTTAACACAGTAAAAAGTATTCACTGAGAAGCCAGCAGAACTAACATCTGGGCTAACAAGCTAAAAGTCACAGGGCTAGCCCTGGTGAAGATTGTTCACATGGTGCTAAAGTTTTCAGAGTTTGGAGAATGAACTCATTAGGAAGGAAAATTTAATGAAGGCCTACATCATAAATAGATCATTCCAAATAGAAAGCTACAGACAAAAAATCTTTGGTCTTTCTTGGAGAGTTATCACCTAAGCCTATCAAGTCATATTTTTTTTTTCTAACCTGGAAAGAAAGGACTCATAAACTACATACAGTTGGAATATTATCTAATAAGTAAATTAATGTTATTTTTAGAAGATGGGAGAATATGAATGTGCCAATGGACTTCTGCATCAAAGTAGATCATGCAGTCCAGTAAAATGTGATAATGAATTGAAATAATCTTTAGCCAGACTACTCAACTCAAGAAATCCAGGCAGTTATTCAAATATGTAATAAAAACTTAATTCTATGTTTAAAGTATTGCTAAGCATAAATAAAATGTGGTCCCTGCCCCTGGGGGCTCACAGATCAGTTCAGATCAGTTAGGGCCCAAAGGAGGAAGTGTTTACTCTCACTTCAGGTGACCCTCAGAGGCTTAATAAAAGGGGTGATGCACACTCAACAGATGGATTGGGTGAGGACTGGGAAGGGCATCTGAGCTGGAGGCTCGAAATAACTGTGTTTTTGTGAAAATCAAGAAGTTCAATCCAGCTGAGAATAGATTTGGCTGGTGCTATAGTAGAGGAAAGACTGTGGCTAGAAAAAAGGTAGAGAGAAAGGTATGAAACAAATCATGACATACCTGGGTGCACCATGCTCCCTTCCACTGGTGATGGAATTGGGAACTTTTTGAGAGACACAATTAGATTTGAGCTTTGGAGGAATCCCTCTCACACAACTACGGAAGATGCGTTGGGTCAATCCTGAAGATAGTGAGAACTGTTAAGAAGCCCTTTCAGCATCCAGGACAGGGAAGAGCGATTGAACAGATACTTAGTTCCCATTGTTGAGGCACTGGTGAGACATCCAAAAGCTAACAACCAGTAGCCACTGGATGGATATCTGCTCTTCAAAAGAGAGCAATAAGTGAAACAGACAGATGGAATGGGTTTGGGGGTATCTAGATAGAGGTGGCAGGTAACATTCGTGATTTAATTATTCAAGAGGGTGAAACATTAGAAGAGGGAAAAGTAGAGAAACTTGAGAAACCCTTTGAAAGGGAAGCTAGCAAAGGAACCTGAGCTGTGGCTGTCCTTGAAGAAGGAAGAGAACCAGGAGAAAATGTTGTCAAGAGCCAAAGAAGGAAGGATTTCAAAAGAAAAGCATAGGAAATAGTGTCAGCTGTTTGAAGAAGTGGAGTAAGATCAGGCTTGTAGAGTCCAAGAGCAATAAGGGCTTTGGTGACTCTTTGTCAGGGCAATGTTTTGGTTGAGATAGAAATCTCGTTGCAGAAGACTGAAGAGACAGAAGAGGAAGTGCAGAAGTGTAAGTAGATCTGAGTCTAGTTATCTCAAGGAAGTCCACTGTGAAGGGAAGAGGAGAGAAGAATGCAATTGCACGTGACAGTATCTCAAGTTTATAGCAGCTGGGGGCCATATCTATATCTGTATTGACCTGTCTGTTCCTTCACATAGATTAGATATGTTTAACCAAAGAAGTGAATGATCTGTTTTTCCTGTTTGTCTTCAAAGAAAATATGGGTGAAATAAATTACATTAACATATTCATCATTACTTGGATATTTATAAAAGATTAAATGGTTTATTATTTCTCAGTAATGGGCCTTCATCTTGAATACTCAGAAAGAAGTGGTACAGGATAGTGTTTAATAGATTTATACTCTTGGAGCTAGACTGGCTGTTTTCAAACACTGGCTTTGTGACTTAGGAGTTGTACCACCATGGGAAGGTTGCTTAACTCATATATGCCTCAGTTTCCTCATATGTAAAATAGGGATCATAAGAGTAGCTTCTTTATTGGGTTGCCATGAATATTTCATTTAATTAGCCTCTATAAAGTGCCTAAAACAGTGGTGCATGGTAAGTACTTAATAATTTTTAACTACTGTTTTTATTATTCTCATTGATTCCCACCTTGTTTGGCACTAGTTAATTTAAAATACATAGATATTCTCTCTACCTCATCTTTTTCTATCTTCATCACTGATATTGGAGATTTCTCAGAATGTCCTCAGTAAATAGCATCTCCCTTTTCTGCAGTACTCTGAACAAATAAGAAACAAAAGTGTGCTCAACAGGCATGCATAGCGTGGCCAAAAGAGAACTGAAATGCCATGTTAATTACTGATTGAGGCCAGGCTGGAGGAGATGACTTAGAATGGAGGCGAGTAGGGCTATTAGCTGAACCCCAGAATGAGACAGAATTACCAGCAGTCACTGGATGAGGTGGCCTCCCAAGTGGGAAACCCTACATAGAAGAATAGAAGTCAGTCTCTGCAGGCTTGTTGTCAGGAGGACAGGGTGGGCTGAGCTAAGCACATCCGATTACTCTCCCTGAAGTTGCCGATTGGAGTCATCACACTACCTCTGCAGGGATGAGTGAGAAAAGGGGTGGAGAGGCCAGAGTGTGCTTAGTGAAAAAACCCCTCCCCAAGGAGTGGGGGGAAGTTCTCACCAACAAGTCTGTAGAGGTGGGTCCATCCCGCTCCTGACACCTTCCTTCGCTGCAGGAAATGACGCCTGAGGAGCACTCTTCATTCTGTTCCTCTGTAGCTTCCTCTCGTTTAAAGCGCAGGCTGCCCCTTACACTGCCTTCTATGGTGAACAAACTCTCCTACGTCTTTAATATTTCTGTAAACTCTTCACCACTTTTCTCTATAATTGAAAGTTGCCTTTTCCCTTAATTGCCTGCTTTACTTGAAGCACTCTTTAACATTTTATAGAGATTAATTCCCCATTTTCCTCACCCAGCAGCCAATGGGAATATTCCGTATCTTTAACAACTGCTGTGGGCACCAAACAATCCCAATGCCAGCCATAAACACCCAGGATGGCAGCAGAAGATGCACTGGCTGAAACAAAAGCCTGTCACGCAGGGATAAGCGGGAAAATGGGCATCATCATTGCTGAAGCATTGCTTCTCCATCTCCCAACAACTTCTCCTCGGAAGTGAATACATCCGTCATTCTACCCCTTCTTCCCCTTACTCCTGCTTCCTACTGATCTGTAGGATGCGCTTCCATACATGCTCATTGATTTGAGCAGCCACTTACCTTTATTCTCCATGCTTTTCTCAGCTATTATTTCTTGGTGTCAATATCCATATTGATGACCTCTTATATTTTGTTTTCCAAGTTTCTTTTTACTTTATCTGTAAAACCCTTTATTCCTGTTCTAGGTCCCATAGGCCTGGTCATACTTGGACTGAGTTAACATGCCCTGTCATCATGGCATCCCTGAGATCCTCAGTTTCCACGAGGCCAAGGACAAACTGTTCTCTAGACCACACATTTTATTTTACTACATTCCACCTGGCCATGTGCATCTGAGTGCCATTGGTTTTGCCCTATTATTTAGAGAAGAGCCTCCTGATGTATCAAATCAAATCAGAATTGTTTACAACATCATCAATAAAACATTGCTTTTCACATTAAAGTTATGGTCTCTATCCAGAGGGGTGCCTTCCTTTATTAGCTTATTACATACTGGGCCCATCTATCTGCTATTTCTTAACTTAATAGTTTTATCTAGTATATATAATTAAGCTACAGTATTCCAACTAGATTGTTTAAAAAGCCTATCCTCCAGTATTTTCAACTGTGGAATTCTTAGCTTTCTTTCTTTTTTTTTTTTTTTTTGTCTTGGAGACAGGGTCTCACTCTGTTAGCCAGGCTGGAGTGCAGTGGTGTCATCACAGCTCACAGCAACCTCAAACTCCTGGGCTCAAGCAATCCTCCTGCTTCAGCATCCCAGGTAGCTGGGACTACAGGCATGCACCACCACACCTGGCTAATTTAAAAAAAATTTTTTTAGAGACAAGGTCTTGCTGTGTTGTTCAGGCTGGCCTCAAACTCCTGGGCTCAATCCTTCCGCTTTGGCCTCCCAAAGTGCTAGGATTACAGACATGAGCCACTATACCTGACCAGCTTTCTTTTTATTTTTCCTTATTCTTCCTGAACCTGCCCATCTTTCTTCTAATCTTTAGTTATTTTTCAGACTCCATCAATCCCTTCTGCCTAGCTGGAAGCCCATCGTAAGATATTTCAGTAATGTCATGACCTTGAATTTCCTTTCTCCCTTGTACTTCTTCTGTCTATTTTTCCAATCTCTGATACTCTGAAGACCACACCCTCTCTCTCCCCTGCTCTTAATCTTGGGCTGCCTAGTGTTGCACTAGAAAGTAAAAAATGATAACATTTCTTCCATTATAATTAGACACTTTCCACTTATAATTGGTATTGTGATTTTGAATAATTTCCTATCAGTCAAATATTCACCACCATGCCTGTTTTAAAAGACTTCAGTTCCTCTTTAGCTCCCAAACCTCTGTCTTTGCAGGTGGCCTTGCTTCATTCTTTTCTGATAATGAGGCCATCTGATTGATGCCTCTTGTGCTGCTTGGAGTATATAATATTTGTGGATTCTGTATCTCACATTGTGCTTTAATTGTACTAAAGTTGATATAAAGTTTTCTATGCCATAAAGTTGTTGTGGCAGGAAGCGTTTGCTCTAATTTATCATCATTTTTAGGAGAGAGAATGTCTGCCAAGATCATAATAACAACTAATATTTGTTGAATATTTATATGCTAGATCTACCCTAAGTGCTTTACAGGCATCACCTCCTTTGACCGTGGTGTGGTCATTGAAACAATGTAATAATATGCGGCTTAATTCCTTGGATTAATATCTTAAATATTTTTTTGCAGTCTTTTTGAATGACCATGATTAAACTTGTTAAATACTGAAATTGGACATGCCAAATATTCTTTAGCAATCTAAAAATAATACATTCAATTATAAATTTCACAATTCTACTTAGATCAGTATAAGAGAAGACAGCTAACAATTTGAAACTTCAACTAGAAGTTAGGCTCTTAGGAACTTTGATGATATTTTTTATTCACTGGAAAAATGTGAATTGGAAATACACTAATAAGTTCTGTAAGTGTGGATGATATGGTTTAAATTTTTATGTTAAACTTATTTAATTTAAGATTATGTTAATTAAATATCCACTTATCAGCTTAATGATGTTTAATATAGATCCTTATTAACATATGGTTTCAAAGGCCAGTGAAATTGTCAAATCTAATGAAAACAGAGTTCAAAGATAAAATTCTACCTTTCATTTCTTTTATGAGCCTCTTAAAAATTCAGGGCACCTTTTTAAAAGCCTTTAGAGAAGATTAACCTCTAACATAATCATTTACATCTAATGTTATCTCATTTTACAATGTCATTGATAGCACTTTTAGCCTTAGATAGTTGGTTTTGCTAAACATCTTGTAAAACTACTAAAATTTCCTTTTCCCAAATCTAATAGAGGAAAATT
Organism: Cheirogaleus medius; assembly: GCA_008086735.1. NCBI lineage: Eukaryota > Metazoa > Chordata > Mammalia > Primates > Cheirogaleidae > Cheirogaleus > Cheirogaleus medius. The sequence goes on from VBSM01000361.1 coordinate 89,204,787, forward strand.
CTACTTCTCTCCTCTTTCTCTTTTTTCTTCTGGTGCAGCACTTTCCAATAGAACATTCTACAATGACAGAAATGATCTATATCTGCGCTTGTCAGTGTAGTGGCCACTAGCCTTATATGGCCTATTGAGTACTTGAAATGTGGCCAGCGCAACTGATGAACTGAATTTCAAACTGTATTACTTTTAATTATCCTAAATTTAAATTTAAATAGCCCACATGTTGCTGCTGGGTACCATATTGGAAGTACAGCTTTGGTGTTCTTTTCAACGCAGTCAGACTGAATTTTGAGGACTTAACTCTTTTCTCGTAGTAGGTCTTAATTCCTTTTCTGAGAACAGGAATAATCCCCTTTTAATGTTATCTGTTATTCTTATACTAATTAAGGTATTTTCTTTCATTACAACCCAATTTATAATTTGTGGATTTTACCGTAAATCAAAAAGAAATTACACTCATAGTAAGACTGCCAAATTGGAATTTTAATTCTGTGCAGTTTCTACACAATAGGGAATAGTAAATCTTTGCCTCCTCTTACTTTTTGGGTCATTATATTACTTGGTAGACCTACTTTCCAAATGTATCTTTACTTGTCTCTAACTACCGTACATCCAGGCAGTTTCTATCTGCCCTCTTCAGTGCTGCCCATAATGAAGGCAATGGAGTAGAAAGAGCTTGGACTTTGGGTGGGATTCCAAATTTGCACCATGGCTTCCTCAGCGAGCTTCCTCCTTCTCAGAGCCATAGTTCCCTCATAGCGCTGTTATCAGGTTTCCTATCTTAGAGTACATTTGATTTACTTATCTTTCTCCTACCTTGACCCTGGAACTGTTGAGGCTGTGACTTTCCATTTCTGAAACAGTGCAGTGCCTGTCATCACAGGGGTGCTCATAAATATTGTTTGCATTAAATAAACGAAAAACTGCATTTTATTTTAACAAATGTCACATCCCCACTCACTCATACAATTTTCTTTCGTATCTACACACTGGGAAAAGGACTAATAACTGTTGGAAGGCATAGCTTCTTTGAAAGGTAGAGGCTTTTGATGATTTAAAACAGACATTAGTTCATAGTTTTCTCCATAGTGTCTTTTCTACTATACTTAAATGATGAGGTACATTTTTACAGATCTTTACCTCTAACAAGTTTTTGCATTACATTTAAAAAAATAATTGGTCACTTAAAAATGTTTAGAGAGTTGTCAAAAATAATTTACTTTAGAAAGGGGTAATTTGTATAAAGCACCTTCTGTAGTAGACACCATCCTCTTTTGATAATACAGTCAGTGAAAGTATTTATGGCTTTGTATACATCAAGTGACAAAAGAGTGAACTGCAGCAGTTACGAAGTTAGAATCCAGTTATCTAAAAGTGTGAGTGCCCACAGAGACATGTTAGATAAAGAAATGTTTTAAGTAAAGATGCTGAAAACATGATTGATGACTGGTTATCAGTCATCTTGGAGAAATTTAAGTTTTTTAAATGTTTATAGGAAAATTGAGAAAGTACAGGTAAGCCATTCAGAAATTGAAAGTTTCTTCTTACAAAGCATTCAACCTACTGCCCAAGAAAAAGCTTTCATCTTTCAAGATGAAAGCATCAAAACGAAACTAGAACTCTGAAGCTACTACAGAAGCATGCATGTATTTGGGCATGTGGTAGTAATCCACTAAACACATCGTTATACTCTGTTGGAGAATAACCAGGACAGATTGGCCATGCAAAGGTTCTGCCAGATCAGCTCACTTTTTACTATGGAAAAACAAAGATGCAAAGAATCCCGTACACCCATGTTTTCTTTTTTATCTGAACACCACTTCAGCATCTCTTTTAAAAAGTATTGTCTTCATCCTTATAGATAGTTCTTCAGATGCCAAATGCTGTAAGTTTCAGTGATCAGTTTCATTATTTCTGTGCATTCAAAAGAGTTAATTGTATTGGCAAAGACATTTGTGTGCTCTTCAATAAAATAAGTGTTTGCGACTGAATTTCAAAGGATTATAATGTGTGATTTAGTTATTGATTAATGAGTTAAACTACAGACATTGAATGTGCAGGATCAAATCGTCTGAAATAAGAGGTCACATTATGTGTGTACGTGTTTTGCACACAGAGCCACTCAAGCACTTGATTGACCAAGGACATCTGGTTTCTAGACGTCTTTTGCATTAAAAAATATTTGAAAGAAATCTCAACAGCTCAGTCTAATGTACTTGTTTCAAAATGGCTATTACTGAAGAGAGTTTCCAGTTAATATAATTGAAATTATTTAATTCTTCTCTGTGACTAGTGAAATTTTTGTTTATAAGCGAAAGGTAATTACATATTTGGCTTAAAGTTAATCAATATGAATGCAGGAGAGCCGGAGCTCAAGCAGAATCAGGACTTTGTTAAAACAATTTTGTAAAGTGAGGTCAATCATAGCACCTGTGGAATAAACAGAAGTGATAGTAATGCAAGAAAATAAAATACATTTTTTATCATATAATTCTCAGAGAGTTATATAATGCTTTAAACTTTCTTGTATTTATAAATTATTTGTTATTATTTCATACCTAGCTTTTATGAATAAGACATAGAATTTTAGTTTTGCATGTGATTGTTTGTAAATGCTGGTTCATGATATCTTAAAGGATATGCAGAACTCCAGTTTTTTTTAAAGCCAAGCATATTGGTTGATAGACTATGGTTATTATTTTATGAATTCTAGATGAACTAGAGATTAGAGATCTATATAATAGTTGTTCTTGTGAACACATTGTAAACTTTCTAACAAGGACTTACGATACTGTTGAATATTTGTTGCTAGGAATATCACCTAATGTGATCAGGGAGGGACTATTTGTTTGAATTAGCTATAGCAGAGCTATTGGCATTGAGACAGAGGCTCAAATAGATCAGATGTCCAAAAAGGAGATTACTGAGAGGTCTGAGAGACAATGGCTTAGCCTGGTTGATGGGTTCCATATCCCTCAGTAAAGGAGCAGATTTATAGAGGTGGAGACCATTATGCCAATATTAAGGTGAGAGTTGTATAAGAAGGTATTAAGCATGGTCAATAGAGGTTTCTTGTACCTAGGGTTGCCCCAAATGAGTCATCTTTTTCCCTCCTAAGTCATCTCTCTTTGGAAGCTGTTGTGTAACAAGCTTTATGTCTATCTCCATCAGCCCTGCCTCTCTAAACCTGAAAGATCATGGATTGTCACTGTAATTACATTTTACGAGATTAGGGCTTAAGTCCATATTCATGGTGTCCACGAGGATGATACAGCACTGAGTAAAGTCTGCCTCCTTGAGTCTCTGATTCATGTTTTTAAATCCCACCCACCAGTGGGCTTGAGGCTGGATAAGTGGGCTTTCACTAGGGCCCTAACAAGAGCAAGGAGTAATATGTGCTTTGATTTACACTTCTATTCTCAAGGGCTTTTGCTCTTATTGGAACCTTAACCACATAAAAATGCATTTCCTAAGCATAGTCTCTGATTATGAAGTTCATAATCTAAGTGCCTGAAGGTGAGTTTCTTTGCTGAAAACAGAAATTATTATTGAAACAAAGACCTCACCCTTAAATGAGAGTAGAAAGTGCTGCAATCAATGACTTTTGCCCATTTTTCTCTGTTCACAATGATGATTTGTCACTGGACATCAGTGAACCTTGAGCCAAACAATATTCTGTCCAAGCAGTGCCTTATTGTTTTCTAAATTTTTGAGATACATTTTCATAATGTTCTGGTTTTGGTAATTTATTTGGTTACAAGAGAAATTATGACATCAGTAATTTCCTTTCCTAAAAATTTAACTAATTTAATTTTTGTAATGAAAAATAATATGGGCCTGTTGTAAATTCTCAAGCAGCACAAAAGTATATAAAACTTAGGTATTTAACTATACTCTTAGTGGTTCTTTTCTTCTCTCTCTGTCTCTCCTCATCTAATAGATGAAATGAGGAAAAATATATTTGCATGTACATATATACTATACATAAACTGCTAAAACTTGTTTTATAGTTTTACGTTCTATCATGGGCATCCTTCTTGAAACCTTCATATTTATGCCTTTGTGATATGGAAGTACACATTTTAAATTTTGATAGATATTATTACCAACATATCCTCTGAATATTTTAGCTTATTCAAAATAACTACTTATTACAGGAATTTTTTTTTACAAAGATTCAGTGTCTTTTTTGGAAGTGAACATTAGTTGGTCATGCAAGATTATTAGGCTAAAGAAAGGTATATAATTTTGTGAATGTAATTCGAACTTCTAAATGTGGTTAGTTATCTCTCAACAGGGCCCATTTGGAGGCCAGTGCTGAGAAGTGGAACAGGTTGCTGATGTCTTTAGAAGAACTGATCAAATGGCTGAATATGAAAGATGAAGAGCTCAAAAAACAAATGCCTATTGGAGGAGATGTTCCAGCCTTACAGCTCCAATATGACCATTGTAAAGTAAGTTGACCACCTATGGGGGGGATGTTTCTTTTTTTTTTTTTTTTTATTTTGGTCAGGTAAACACTTGAAATAAAATTCTAAATAAATTCAAGGTTGAACTGATTATCACAAACCCCAACCTCCTTTAATTGTCAGTATTTAGGCATTTTATTTAAATTGTATGCATTACTTTCATTTGTTTCCAATTATGTTGTGTCTTCATATTTAACTAAAATTTTTCAAACATTACAGGCATCTAAAGCATATTACTTTTAGCATATCAAGAAGTTTAACTTTCTAATAGATTTAGAATATTAATATATTATATTGGGAACATTTTTTAACTATAAGTTGACTTAATCTTAAATTTAAAAATCATAGGGTCATAAGGAATTACAACATATCTTGTTTTATTAAACGAAAGTGAAAAAAAATAAGGACTTTTGGTAGTAAAAAAAAAATAAAGTCTTAAAGCAAATAAAGACCACAGCATTTAAGATCATTTTATATGTTTAATTTTCTGAACTTAGCCCTTTCCTTGAATTACATTTTTATTCTGCTCAAATTTCTGTCTCTATGCAAATATGTACTTTGATTAGCAAACAGATATGCTGAAATATTATCAAATGACACATTAATTCTTTAGATTCTTATATTATTTACATTTTTGCCCTGTTCACTTTCAATTAACTTATTTATAATCCCTCATGCCCATTTTCTCATATACTGAGTTTCATCTTCTTCTATTGTATTTTTTACTCTTCATATGCAATGCAAGTTCTCATTCTAAATCTGAACATTTTAATATGACTTAGAATTCGATTTCCATTTAAAAAATGACAATCACTAACCTACGCATCTTCTAAAGGAACATGTCATCTATGTAATAAGTTGCTTTAATACAAAATGATAAGACCTTGAAATTTATTTTATCTTGAACCCTTGTGACTAGGTTATTAAAATTACCGTTTGGGTATATTTTTTCTTTCTACTCGAAGAGAGAATGTAATAGACAAATAGCTTTAAGATAAGAGAAAGGAAAACACTACTTTGTATTATATGCAAAATAATAATAATAGGAGATTTAAAATTACTGATTTAAGAAAATCACTTTCTCCTTACTTTTCTCATCTTTCTATTAATTATTCATAGAGTATTCCCTTTCTGTGGGTTATGGTATTAGTGATGAAATAGAATAATACAAAGCTCTTCTGAAAGAGGTGCTCTGTAAGGAATGAAGGCTGACTGACTGTGTGCTACTAGCTTTGACTAAAACCCAAATCTTGAAATGATTGTCCTATTCTGGCCTTACCACGTAAAGTGCATCTCAGCCTTTACAGTCGGTCCCGGCTACTTTTTGTTTCCCATCCCAGCAAGGTTACCTGGCTTTAGGTTGTGTTTTGCTCTTAGAACACCGCATGCAGTTGTTCTGCTTCAATCCTTTAGACCCAGGCATTTAGGTAATAAAGATAACACTTGATGATGATGCTGGCAATAACGTTGGTTCCTTTATTCAGCAAGTGTTTACTGAATGCCTAATATGAACCAGCACTATTCCAGTCACTGGTGAATCGATATTGAACAAAACCAAGTCCTTGCCTGATTCTGAGTAGTATGAGATGGACACTCCACAAACAGGAAGTAAGGATGTGCTCTATCCCACAGTAAAGAGTGCCATGGAAAGAGTAAAGCCCGGGGAATGGGAGAGCATCAGCAGAGTTGCTACTTTAAGTAGAGAAGGTCAGGAAAGTGTCACAAATGGGGTGGTTTTTGATCAGAGACCTGAAGCAGGTGAGGTTACTGAAGCATTTAGTCACCCCTCCTGGGGGTAGAAACTTTATGGAAAGGGGACAGAAAGCACAAAGGCTGCAGAGGCTGAATGTTTGGGGCATATTTGAGGAATAGCATGGAGGCCAGTGTGGTTGAAGCAGTTTAGCCAAATAGAGAGGCAGGAGATGAGGCTGGAGTGGCGGGTGGGAGGAAGGGGTTCAGATCACAGAGGTTCTTGAAAGTTTTTTGTAAGGGCTTTGGCTTTTACTCAGTGAAATGGGTCACCACGGAAATGTTGGCATCTGGCTTATTGTATCACAATTGCAAGTTCAATTATGAGGAGCAGAACACAGAGAGGAGTTCAGGAATGCTTCAGTAATCCAAGCGGGGAGGCTGGTGACTTGGACGAGGGGATAGCAGTGGAGATACTGAGGAGTAACTGGCTTCTGAATATATTTGGAGAGAATCAACAGGATTTGCTGATGGATTTGGATGCACCACATATGAGAGAAAGAATCAAGCACTGCAGTAGGCAAATGTTTTCGGACTACGCAAATCGAAGATGGAAGTAGCATTTAGAGAGGTGGGGGAAACGGCTGGAGGTGCAGTTTGGGGAGGAAATCCAAGGGTTTAGTTTTTGACATGTTAAGCTGTAGATATTTATTAGGCAGCTAGATCTACAAATGTGAAGTTAGAAAAAATGTCAGGACTAGAAATCAAAATCATCAGCCTACATATCAGCCATGGGATTGGATGAAATCACCTAGGTTATAGTGGTTATAGTTAGAAAAAGGAATTCCAAGAAATGAGCCCTAAGGAGCCTCAACTTTAGAGACTGGGAAGATGAGGAAGACTGAGAAGGCAGAGCCAGAAGGGTAGAAGAACCAAGAGAGAACAGAGCCTGGGATACCAAAGAAGGAAAGTATTTTATGAAAGAGAGCATGGGTACAAGGATCAAATAGTGCTGAGAGGTTAGATAGGATGAGGGCAGAAAATTAACCATCTAGAGACAGTCTTGTTGACCTTGAACAAGAGTTGTTTCAGTAGCATGATAGAGCTGGTAGCATGATTGGAGTATGTTTGAAAGAGACTATATATAAACCATTTCAAGGATTTTTTACAACAAAGTTAACAGAGAAATGAAGCAGTAACTGAAGGGGAGAATGTGGGGTTAATAAGTGGTTTTATAAAGATGGGGAATAATTCAGTATGTCCTGTGCTGGTGGGAATGACTCTGTAAAGTGGGAAAAGACACTGATGCAGGAGAGAGAGTACTGTATGGGACACTGACAGAGTGGGATCCAGTGCACAGGTGGTCTTAGGGAGGAGAGCAAAGAGTTCATCCATTTTCACAGGAGGGACCCTTGACTATATGGGTACAAAGAAGAGTAGTTTGGTAGATTCGGGTGTAGAATCATGTAGTTGTTCTCTATTTATTGCTTGTGTTTTCTCAATGAAATAAGAAGCAAGATCATCAACTGAATATGAGAAGAAGGAAGAAATGTGGAGCTTTGAGGAGAGAAGAGATAAATAGAGCCTAGAAGAAGCTAAGTTAATAAACTAGAGATTTATAACAAAACTAACGAGCAATGGTAAGGGTCTGCTTGAGGTCAGTGTTCATGAATTCACAGTGAGGACAGCCAATGTGGATGTTTTTCTTCATCAGTGTTTAGTTGCTTTAGTGAAGGTGAAGAGTTAATTAGAGAGTTGAATTTGGTCAAGCAAATGTGATGGAGGAAGAAAGGGGCAAGGGAGGTAAAGGATTATCTAACACAAGGGAGTTGTAGTAGCAATCAGATATGGAATTGTTGCTGGGTCAGGGAAGGTGTGAGGATACGAGAGGGAGGAGGGACAGTAAAACGGTGTTAGAAGTCTGTGACTCAGACAATCCAGTGGGACTAACTGTTGGTGTTGGGAGCCTGGTGAGGTGTGAAGTATAAATAATGCAAGTGGTGATTAAAGACAGGCTGCTGGAAATTGAGTTTATGGAGGGGTGCATTTATGTTGACAATATCCAGTGTTTTGTTTTTTGTTTTTTGGTTTTTTTTGTGAAAATGAGTTGCACAAGTAGGGTGGAGAGCAAGATCCTTAGAGGAGAGTCTGTCAGGGACCTCCAGGGTTGTGGAAGGATCATCTACAGGGATAACGAAATCACCAAGAATAGGAGGGAGAGCCGGAAGTCAAAATGCTGGCTGTGGAGAAGGAAGGGTAATGGAGGTACTAATACAGTTTGGGATTCTGACATAAAAATGATGTTTTCATGTTCCATTTATCCTTTAAGTCTTAAACCTACTCAGAATAGCTCTGTAGTGGGTAGGGGCAAGGAATGGCATGAGTTGGATGTTCAGCCCTGCTTTCTAAATTTCTTGATGCCCGTTTTTGGACTTTTCTAAGGTTACTGTTATTTTTTTTTTTATCACAATTGCCATCACTTAGCAGGTTGCCTATGATCCAGACTACTGTTGAGGGATGTTCTTTATCAGTAATTTGGTATTACCAGGAGTTTTTATTTAACAGTCTGTACTTCCTTACCTCTGTGAGTTATATATTAGATGGGTTATATGAATAATACTGTTGAGTTTCTGAATATTGAGCTGGGTCAGGTCTCTTCTCATTGTTATATCCTCGCTAGAAACAATGCTTTGTAAAAGTTCACATTGATTCTCTGTTCCAGAATGTGATACTTTATTCTGGTCTGTCATAGTCTGCCTGTCAATTTATCAAGATCCAAAACTGCAGGCTTTAAAAATATTATTTATTGCTATAATCTTTGGACAGATACTTCATACTTAATTCTGAGGACTAAGCAGGAATAAGATACTAGGAGAAATAAATTATGGAATATATTTTAGAGTAAAGTTTGTAGGGATGTGTATTGGTTTGCTTGGGCTGCCATAACAAAGTACAATAAATAGCCTGGGTGACTTAAACAACAGAAATGTATTTGCATACAATTCTGGAGGCTAGAAGTCCAAGATCAAGGTGTCTGCAGGGTTGATTTCTTCTGAGTCTTCTCTCCTTGGCATGTAGATGGTTGTCTTTTCTCTGTGTCTTCACATGGTCTTCCTTTGGTGTTCCAATGTCCTCTTCTTATGAGGACACCAGTCATACTGAATTAGAGACTTCTCTAATGATCTCATTTTAACTTAATCACTTTTTTAAAGGCCCTGTCTCCAAACCTAGTCACATACTGGGGGAGTAGGACTTCAAAATATAAATTGGAGGGGGCAATTTAGCCCATAACAGGATTAAATAACAATAATAGTGTACTAATTCCTGCTGTTTTAAGTTCCTATGACATTCCTGGTACATTGGTAAATATTGCACTATTTCATTTCACCTTCAAAGAAACCTGTTCTGTTATCTGCATTTTATGTTTAAGGACTTTGTAAATCATAGACCTCAAGCAATTTACCCACCATTACTTAAATGAGGAATTAGCAGTGTCAGGGTCTAAATGTAGGACTGTTGACTCCAAATATCAATATATTCAGTGTTCATTTAAAAACATATTTATTGAACTACTTTTATCTGCCAACACCATGCTGAGCACTGGGGATACATTCTCATGTTTTTGTTTTTGTTTTTGTTTTTATTGGTTTCTGTCCTGCTTCCTTTGCTCTCTAATGTCACTTTTCTGGCTTCGTTTATGTAAAAAATATAAAGCAACATTTCTCACCCTATATTTTTCTTTAGCTACTTTCTGAAAATAGACAAAATGAACACTAATATATTATTCTCAAGGACTAATATTTTAGTATATAATGCTAACTTTTCACTAAAGTAGCACTCAGTATGCATTGGTTGAATAAATTGATTCACAGGGTTTATAGAAAAAAATTGCTGGTTATCTATTTCCCTGTAGAACACGATATGGTACAGAAAAATGTGCTTGGGTTTGGGGTAAGCATTCTGTTAATATATAGGTCATCGCTGAAGCAGCAGGACTGGAGCGTCAGTGGTTCTCTCCAGGATGGCCATCAAGTATTAATAAGTACATTAATTGGCATCACATCTGACTTTACCCGTATGAATTATACAGAGAAGAAAAACTCAAGGGAAGGAATAAAAGCTTAAAGCACAGTTTTTCCATATTTTCTTTATAGGTTGTGACATTTGCTATTGCCTTGTGAGTCAGGCTTGAAAGTCTAATGTTATGAGCCTTTTTTTATGTGAGGCACAAGATCTGTAATGTAGATATCTTACTGTGCATTGTGGGTGGCTGTGGGATTTTAGGGTGCGCTGGAGGCGGGTAAGGAGTGGTGGGTGGCTCCTCGTATGTGTGATAGATTGAGTTAAAGATGTAAGCGAACTTTGTTCCTGAGGGGTATGGTAATGGGAAAGACACTGAGCCGGAAGGAGAATACCTTTATTTAAGGGCTGGCTCTGTCACTGACTATCTGGGCGACCCTGAAAAAGTTATCTGACTTACCCACGCTTCAGTTTCCACATCTGTAAAATGGAAATAATAAGTACTGTCTTAGTCCATTCAGGCCACTATAACACAATACCATAAACTGGGTGGCTTACAAATAACAGAAATGTATTGTTCCCAAGGTCAAGGTGCTGGTAGATTTGGTGTCTGATGAGGGCCCACTGTCTGGTTCATAGACAGTGTCTTCTCCATGTGTCCTCACATGGTGGAAGGTTCTCTTTTGTAAGGTACCAATCCTATTCATGAAGGCTCCTCACTCATGCCCTAAGCACATCCCAAAGTCCCCATTTCGTAGTACCATCCCTTTAGGGGTTAAGATTTCAAATACGAATTTTGAGGAGACACAAACATTGAAACCATAGCAAGTAGTTCCATTTTCCTACACAGAACTCTTCTGAGAATCAAATGAAATAACATAAATGAAAGGAATTTAGGAAAGGTGAAGTGCTGTAGAGCATTATATTATTTTATTCAATTATGTGTATTCTGTCAAAAGCAACCTTCCTTCCCAACTGACAAGAGTAATGTCTTAAAAATTATATTACTATAAGATACATAATTATAATTAATCTTAATCAGCAAAGAAAAATCAAACAACCCTATCAAAAAGTGGGCAAAGGATATGAA
>VBSM01000361.1:89216151-89364439 GCA_008086735.1 Cheirogaleus medius
AACCATAATATTTGTACCCCCATAATATGCTGAAATAAAAAAAAATAAAAAAATCTTGATTTATATTAATATGAATCTGTATTATTACAATTAGGGTGAATCATTATGCATTAGTAGATTTAGGGCAATATTTAAAGAAATGTGAATACCTACCTATAATTATTAATATTTTCTTTTCTTACTGAACATCACTAACCATAATCATTGAATAGTCTTAGTTTAACCTCATCCTTACATCCATGAATTCTTTAACTGTAAGTATGTATAATAGTCTTTGGCCAGTGTTCTAATGTAATTCTCTAATTTATCCTGAATCTTTTCTTAAAATCTCTTATGTGTGTATATGTGCTTGCTCTGTTTCAGGGCAGCTTTTTTTTTCTTTTCTTTTTTAAGTTCTTAGAGTTATCCTTTTTCTCTGCTGTCATATTCTATCTATCAGGAGAAATCCTTATTTAATTTGTCTGCATGTATAACTTAGAATTATCAGTTATTAGAACTGAAAGGGACCTAAGAAATAAGTTCATCCAGTGACCTTATTTATAGCGGAGGAAGATGAAAGGTGCGTGTGGTTTAATGAAATCTGGGTTTTCATTCCTCCTTTTCTCTCACTTCCATTTACCTTCTATGTGCCTGGCAATTTCTAAGACACTGGAAAGATACTAATTCAGAAAACAGACACAGCCCCTGTCTACATGGAGTTTACATTCAATGGAGAGCCTGTGCTTTGTCTGTAAACTTACAGTTCCTTTTCTCTGTTTTATGAGAAATCATTTCCAAAGTGGTTTGTGACTGAGCTGTGAACTGTCCACTCTTATCCCAAATCTCTGGTTTACTTTGCCCAGTCATCCATTTCTTTAACCTTGACTTTGTTCCCATGATGTCTTAGTCTGTTTTCTGCTGCTATTATAGAAGGCCAGAGACTGGGTAATTTTATAAAGAACAGATATTTATTTGGCTCACAGTTCTGAAGGCTGGAGGTTCAAATGGAGGGGCTGGCATCCAGTGAGTGTCTTCTGCTGTGTCATCCCATAGTGGAAGGCAGAAAGGCAAGAGAGTATGCATGACAGAGAGCTAGGATGGAGGCTGAATTCACCCATTCATCAGGAGTTCACACTCTTGCTGCAATAATGGCATTAATCCATCCATGAGGGAAGAGCCCTCATGATCTAATCACCTCTTAAAAGTCCCACCTCTTCGTACCATTACAATGGCAATTAAATTTCAGCTTGAGTTTTGGGATGGAATATTCAAATCATAGCACTTGGTTATAATTCAGGCAATTTTTCAGTTCATGTACACATTTGTTTCCAATCTTTTTTCTCTAAGGGATTATAGAACTCTTTCCAATTATAACATTGCAAAGTAGCTTTAAACAGAACATAAAATAACTTTTTAAACTAATTTTTTCACAGATATGTTCTAGCATACTGAAATAAAGTTGCTTCTTTTTCTTTTTCTTTTGGTTTTGTCTATTATTAGGCAACTCTGTAATTCTTTTTTTGAGCTCCTGCTTTTTAGGTCTTTTAATTGTTATAGTAAAGTGAAAAAATCTCTTTAACTTCAAAGAACTCTTGCCTTCCAGCTTAAAAGTACATAATTAGAATCAATCAAAATCAACCCTCAATGGCTTAATACTAATATCAGGCAAGGTTTTTTATTCCTTAAAATTTCCCCATAGAAAGAGGGGGACCTTGTACTTGATTTCTATTTCATTCTCTAATCTTACAGGTAGCTGTCAGGATTACTTTATTTCAAACAACACAGTACTAATTAATTTGACATAATCTCTCCATGCTAATTTAGGATGTCTAAAGATTACCAGCTGGAATTTTTTTGGAGGAGACAAAGAAAATAACACTGATTTGTTAATTATTTCCAACAGATAAGATCTCAAAAATGCAAATTTTGCATGCCATTGTACACAAGTCTTTCAAAGATCAATTTAAAAAGCAATACCATATGTCTTTTCATTGTGGACAAGACAAATACACATCCACAAGGTGCATCTAAAACCCACATGCTAATGTTACTCAAACAAGCACTTTAGTTTTGCAATGAAATTGCCTGTGGCATCATCATAAACAAAGTAAGAAAAAGAAAAAGCTATACCTCAATACCTTATATGGATGTAGAGTTGTTGCATGCTAGAAAGCTGTTAAGTGTGTCCAGTGATACCAAGATCTGATGTCAAAGAGTCATATGAAGAATCTGAATAAAATAATTATAAGTAGACATCTATTTTACCTATATCCCTAGCACTTTATATATTCAAGTTGATCGAAATTTGTTTTGACTCTTCTCATTTGGACAGTGAGCTGTTATTCTATATTCTGAGACATCTTAGGTTGGGTACCTGGCCCAAGGGCTTAGGTAGATCTAGTTTCAAGTCCCATGTCCTCTACTCACTAGGTCTATGATCAAGGCTTTAGGGCATATTGTTAAGTCTCTTCAGTCTTTAGTTTCTACCCATCAGTATAAATAAACCATTTAGCATAATGCATATAGTAAGTGCTCAATAAGTAATAGCTGTTAGAGTTATTCTTTGAACTAGGACTTGGATTTTCTAATATATTTTTAATTTTGAGTTGCTCTTGGTCTGCATTTTGTATTTTTTTCTTAAATTCATTACTTTGGAGCATAATAAATTATAATACCATAACTTACATTTATCATTTTTGTCTATTGGTGGTTTAAAAAATACTTTAGACGACTCAGGAAATTGGATGAAGTCATTGAAACAACAATACTTTTGAGGATTTACAAAGGATAAGGTATGAGTCTAGAGACTGGAAGATGATTTATTTCTTGTTCTTAATAAAAGAAAATAGCTTACCATGGAAAGGCTAAACCCATAAGACATAGCTGCATGTACTGCCTTTAGTTAACTTATCAAAGCTTAATAAACAAATTATGAATGTTTAAGCATGAGTATAATTACCTTTAAAAGCTGTCAATATTTCAATGCTGCCATAATTTATAAATAAAGGAACAGAATTAATATGTATTATTTTGAATTCATTTGTATGACTTTATCCTGGGTCCAGTCTGTTTTCAGGGTCACAGATAACTATGGTAAGAGACTGGTATCTCAGATTTATACATGCATTCTCCATTACTTAGGGATTGGTTTATAAGAACTAATATATTATCTTCTGATTCCTACCTATATTTATATATTGCTACCTATATTTATATATTCTAGTACTTTATATTTACATTGATGATTTATTAATAATAATTTAATGACACTCTTTCATTTTCAAAGACAAAGTTACTCTTTGATAATGGTAGTGCTAATTACTTTATCATCCGTCCATTCCTCCATCCATCCATCCATCCATCCACCCACCCGCAGTATCCACTCAATGCATTAATGTTAAAGTTAATACTTCCTTACAGGGGCATACAGAGTGGTACAATGGGCACTGGAGACTCAGAAGGACTAAGGGTGGCAGGGGAGTAAGGGAAGAAAAATTACCTATTGGGTACAAGGTACACTATTTGGGTGACAGATAATAGTAGAAAGCCCACTATGCAATTCATCCATGTAACCAAAAACCACTTGTACCTCTAAATTTATTGAAATAAAAATAAATTAGTAAATAATTAAAGTTAATGCTTTTATACAAAGAACAATAAAGCATAGCCTATGAACTTCAGTGATATACTTTAATAATTCCTATTATTAAAAGCTTGGTGCTTATGATTTGTTGGTTGCATCCAAAAGAGATATTATACATTTACAATTTCAGGTGATGGGTCTGAGATTTCCAGTTAGATACTATAAAGTAATGCTTTAAAGCACTCCCTCTGTTCAAACACCTAGTAATTATAGATATAATATAAAAAACACAGAAAACCAAACATGGCACTGTTGGGATCCAAAGCATGACAAACATTCTATACACCAGAAACAAAGCAGAAAAGCAAAGGAGCTAGTGAGGTTGATGCTGCTGGAAAAACGTAGCAGGCCTGGGTGATGATCAGGTGGAAAGCCCCACAGCAAAGTCCCTGCTCAAAATCCCTCTCTCTTACTCATTGAAATGAGTGATTCGCGGATTGGCATGCTTTCCTTCTCCAGTGTAAATGCCCCAGGAACTGATACTATGAAATACTAGTGTATTTTGGGCCCTTAATTCAATGGCTATACTCTCTTGGATGTTTTAACCAGTGACTCAGAATATTGATATGTTTTCAGCAATGTCAATAATAAATACTTTGTTCAGTTCTTTAACAGTATATACACATAGGCAGATGCATTAACTAGGAAGAAGAAGGAGAAGAAAAACAAAAAGAAAAAGAAATCATAGGACTCTGATGGTAAAGGATTTGGCTTGGGGCCAGCACATAATAAATACTCAGTAAATGGTGACTGACCTCCCATAATTGTTGGGAGTCTGTCTTGTTAGTTTTGATCATTTTCATTTTGTTTAAAACTATCTAGGCTATATGAGTGGTTTTTAATTAAATAAAACTATATTAATACCTGATATTTACCATCTAATACAACCCAACAGATCTAGCCTCCAATTACTGTCTAAGATTAACCTGTTAAATTAGACAGGGGTCAGTCACCTTCCAGTAGATATAAGTTATCAGTTTGGTAAACAGTACAATCATATCATTTTTTTCATGTAAGTACATATTTAATCCCCTCAAATGTTAAAATAAATTACTACTTTATAATATATAGTGTTTTTAAGAACTATTTTAGAATAAACGGATCAAGTTGAATATTCCCATCTAATGATTTAAATCAAATTTTTAGTATCATTTTAAAAATTGTGTTGGAAATGAGGTCATTTAATATGGAACTTCCCTTTAAAGAATGTGAGATTATTATTCAATCAACAGATTACTTATAAGGCACCTACAATGTATATAGCGTTTATTTGTAATGTTACAGATTTACTTCAGTCAAATGCTCTAAGACTGGATAAAATCCCAGATGCAGTTTTTACTGTTCAATTTGCACTTCATTTTCATAACAATGTAAATATAAAGTTAAGTAGGGACAGTTATCAGAACTCTAACACCCTTTCTCCAATAGAATGCATATTTGATTTTACTAAAGCAAATCACCAAGAATAATTGAAAGTGCATGATTCAGGTATAATTTCTTGTGTGTGTCCTTTCCCTCAGGGCTACTCTGTCCTTTGCTTAACCCAATTTAATTCCTGTATTCAAACCTTATTATATAAGAGTCAGGACATTCTGGCCTTAAACTGAATTGCCAAGATACATTAGCAAACATAGTTATTGAAATAACAAATTCTAACATTGTCTTTAAAATGACACCACCTCACCATTACATTTAGGCTGTGTGTGTGGATGTGGAGTGGGGGTAAGGTTTTCTCAATTCTAAAGTGATCTGAGATTCTGACTGTGATTCTGTAATTTTTGAGGTCTTGCTGTGTTATGAGATTACCTAGGGTGGGAAATTAGCCTTTTCTTAGAATTAAAAAAAGTTAATTTCTAAGTTCTTCTCCAACCTTTGCCACCTATGTTGACTTCCTTCTTACCAAACACACAGTTTCCTAAGGTCTGCTAGGAAAACCATTACTTGTGTGCAGGCCTAAAGCAGCAGTTCTCTAGGAGAGCCTATACCTACCTGCCACACCCCATTTAGTTGTCTGCACCTGGCCTTGACTCCTGAGACTGATGGGTAAAATCGAAACCTTACCCCAAAGGGCCATAGAATATCCAAATTTAGAGGGAGTGGTGAGGCAGCATAATAGCACTGTCTGGTGGTGAAATTAAAAGTGGACAACAAACATAGGCAGGAAACAGAGGTCTATAAAACCAACCAATACAGTCCACCCCTTTACTGCCTCTGGACATATTTAGCCCAGGGACAATTTCTTTTATCTAGTAGTCCATTTATTCACGCAGGAAACTTTTATATTTCATCTGATGTTTGCCACATACTTTGCTAGGTACTCAGCATGCATCGGTTTGTAAGACTGTTTTTGCTGTCATGGAGCTCACTGTCTAGCAGTGGAGATAGTAACTACAGTAGATCAAAAATGCTGTAGTGTGAGCATCGCGACACAGCTAGGCAGGCACAGATGAATCACAATTATTTGTGCTTGGGAGGATTTGGAAAGGCTTCATAGAGCAAGAAGTTTTTCAGTTGAAAGAGACCTTGGAGTAAGAAAGAAATCATTAAACAGTGTTATCAAAACACCTGGAGGAGAAAATCCTCCAAATTAGCCGTTGCATGCCTTGGAGTATACAATAGAGCAAGAAGTGCTGCTTACTTTCTTTTTGCTTATCTTGCAATAGAATGAAAGAGAAAGAAAATACAAGTTTAGCACCTAATAGAGTGCCAAGGTAAGAGTAGGTACAGGTTGAGTATCTCTTAGCTGAAATATTTGGGATCAGAAGTGTTCAGACTTTGGATTTTTTTGTTGTTTTGGAATATTTACATTACATTTACCACTTAAACATTTCTAATTAGAAACTCTGAATCCAAAATGCTCCAAAGATTATTTCCTTTGAGCATCATGTTAGTGCTCAAAAAGTTTTGAATTTTGATGCATTTCAGATTAGAGGTACTCAACCTGTATTGCATGTATTTGCTGGATGAAGGAATCCATTTGTGTATACATGTATTTTAAAGAGTGTAGGGAAGTGTTTTATTATTAATACTATGAGAAGCTGGAGGATTCCTGTCTCAGTTTTAGCATTCATACTCAGTATTCTGATTCAAGCTTTATTTTTAATGTCAGTGAGGTGGAACCAAAATGAATTTATATATTAACTGTTCATTTAGAGATGTTAACCAAGGATTTTAAAGCACTATGAAGGATATATATATTTTTTATTTTGCCTGCATACCAATGGAAAGTAAGCCTGTTTTCTTTCCCTTTTTTTCATGTAGTTTTATTAGTGCTATCAAATTTAATGACTGTTCTGCCCTTTTTTGCTGTCATACTATAATGACTTCAGATCCATATATGCTGATTTAGCTTTGAAAGCAAGTTTGTGGGGGGGGGGCGGAGAAAGTAAATTACATTCTAGCAGATTCTCCTTATATTTGTATCATTTGTTTTTTGTTTTTTGTTTTTTGTTTTTTCTGCTTGCATCCTGCAGTAAGCAATTAAGTGCTTTTTTGAAACCCAAAGCTAAAGAAGCCTGCTGTACCAGCAATAACTCTGTTTGTTATAGCTCAGCTGCCTTTTGTCCAGGGCCAGCTTCTTGGGTGTCCCATGCAGTCACACAGGGCTCCGCTCTTAGAAGGTTTCTGCCCTTGGTTTATTGCTCTGCTGCCACCATCTTGAAATTCTTAGGAGTATTTGGACAGGGGGCCTTGCAGTTTCACTTCACACTGGGCTCTGCAGATCATATAGCCAGACTATCTTGCCTCAAGAACAACAATAATGTATATGTGCCGACACATGCAAAATGTAACATTTACAGTAATGAAAGCTTATTGAAACTTACTTCAGGCATCCTCTATCTCCTTAAGTAAGTAAGCCCTCCATGAGTCCCACTCTGAGTTACACACTGGCTGATGTAACTTGACATGTCTCTGTTTGTTAATGTTGGCTGAGCTTGGGCTAGTGGTCCATTCTCAGTCCTCCCCTTTCCTGTCCACTCAGTAACTCTTCCTCTGCACTCTTGTGACTTGAGTTCTTGGACACTGTACTCTCCAGATTTTTCTCTCCCCTCACTGATAGCTCCTTTCCAGTTTCCATTTCTGGTTCCTCTTTCTCTGCACCAGGTGTCAGGCCGTGCCAACTTCTCTATACTCACTCCTTCCTGGGATTAAATGTCATCTATATGCTAACCACTCCGAAATGTATATCTTTTTATATGTTATCTCTACTGGGGGGAGTGTAATACACATCTCACACTTAATATGACCAAACTGAATTCCTTAACTGGCCTCTCAAATGTGTGCTACCCAGTCTTCTGCATTTTGATTGGTAGGAATCCTATTTCAGTTGCTTAGGTAAAAAGTGATGATCACTTACAACCTATCTGTCTCTCATGTTCAGTCTATTAGGAAATCCTATTGGTTCTGGGTTGAAAATATAGACTATCTGGATCCACTACCTCTCACTACTCCTCTGCCTTTGGCATTTTCAGCACAGCAGCCAGAGTGTTTCTATTAAAATAAATCAAATTCTGCAGTGGCGGCCTATCTTATTCAGAGTAAAAGCCACAGTCCTTATAATGGTCTACAATGATCTTCCCTATCTCCCACTCACACCTTCCACATTTCATCTCGTGCTATTTTCTCTCTTACCCTCTGGTTTCAGCCACACTGGTCCCTTGCTGTGCTTTCGGTCACAGCACCATGCTGTCTTCTGTACCTAGCATGCTTCTGCTCGAATTGCAGCCTCCTGCCAAGCACTCCTATTCTCTCACCCTGTTCTACTTCTTTCTTTTTCCATAGGATTTTTCACCTTCTAACATAATTACTTATTTTCTATTGTCTCTCTATATATGTCTGGTAGTCTGGATGCCAAATAAATATTACTTAAACGTTGACTGAATGAAATAATACTGAAGGGAACACGTCCTTTGATATGAATGTTCCTTTTGTCTCTTTATCTCTCAGTAATCCTTTTTTACTTGTTCATGTTCTAAAGAATATTACATTTTGAAAATATTTCTACTTTAAATAGCCAAATCTTTAATAAAGATAATAGCTGACTTAGACATGTAAGCAACAGTCTTTTCTCAAGAGCTAAAAATAATTTCTATTACATGACATATTTGAAATGTAAGAAAACAAATCAATGCACTTATATTTTATACTTTACTATTATAGGCAGTTCAGAAGTTACCTTTTCCCTGTCTTAATACTGCCTAAATTCTTCAGATGAAGAGTAGGGAAGATTTTTATATGAGAGAAAATGAATTGGCATGTCTTTGATTATTGAGATAACTTTTAAAATATAATTTATTATTTTGGCTGTATGTGGTAGATATTGCCAGATTCTCCCAATGTTTGTGCCTCTCTCTGGTGTAGAAATTTGACACTTTAGAAAGCTAGAGGAGTTAAGATTCCTAAGGTAGGGAGTAGCTTAAACATATGGATGCAGTCTCTCATTCAGTAACTATGTTATATGCATTACATTTCATAAATAAATCTAGCCTCAGGGAGATCATTGAACTAAAACATAATGGGAAAGTTTTATAATTGTTACGGATATGAAAAACAGGCTTCTAACACGTATTTGTAATTCTTAATAATGCTATCCTTTAAAAGTAGTAATTTATTCCATGCTAAATGAGCTCAATTCTATTGGGCATTTCTATCTTAAAAGTATAATTTTTAATTACAAAAATGATAACATAATACATATTTATAAAAATAAAGAGCAAAACAATTGGCCACAATTTCATCATTGTAACAACCCTTTTCATTTTGCATTCCTTCCTTTTTGCATATTTACCTTTTGCACAATTTTACTGGGGTACCTAATTTTTATCCTCTCTTTTTCACTGAGATATACGTCATGCCTATTTCTTCACGTTGCTGTGTGGTCATTATCACAATAATTTTTCAAGGTTACGTAATGGTCCCTAGTGTGGCCATACCTTAGTGAACCTAAATATATTCCAGGTGTTGGAGATTTAAGTTGCTTTCAATTTTTTTTGAATCATAAGTAATGTTATAATGAACACTTTTGTGTTTGTAGCTTTTTTGGATCATTTTCTCAGGATATATTCCCAAAGGTGAAATTCTTGTTTCACAGAATATGACCATAGTAATGACTCTTGATATATTGCCAACCTCCTTTCCCAAATGATTGAACCAATTTTCTGCCTCCAGCAATGTATGAAAGTGCAGCTTCACTGCACCCTGGCCTGTGATTTCTCATTTTTGTCCCTCTTTTCTGTCAACTTTGTACTGTTAGTATTGAAATACTGGCACACCACGTAAGCGTGAAAATTTAGAAAGTAGTTTGGGGATGTCAGACACCTGACTCAAGATTTTCCCTCAAAGAGAAGAAAGAGGGAACTGGTTGGACGTATTTGACTTAGTTGTGCCTGGAAGGACTAGGGGAAAAGTTGTCCATGCTTTGCTGGATGCATCAGTTGAAGAAATTTGATCTTTATCTCAAATTAGTGTACGTGACATGATCTCGCTGACCATTTTTACCTCCCTAGAGCTGTCCTTTGCTGTTTTATTCTAGAACACATTGGTTCACCCAAAAAAAAAAAAAAAAACCCACTACATTTGTTTTGTTTGCTTTCTATGAATCTAAAGTGACATAAGATTATTGCAATACAGTTTTCTGCTTACCAATCATTTTTGCTTAATCTTGGATAATCACATAATTCTATTTTTTCCTAATTAAATGATTTATCCCTTAGAAGAGTTAAATTAATTAATTCAGTTTTTTCTGCAAATGGAGGGTTTTAAACTAGTATTGCTCATCCAAAGCTATAGATAAAATTGTTAGAACTTTCCTCCACAGGTAACAGCGAATAGAGGCTTTGGAAAGAAATTCAGTCTTAGAGAAGAGTGGGGAAAGATGGTAGGATCAGCATCCTCTTACCACTAACTCGTTATTCTACAGCACTGAATAGTTTCAAAATATGTCCCCACCCACTGTCTCACCTGTGGAGTTAGTGAAACGAGAGATATTAGTGACATGCAGAGAAGTCGAGGGACAAACCCAAGGAAGGGCTCGTGGCAGGGGAGGCTGTGCCTACATGGTGAGGACTGCACCGGAGCACAGGCTTTGGGCGGCAAGTCTTTATTTGGTTTTACTCCATCACAAAACAGTATTTTTAATGTCTCCTCATTCTTCCATACAAATACTCATTGCATTTCCACAACACCCTCTGGGGCACAGATGCGAGCCTTCCACGGGGGCGTAGTGTGGGGCAGGAGTCAGGCTTGCAAAGAGGCCGTGGGAGGAGAGGGTGCCGCATGCTCCTGCAGAGTGGACGCCAGGCGCTGTGACAGCGCAGTGCAGGGAGGGCCGAGGTTTATGCCGATGGTGCGGGTGGCACTGGAGCCGGATCCCCAAAGGGCCAGGGAGGGTGACCCCTGTGGATTTCTTTGACTTTCACCGGTGATAGTCAGTGAGGTTGCTCAGAAAGCATGCAGATATCGTGTCTTGAGAAATAACTTTGATGGCGGGCCATCATGAGACAGCTACTTCCCTCCCCTCCTGCTTAAAGTTACTCCATGCTGCTTTATTCCGCAGACCTGCTGTGTATAAAATGCTCATTTTCCCAGAGTTATCCTTCCTTGGTTCCCTTCTAACTAAAGCTTCCTGAGGTTCCACATGTTCTTTTATGTCAGTTTATGCATTTATCCAAAAGATGTCTTGAGTGCTGAAATCTAATGAGAAGCAGCCAGCCATTGAAGACTTGAAGCAAAAGCTTTCTGAGTTGCCAAGGCCATGAGGAGGAAAAAGCTCGGTGTGTTCTAGGAATAGAAATGAGGACTTTGAAGCTAGAAATTAGGAGAGGAGACTGGAGAGCAGGGAGGGTCCACACTGGTAGGAAGTTTAAAATTTATTCTAAGCGCAAGAGGAAGCCATGGGAGGGTTTTAAGCAGGAGAGCGACATGATCTGATTTATCTATAATTTTAATATCATGATCTACAAAATATTAAGAAAAGTACATCCTCTGTGGATGTCTGTATATCACGTTCCACTTGGTATACAGACAATTGCTTTAGGCTGAAGAAAGGAAAGAGTTGCTCTTTAAAGAAGGCAGCTGGTACCCAGGATTCAGTACACGCACATGTCTGCATGACTTCTCCTCTTTTCTCAGTCCAGTATGGCCAGTTGCTAGTTTAGGACAGAAGAGGATAGCAGGTATTCCCTCCTCTCTCCAGCTTCTCTCAGACTCTGTTTTCTTACTAAGAAACTTGCAGGGTCCTGTCCGTGTGAGCGCTGCCAGGAATAACTGATACTACTGCTGTTTGCTTGGCAGAGGCTCATTCATTCCAGCGAGCTGATGCTATGCTCACGATGCAAACGAAGAGCAGCTGATTGACTGGCGAGTATTTCTGACCTGAGCCACACCAGGCACTTCTTTATACCTCCTTATCCCTTAATCCCCTGTCCTTCCCACTAAGTTATAGCAGGTGGGGAGAAATGTTCCCAGACCACTAAAGGAGGATAATTGAGAATCTCTCTGAAGGCATTTAAAGTTGAATAAGCAGCAATTTGTTTTGCTGCCTGGCACTCAGAGGAACGCCAGCAGCTGCCAGAGAGCACCCTGAGTTTGAGAGAGTTAGAAGAGGTGGGACGGGAGGAAGGGCAGTCTCTAATACAGGGGACATTGGACTCTTAGAAATTCTGTTGAGAATGCAGAAGATAAATACAGGGAAACAATGAGAGACTAGATTACTTTACATTTGTTTATTCTATTTTCTTGAATTCATTTCCTTCTAATTACCTTTAACCTAATTCCAATTTCTTTTTCAACACAGTTCACCTATTTTTGAGAAGGCTCCTTCCTCAAGTGCCCTCCTTGTACTTCTCTCAACGATTTGTGGCACTTAGCACATTCCGACTAGCATAATTCTTTCTCCCCCTTAGACTATAAATTTCTTAAAGATTGGGTCCATAGCTGATTAGTTGTTGTCTCCTCTTGTGCCTTGCATATTTCTTTATATATTGTATCGGTTAATATGTGTTTTAAAATTTTCGTTTAGGTGGAAATCTTTGTTGGAAAATCTACACTTTAATGCCACCTGAGAATGGGAGAAAAGTTGCTTGTTTTCTTATGGACACAAGACAATCATCTTGTTTTCATTTATTATTCTTGACTCTTGAGGTGTCTGGGATTATATCTCCTTCTACTAAGCGCCTCAGAACATGCAACTTTTAAAACACAAATTGTACTTTCCCTTTTGAAATTGTCTTGCATCTTCCTCCTTGTTACAGCTGAGGCTGGCCTACTGCTTGCAGGCCAAAACGTCATTTTACGTGTGTTTGTCAGGGGGTGGGGGGTTGAGAGCATTTCCACCTGTCTACTACAGGCTGAGTATTTCTTCTTTAAAATGCTCGAGACCAGAAGTGTTTCAGGATTCATATGTTTTTGGATTTTGGAATATTTGCATATATATAATGAGATATCTTGGGGATGGGACCCAAGTTTAAACGTGTAATTTATTTATGTTTCAGATATACCTTATACACATAGCCTGAAAGTAATTTTATATAATATTTTATATAATTTTTTGCATGAAACAAAGTTTACATATGTTGTGTTGAACCTTCAGAAAGCAAAAGTGTTAGATGTGGAATGTTTCACTTGTGGCATCATGTCAGTGCTCAGAAAGTTTCAATTTTGGGCGTGGTGCGGTGGCTCACACCTGTAATCCTAGCACTCTGGGAGCCCGAGGCGGGCGGATCTTTTGAGCTCAGGAGTTCGAAACCAGCCTGAGCAAGAGCAAGACTCCATCTCTACTAAAAATAGAAAGAAATTAATTGGCCAACTAAAAATATATAGAGAAAAAATTAGCCGGGCATGGTGGCGCATGCCTGTAGTCTCAGCTACTCGGGAGGCTGAGACAGGAGGATTGCTTGAGCCCAGGAGTTTGAGGTTGCTGTGAGCTAGGCTGATGCCACGGCACTCACTCTAGCCCGGGCAACAGAGTGAGACTCTGTTTCAAAAAAAATAAAAAAGTTCCAGATTTTGGATTTTCCGATTAAGAATGCTCAACCTGTAGAATGGAAAATGCATAAACTTTGTAACAAGTCATCACATAAGAACACTTAACTCAATGCCTAAGCCTTGAATCAGCAAAGTAGCCAGATATCTGCTGCATGGAGAAGTACGTGGTTACTGAGTGCTTCTCTGATCAAGCAGAAAGATTCTTTCCCCCCTAAATTTCACGATATAAAATATCTTTACAGAATCAGTCATCCTTCAGTGACTCAGCTCTGATAGCACAAACTGCTAAGCTGGGCATGTACCTGCCCCAGGGCCTTTGTACTCTCTGTTTCCTGGGCCTATATTGCTCTTTTGCCAGATATTCTCATGGCTTGTTGTCTCACTTTCTTCAGGTCTTTTTTTCATATATCACTATCTTTGAGATGTCTTCCCTGACCACTTATATAAAATACTATTAGGCCCATCTTCAACACAGCTGTCTCTTTCCCCCTTATTCCAGGCAGTAAATTGTTTTAGTTATGAATCACGCCTCCCTGTGTCCAAGCCCCTATGTGGAGGGATATTTTCCTCCTGTCTAGAGATGAAGCATATTTCTTCATTCTCTTGAGTCTGTGCTGGTCTCATGACTTTGCTTCAAACCATAGAACGTGACAGAAGTGGTGTGCAGACTCTAGAACTGCACTAAGATGGTAACCCTTAGCCACCCGTACCCATTTATATTGAAATTTAAATCACTTACAATTAGATAAAATATAAAATTCAGCTCCTCAGTTGTACTAGCCACAGTTCAAGTGCCAAATAACCACATGTGACTAGTGGTCACTATGTTGGACAGCAATTAGAGACCACATACAGTAGGCAGCAATGATTTCCAGGCATGTGAGGTCACCATGGACCTCTGGCCCCATTCAAGCTGGGGATGACTTTAGCCTCACAAGTAATCCCAGGTGGTACTAGCAGGAGAACTGGTCTAATTGCCAACCCACAAAATCATGAAAAATAAATTGTTCTTGTTTTAAGCCACTAAGTTTTAGTTGGGTTTGATATGCAATAGTGATAATGGATACACCGTTGAACTCTAATGACTAGCAGTAGTTTTGAAACCTTGCCCTATAGAGCTACCTGATGGGTTAGGATGTGAAACAATGGGAAAAGATGGAGTGAATCCATACCATCCCTTCCAGTGAGATGAGTTCCTTGTTTATCTAGGGAGAGGAAAGGATATTTGCTATTAATAAAATAAAAACCAACAGATGACTGATATGCTTAGCACAGCAACTAACTTTACATCAAAAAAGTATTAACAGTAATTTGCCAAGTAGATATTAAAATAATCCAGAGCTAACTGGAATCCATTAATTATTTCAATTTAGGCTGAACAGATTTGGGGGTCTTTGTTATATTTTGCTTTGCAAAATGGTATCATTTCATCATTCCACCAACAATGCTTGGGAGTTCCAGTTTCTTTACAGCCTCACCAATATTTGTTATTGTCTGGAAACAATTGTTTTGAATGAAAATATAAAGTCATTAGAGTAGAAACATTTGAATTAGATTATGTTATATACTCATTTAAGGTGGCCTGTATATACATATATATATACATACGAGTCATGTGATATTGGAACCTAAAGCTGAATGCCACTTTGTAGGTCTGTATACAAAACAACTCTTTGAGTCTAATTACCTTATCATTAATGTTCACCAGGTGGCTGGAAAATGCAGGTTTCTTTTATGTCTAATTGAGAGATAAAGGGTGGTGAAATGATTATATGTGTAATGCTGTTGAAAGTTAAATCCATTTCTGACATGCAATTAAATATAATTGAAATAGGACAAATTGAACAACAAAATTAAATTTACAAAAAAAGGCATGAGCAGACATTATTACATGTGTGCTGCTCTCTAGGATATTTAAATGCCAAGTTGGCATTAGGGCCGGAGCCCCGTGTTTGTACTTACATGGCACAGTTCTCACTTGCCCACGCTTGCCTGCTGTACTTCCCTTGTTTGGCACATCAAAGGAGCACATGAGACAGTCCCCAGCCAGCACCCTGTGCACAGAGGATATTTTTATGAAACGCTGGAGTTTAATGTGATCAGGAGGGAAAATAGATTCTTTAGACCTATGGAACTTTCATAGACTCAGACTTGTTTTTTATCAATCTAGGGGACCTGACAATGATATTATAAAAAAACAAATATATAAATCTGACAGTCCCCCTCCCTCTCCCGCAACTTGTCCAGCTCTTCCATGGCTTCCTGTCACCCATGACCGGGTTGAATCTCGGATGCAGCAGAGCCCATAGAGCGGTCTTTCTGGACTGATCTCTGCCCACACCTTGGGCCTCAGCTAAAACCACTCTCTGGGTACTAAAGTGCTCGCAATTTTCTGAGGGCACAACTGTGACACTCTCTCATTCTTCTGCTAGTGTTTGGTTTCCTCTCGTGGGAGTACCTTTCTCTCTCTGCTAGACTCAGTTCAGGCACCACCTCTACCAGGAAGCATTTCAGAGCCCTCAGTGACTCTACTAGGTCCGGGCACAGCATGGACCTGGGTGCTTTGTTTACCACAGTAAAGAAGCCAGAGAAAGTCCCTGGTCTCATGGAGCTTATATTTTATCTGAGAGAGACAGAGATTAAGCAATAAACTAATAACTGATTACCTCCTTTGCATAGTAGAAGGTGATAGCTCAGCAGAGTAAGGGGACAGGGAAATGCAGGGGATAGGAAAGGAGGAATGCTACATTAAATAGGGTAGGTGGGTGGGAAAGCCCGTGAAGAATCTGCAAAGTGACTATCTGGGGAAAGAACTTTCTGGGCAGAATTAACAGCCGGCCAAATAAATTACTCTATTGTGAGAGCATCGTGTTAAATTGATAAAATTCCAGCCATACGTGAAATTGATGGGTTCATTTTTCTCAAGTATTCTGTAGACAACTGTGTATTTCCATTGAGATTTTGGAAATTCTAAAAATAGTTCCAAGATAAATCTCTCTTTTGCCCTCTTCCCTCCCCACACCCCTACTCAATAACGCACATTTTGTGGACTACTATTAATACTAGTCCAGAACTCCCAGTTGGGAATTACTGTACACCTAAGTTGTATGGATCTAGTATCTCCTTTCTATACTATAAGATCTGGATTCACCCACTGTGAACTACACGTCCCCTAATGGTTTTATATTTCCGGAGGACCAGGACTGCCTCTGCTCTTCCTTCTCTGAGTCACATTCCTCTGTGTTGCCTCTTCTCTCAGTTTTTCATATCCTTCCACATCATTACCTATTGGTGTTTTCGAGTTTCTATTTTGTGCTAAGTCTCTAAGTACTGTCTGTGAATTTGTCCTCTTGTTTGTCTGAAAAGACTGAAAAGGTGTTCTAGCGCCTTTACCTTCTCTTCCACAGCTCACAGTAAATAGCTAAGATTCCTGGGATATTCCTTCCCAAAAGAAGAAATCTAGCACAGTTCTTGCATAGCATTTGCAGACCACAGTGTGGTCTTTACCACTCCCACATTTACTGGTTAGATTTGGGTTGGGGGGATAAATACTCTTGACCACTAAAATTTTTAAAAATAATTTTGGTGTATTACCCACTGATTTTCACTGCTGTTTTTTAAGCAACATGATTTTTCATATCATTATTTTGTATTTCCAGGTGGTTTTGGAAATAAATACTAGGGTTATTTTTACTCTAATAACACAGTAACCTAAGTTAATTGGCTCAAGACCAATGTGTACATATATTTCTGGATTAAAAATACATGTTTTTCCATTTCTCTTGTGTCTCTTTTATTTCCACATATCAGAAACTTTAAATGTAACAAGATAATCTTTTTTCATCCCATATCCTTTATTTCATCACTGTATCTGAATTGCAGATTGGTGGGATTTTTGGTTACCTTTTATTCTTTTAATTCAAGTTTTTTTAACTGAAATAATAATTGTACACAGTTTAAAAGTCAAAAAATATTACAGTGTTTACACAAAAGTTAGCATTTTGTCACTCTATCTCCACTGCTCCTTGCCAGCTCTTCTCATCCCTCCCCCCTCACTACCAGTGTTTTTTTGGTATTTAGCTCCATATAATTACATAAGATGATGATTCTAGCACTTCTAGATCTTTTTATTTTTACTTTTTATCAACTGTGTAAGATAAGGATTTAGCCTGCAAATACCCTGTCATCCCAACATAGTTAAATACTACTAAAAAATTAGTTAGATTCA
The DNA here is from genome assembly GCA_008086735.1 of Cheirogaleus medius. Taxonomy (NCBI): domain Eukaryota; kingdom Metazoa; phylum Chordata; class Mammalia; order Primates; family Cheirogaleidae; genus Cheirogaleus; species Cheirogaleus medius. Next base: position 89,233,986 of record VBSM01000361.1, read on the forward strand.
GAAGGAAAGATTTTATTCTAAAATACTATTAAGAATGCAGTATTTTAGAACATAACAAACTGAGTTTGCATAATATGTTTCCAGTGAACTGCACCAAAAGCAAAGTATTAGAACCATGTTTATATGTATAATTTTAAGAGGATAACAATATTAACAATATTGATTTAGCAAGTGTTAAAATAGCACATGAGAAAATCTTCATTTACTCTTATCTTGCAGTAGTCACTGAAAGAGGTTTGTTGTTTTTATGGGTGAGGGGTGAGAGTTTAGCCTCACTTAAAAGAATGAAAGTGCTAGAGAGAAACTATTCTGAGAATCATAGATTTGCATGAAAAACCTCACAAAGGAAAAATAGTAATTGCCTCAGCATGAGAGATGGAACATATTTTAAGATAATTGGAGACTGTTTTTTATGTGCTGTCTTTGGTTTAGTTTTGATTTCATGTAGGTACTTTAATTTGTTTCTATCTCTTAATTTTTTTTCTCAGTGTATTCTAAAGAATGTAAAACACTTCTGAGGATCTCATTACTCCTTGTGAAATTACCTTCTGTACTTTTGGATGTAATTTTTTTGTCAGTCAGTCTTACAAGAAAAAGTATCTTACAACAGGCTATTATATTTTAGCAATCTGACATTAGTGAAAAGCCTAAAAGTACATTTTCTGTAAGTTCAAATACACTGTAACAATTTCCCTTAGGTGAATATTTTAAAGTGATTTTTTTTTGCATATTTAAGTTCTACAGGAGTCATCTTTTTGCTTTTATTCGTATTTTTCATATATTTTCACTTCTAACAGCTTAAATGCTGATTGTTGGCCATTCATTTGACAGTGTGGTCAGAAGTGGTCTAACTGAAGAGGTTCCATTATTTGGTGAACACATGAGGTTACCAATTCAACTTTTGCTTCTCTTTGCAAAGGCACTGAGACGGGAGTTAAAGGAGAAAGAATATTCTGTCCTGAATGCTGTCGACCAGGCTCGTGTTTTCCTGGCTGATCAGCCAATTGAGGCCCCCGAGGAACCAAGAAGAAACCAACAATCAAAAACAGGTGAGACTGGTTTCTTCAATACATCATAAAAAACACATGTTAGGGGAACAAAAAAACCCAGAATCAAATAGGAAATGTCCTTACAACATTTCAGGACCTAATATTTAAAACGTTTCTTCTAAGTGTTACTTTAATCAACTGTGTCAATTATTTAACAAATATCTAGATTCTTAAATTAAGAAAATGAAATTACTGTATACTTCCATATCATTATTTTTGAAACAAATTAACTGCAGAAAAAAATGGATTTATCTAAAAAGTATACTCTAACTATAAAAAATTTCTCTAAGAAATAAGTTTGTATCTCTTCTTTAAACAAATTACATGATAAATAATTGCAAGTAGAAGAAAGTTATTAAAATATCATAGTAAATATATAAAATATTTCAATATCTATAAAGTCAGATTCCTTTTGAAAATGAGACACTGAAGTGCCTTTCTTTTACAAGCAGACAACAGCATTTGTTTAATTTAAAAGTAACAACCTATAGAGTTTATGTGCTTTGGCTTAAAATTGAAACCGTAACTACCTTGCTAGTAAATGGCAATATATCACATAGTAAATTTGATAGAAAATTTGTAATGAATTTGGGGTCCAATATATATCTTTAATATGATTTTTCACTGTTGGCAATAAAAACATTTTGATGCATTTTAAAAAATAAACATTCCATTCAAAATATCATTCACTACTTTTACATAGTAAAAACAAATCTGAAAGATTGCCTGTGTCCAGCAGTAATAAATCATGAGCATTTGTTACTTGTAAGGGAAGCACAGTTAGAAATACTTTTGTTGCTGGAAGTGGATCAGACATTTGGACAGGTAGCCATTTTCCTACTGAGACTTTCTCAAGGAAACTCCTCTGAAGTTAGAATACATTTTTCTTCAAGACCATGATTTTTTTGACTCTTTGAACCTAGTTTTAATGTGTGCATACAACCTGCACACATATGAACACACACACAGAGCATACTTATCCTTTTCTAGCATTAGTTTTTATTTTCTGCTAGTGGTATCACTATCTTTCTAGTCAGCCTACTGGGAACCTAAGTCATTATTGAGTCTTCTACTTTTCATCAAGCCCCACAGTCTGCAAATCACTCATAATTGTTATGTCTATCTTTGAATACTTATTCTTTCTGAGTACTCTATTATATATGTATTATTCATACATATACATAGAACATACCCACAGAACATACCCACCTGTGTGCACACACACACACACTACCATTAATTCCAGATTCTCAGCCTTTTGTGTATCGTCTTGGAATAGTTTTAGCAAGATCAATTGCTACTTTGGTAGAACTTGTCCCTATACATTGTTCTGTCCTCTGTGTGCAACACATAGCATTGGCCTATTTTCTTTTTCCACCACTTGAGTACCGATGAGTAAATCTTACCATCACATTGTATTTATGTTCCTTCCCTGACATTTCACAGCATACTGAAAAAACTTCTTGGCTCTAGCATGATACTTAAGAATCTTTGTATAAAAAAAAGCCCTCCTGAATTTTCAACCTTTTTTTTTCACTACTATTTTTGGAGTTCTGTGTCCAATGTGTATTATCTACTTCCTTGAATGATCTTGGAATTGTTTTGTCATGGCTGTGCTACGTTCTCTTCTTCCATCATTTGAATTCTTTTCATTCATATTGATTTGTTTTCAGATGTTAAAATTCCCTTACTTGCCCTGAGTTGGGGAATCTAGTTTTAATAATTTCGTATCCTATACAATGCTTGCATATCTCAGGCACTCAATAAAACTTTGATGAAGAATGCATGACTGCCTGTATAAATCAGTGGTATAAAGGAATTATTTTATTTACTACCCTGACTTTACATAACAGTCCATTACAGGAACATTTTTATGAGCTAGATGGCTGACAATGATTCTCTTCTCTTCTGCCGCTACCACCACCACATTTAAAAAGAAAGAACATAATCCCAAATTGTATAGTGTTCTTTGGAAAGGTCGAACTCATCAGAACTGACTTTGTCTCACAATCTTGAGTTCATAAAGTATAACTGTAGACACTGATATTATAAACAGTAGAGATGGTAATTGGATCATTGATTTTTAAGATGAAACACAAATAAACCCCAACTTTTCTGGAATAAGTGATCAACATTTATGGAGTTCCTTTCTCATATCTATCAACAAACTCCTGCCCTCTCCTGCCACCCTGAATCTATTCTTCCTGCAGTCTCTGCATCTTGCCTCATACAACTCGATCATCTGGGTTGCTCAGGCCAAAATCTTTTGGGCCATATTGACTCCTTTGTTTTTTTGTCACCCAAATCCATTACATCAAGAAATCCTGACATTGCTATAGTAAAAATGTACCCAGGATCTGATCCTTTGACACTTCCACTATCTCCTCCTGGTCTAATCTCCCCACCACCTCTCACTTGGATTATTGCAGGTTCCTCCAATGCATCTGCAGGTTCTGCCTTTGCTTCTTTATTCGAGATTTCCAACACAGTAGCCATAATGGTGATTTGAAAACATAAGTCCTAGCACGTCACTTCTCTGCTGCAAACCTCTGACAGCTCCTCCACTCCCTCAGGGGGTCGGATTCCTTATCATGGCTCACAGGCTCTGAGCCAACTGGCCCTTGTTACCTCCCTGACCTGGTCTCCTAGAACTCTCCCTCTCATTCCACCCCTTGCGGAATATCAGCAGACAGAGCTTTTGTTTTGTTTTGTAGTGCTGTATTTTGTAATATCTGGAATACTGTCCAGCACATAGCAGGTGCATGCACCATAGTTATTGAGTGAATGAAGGCATGGGATGATCATTGTTGGGAATGGATAAAGCATAAGACACATATTCCTGAGAGTTTCAATTTAGTTGGAGGTCAAAACTAGCACAAAGAGTGAGAAAAATATATTTAATAAAGTATACATACTTAGGTTCTCGGTTCTGTCTTGAAGGTTCTAAGCGGTGTGGGCATTCCAAGAGAGAACAACTTGGAAGGTCAGAGTGGAAAGGGTGACTTCTGAGCTAGCCTTCAGGGTATGGGTATGGAGAGAACAGTTACAGGGAAGAGGGATGGCCATGTGGGGGGACAGGATCCTTAGAAGACAGCTCAGCAGTGAGGAGCATAGCAGCTGCGTGTTGGGGGATCAGTGAACAGCTTGGCCTGGTGGTCAGAGGGTGCCTAGACAGGAGGTGAGGACAGGGAACATGTCTCTGCTCTATGGTTCAGACTACAGAGGACCTGGAAACTCAGGCAGAACATTTCGCCTTCATATGGCAAGAAAGAAGGCGCTACAAAAGATGGTTTGTTTGTTTAAGATTGGGAGAAAAATAAGTTCACGTATTTCACCATATCCATTTAAAGTCTGCCTTTCATCTGCTTTTCTTGTCTCCTTGCTTCCCCAATACTTTGCAGGAAGTTTATAATAAGCTACTTTATATCATTAAGAAGTATTGCTATATCACTAAAGCTTCATTTCACTGTATCTTCTCTTCAGGGTCCAGTCACTTAATGGTTAAAAGATACTGCTTTTTGAGTTCTTACTTGCTGTTACATTCAAGATGTTTCTAAACCTCATTTTCAAATACTACCTTTGGGGAGGACAAGAAAAAAAACAGTCAAGTGAATTTCACTTTACGGGATTTTTTTATGACTAGCTATTTTTATACTTAATCATTTCTTGATATTATTTTCTGTAATGCTGGCTGATTTTACCTGCTGTTAAAAGTAAATGAAAGAAAATTGTCCATAATAGCTTTTATACTTTTGTTGTTTGCCATGACTTATATATACAGCTGCTATCAGAAATAGCACGTGAACATTAGTGTGTGTGATGCTAAAGAACTCAGTGTTGGAGGGGTTGAAGCAGGGAGAAGTCATGTTATGATTTTTTTGGTTCTATTTAATAAGCTTTTTTTGAGTATGCTACATGTCCCATGCCATCAGGGAATACCACGATGGATTTCTTTTCTTTTAAGTAACTATTCCAGAAAATACTTTCTTCCATGTTTTTTCTCCCCAATGCCTTTTCTTTGTTCCAGGTCCTTAACATTTTTTTTTTCTATTATCAGTTATCTTACAGTGTTGTGTGTATTTTTTAAATATTTAAAAATCACTACTAATATTACCACCCTATCATAGGTCCTTTTACCAGTCTTTTGCTGGGTCTGTTTCAATACTTTATTCATCAATATTTCTCCATTAATATAGACATGAGAATGGCAGATCTAAAAACACAGACCTGGCATTTGCTCTCCTGGTGTAAAAACTGCACGTGGCGCCTGGAACAGAATCTGAGCTCCTCCGCCTGTGCAGGTGGCTGCACAGTGCTGTGACCTTAGATTTTCTGCCCAGTCCCACTTCATGCCTCCCTCTGCTCCATGCTCGATGTTCAGTGGACACCGGTCTTCTCATGATGTTCTGCAGGCAGTGATCTTCCTCGCCTGTATCCGAAGCCCATCCTGGTGTTTCTGCCTGTACATCTGTCTGACCTGACTTCCAGCTCTTGCCTCGTTGGTCTGCCTTGGTCTGCCCAGGCTTTGTGTCTTCTTGGACGTTTCCCCTTCCCAAGTTCTGTATTAACTCGTACTTTAAACACTGTTATAACAAGTTGAACTTGATGTCCAATGAATTGCAGGTAAGTAGCAAAATGGAAGTGGCAGGACAGGGACAGAGGTTGGCACTGAGAAATTACTCTGGCAGCAGCAAGGGGAAAGAAAATTATAAAAGGGATATATGAAAATTCTAAAGTGAACAAAACTGGGTAGTTCTGGGGGCTTTTAACAATAAAAGAAAAACTGAGGCTATGAATTATGATTAGTTTATTTTCAAAGGCAGAATAGAAATCAGTTAAGAGAAGGCATAAGAATTTATTCTATATTTTTGTAAATATCCTTCCCAAATAGTAACCATTAAAAAAAATAGGGCTAAATAGGTGAAATGTAGCTGTCTAGAAAACTCAGCTACCCAGAATAACTCATTCTGCTTATAAATGGCTATTAAGTAGATATAATTTTTAATTGAGCTAATATCATCTGAATAATTATAGAAATTTTACAAAGTTTGCAACTTTGTCAATAGTCTCCCTATCTTGTTCGAGCAATATGGAAATACTTCATTAACTTAAATCGCTGTCAATGTATATCATGTCAATGTATAATTTTTCCTTTTAATGCAGTAGAATTGTTTTTCATTTGGTCATCAGTTTGAATCTGTTTAAAAGTAACACAATAGAAGAGTTAACCTTTCATCATCATTTACATTGTTCTTTGTACTTTTCAAACCACTTTCATATTCATTCTCCTATCTATCCCTGTGAGCTGGGCAGATCATACAGTATGATTTATTTATTTATTTATTTTTTTAATAAAAACACAAAGGCCAAGAAGATAATGTGGCGCTGACAAAGGTCTTCCCGCTAATGCAGGGTAGATGCAGAAACGCAGCACTAAGCTTCTATGTCAGTGACCTTCCTGAACCTGCATGTTTTGGCTGGCTTTTGACTCATCCCTTCAATTTTATCTCCTCTGTCTCTGCTCGTTGACAGGCCATCTGGCCACTGACCTCCGAGCTCCTTCTTGACTCTCAGTGTCTAGAGTCTCTTAACCTTACGTCGATGTTTCTTGCTTTCTCCCTTGTGCTGCTAACCTCCCTTTGCTATTCTCGGTCCCCAGATCCGAATTCCTGTGGCAACCACACTGCTGCATGATGAAGCAGTGCAAGCTTAGGCCTTAGCCCTCCCCTACCCCTAACCCCCTGGAGGGAATCAGGGGATACTTGTGCCTTCTCACCTGTTCAGTATCTTTAGGTTAAAAGTCAGATTTGTGCAGGAGAGTTAGAGCTTTCTGTCTGCATCCCTCTCTCCACACCACGTACAGATGCAGGCAGTCAGGCATGTGTGCACAGAAGCGCCTCCCTCCCCATATGTTTTGTAATTTAAGGTTAAGGTATCAATCACAAAATAAAACTGCTAACACTCTTAGAGGATATTTTGCCTCTAAAAGTATTTAGAAAATTATACAATGTATTGTGTATGTATGTATAAGAAAAAACTCTTATCCTCTGCTTTTGATTTTTTAAGATTGGAAAAATGGTTGCATTATTTTATTCATAAATTTTGCCAGAAATCATCCGTAAAAATTATTCCAGTCAAAGCATTACTGTTACTACAGCTGTTATTTTACTTAGGCTGCTGAACATCATTTCTGTTTCAGCCTGGTATAGTCAATTTTGCTTCATTTAAATGATATTTCATTAATAATCACAGAGAAAACCCAGCTATTCTTTAATTTAGTGTGTTCATGCATGTATGGTTGTGTGTAGTGGGTATAGTTGTGTATATGTATGTATGCATACGCAACTGTATATAGTGTATGAATGTATCTGTGATTAATGGTTAATAATCATCTTTTCAGATAAAAAAGTATATATGGATTAATATTTTCATCTTTGGTCCTTTGACACCTGGCTATGTGTATTTAGTAATATTTAATGTTTTAACTCAGGGTAAATTGTTTTCTTTTCATTTTAAGTATTTTGTATTATAATATCTTAGAAAGCCAAGTATTGAGTATTTCTCTTCTCTTGGAAATCTCACATATTTTGTGATATAACAAAGAAGTGATAAATGATATCTTCAGTCCACTATGTTAGTCTCTTTTATGCAAGCATTAGCAAACTTGTGCAAATAAAATTTATGATCATTAAATGAATGAAGATATGAAATTATCATATAGTTTAGTAGAAGTTACTTTTATACTAATTTTCTGTATAACTTAAGGTTATAACATATTTTTTGTGTGTCTAATAAAAGGAGGCCAAATTACACATTACCTAATAGAAGTAATTAGACTAGTAAAATTAATGGATGTTTTCTCCCCAGGGCTGTTTTGTTTTTCTAATAACAGCTTTATTGATTGGAACCCTATTCATTGTAAATGACAGACACTCAGCTTCCATAAGCACAGGCACGAGGGCAAATGCATTGGGCCCGTAACTAAGCTACAGTGATGGCAGGGACACAGTTGACCACAGGGACTGCAGTGCCACCCAGAAGCCTTCCCGCCATATTTTCCTCTCTGCCTCTTTGTACAAGTTTTCATTTTCTTAGCTTTCCCACGACCTTACATTTCACAGCCTCATTCCCGGAATGGCTAACCCTTCTTTAGATCCAGAACATTCCAGGAGAGGGCTCTGATTGACTCAGCTTGAATACTGTGGGGCTGAGGGTCCCTTTGTAAATATAATGCTAAGTGAAGGAACATCAGTTCCCATAAGGGAAGGGGGAAGTGAGAAATGTTAATAAATGAGGATGTTCACGACAAGCCAACATTTAACAGGAGCTAACAATGTGGCAGGCACCGTGCCAAGAACCTTATGTGCTTTGTTTCATTTAATTCTCGTAACAACCCTTTGAGGTGTGAGCACTATGACCACTCATTGGACAGATCAGGAAACTGAGAGTGTGAGAGGTTTAGAAACATCCTGTTACCTGACAGAGCCGAAATATGAACCAAGGCTTATGTCATGAAACTTGATGCTCGTGACCACCAATTAAATCATCAATATTTCTAGATAGATATATTCAATAGAAATAAGATTTTATTTTCCATATTCTTCTACTTTAAAAAAAGTCACACAGTAATTAAGCATGTTTATAACTCCTTGCTTTTCCATTTATGCTGCTTTTTCTTTACTAAAATATCACATTGCTTAATAGACTCACAAACCAGTTCGCTGATTTCCTAACACGGAGGGAGAAGGTGTTGAGGCGGTATTCGACTTTGACTTTTACATTTTCATATAAAAACTTGAGGTATAAGTAATTGCTTTCAGGCCTGTAGACCATGGCAATGATTTAATTAGCTTCTCAAATCTAAATTAGATTAGTAAAGTTGTAATGCATGAAAAAGCACAGAAAAATATAATGTTACTTTCTTTCCCAGCGTTCTTACCTACAGAGCAGTAATACGATCCTTCACAAATTAAATTCTGTAGTATCTGTATGGATATAGTGAATCTAGTCTTAAACTTTCCTAAAAAATCATGAGCCGGTTGAGTAAGCCCATCAATTGGGTAAAAATTTGAAAAACTTTTTCTCATGCTAATGTATAGAACAGTAATGAAATACCATTTAAATAAGCAAATAACATTGTTGATGAAGCATTATATGATAAAGGTTAGTTTGATGGACACAACATTTTCAATTAATTGTTTACCATCTGTTATGTTCTCTAATCGGTGTTACAACCATCCATAAATCACATTTGCTTCATGAAAAAAAGAAGGCAGTAATTTACATGTGTGTATTTTATTGTAATCAGCATCAAGGACATTACTTTCTGATTTAAACATAAAGGATAGGAGGATGCTTAACTCTTAATGTGGGGAGGTACTTATTTTTTGTTACTGTTGATGCTCCTTAGTAGAAAGCTGGAACCTTTCAAGAGTGAATTAGAGGTTCTGCCATTTTTTTAGGAAGTGAAATCCTAGCAAAGACATACATTCTCTTCGGTTAAACTCGTCACTTTTTTAGGCAGTACCTAAACAGACGACGTACTTAACTTGTAAGAATGGCTAAGCTTGGGTAGAAAGGTCCTGCCCGCTTTGTAGCTTGGTCAGTCATTAGCTCCTGTGTTTAGCCGGGACGCAGCCTGGGGACGGATGGGCAGTACTGTGGCAAGAAATAAAAGACTTCTAATCTAAGACTCCTGTCCATTGATTCTTGAAGGAGAAAGAGGAGGATTTTCTCTCTTCTTTCTTTTTTAATCAAAGGTATTGTACAGAGATCTATTTATTCATTCAACAAGTACTTACTTAGTGCCTACTATGTGCCAGTGGGTATTCTAGTTACTAGGGATGCAGTGGTAGACAAAACAGATGTCCTCGCCCTCCTGAAACTTACACTCTTGGCTTCTCTTCTTTCCGTGCCACCTCCCCGCCCCCAGTGACCTGTCCACTGCTGTCCCTTAGCACACATAAGGAATTTGAATGAGGCACAAAACTGCCATTACTGTGAGGAAGTTCAGGAAATAATAATGAGATCTCAGGTTGTGTAGTGAGGTCCTGATTGTCTGTTCCAGGGCCTTGCTGCTGTTCCTGCTTCTTCCCTGGAGGTCCATCTCCTTAATGGTCGGCCCCTGCTTCTTTCTCAGCTCTACACTGAGTTTCTCTACTTTGGCCCACTTTGCAGGAAGAGTAAAAACGTAACTATATTTAGATTCCAGTTCTGCCCCCATTGACCTCTGGTCAGAAGTGCCATTTTACTCCCTGCAGAGTGCGGACCATATTCCTAGTTCCTCTGCATTTGTTCCCTTTCTTAACACCTTGCACTTGGTATTTGTGGGAGTGTCCCTAAATCTCTTTACTTCAGAGGTCTTAATTTTCCCCTGAATTTATCTATATTCTCTGCCTTAAAGAAAGAAAAAAAAAGGATTTGAAAAGTCCCCTGGCAGCTTGGATGCACCCATATCATCGTTATCATTGCCCTCCTGAAAGACGTAGGCCACACATTAAGCAGGTTAATCTACTCTGAGGAGCCTCTTGTTATTGTCATCTAATAATTTATTAGATGAACATAATTAAAACATTAATCAGCAGATGGCACTTGACGATGTCCTTGTAATCTTGTTTCATAGTGTGTTGTTGTCATCATGCAGACTAGGAAATGGGCAGAGTCCTCTTAAACAGTGAACATTTCAGAGAGATTAAGATGACCTTAATAATTTAATTAGAAAACTGAGGAAGAGTATATTGCCCAGTATTTTAATCAGAAATATATTTTGCTTATCAAATGAGAGAGACTAAGAAAGAGAGTGAGAGTGAGAAAGAAGTGGAAGGTGGGATGAAGAGAGAGATTGAGAGAGAGCAGGTCAAGACTTTTGCCTTGAATTCTTGTTAACTAATTAACCTGGTTTGCTTATGTGGAAATCCCTAGAGATGTCTCAACCTCCCAGACTCAGTAATAAAATGATAAAAGGAACAACAACAAAAAAATTAACCTTCCTTGAGGGCCTATGGTGTGTCAGGCATGTGCCAATAGCTCTATAGATATGAACTGAGGTTCATAGAGATAGGGACATACCAGGATGACACAGTAGTTAGTATTGGAACTGGCATACTATCTCATAATCTCTCCTTGCACCAAACTGTCCAGCAGTCAAACTCCAAGTTGCAAATTCTTTTCTTTGTTTGTTTTAGTATTTCATTTTCATCTTTTGGTGAAATACAACAGTAAGATTATAGACACATGCAAAAAAGTAAATAGCACAAATAAGATATTTGGAATTACCATACCTGAAATGACTTTGTAAGGTTTATCCTTCCCTTTCATAATAACTTTTTATAAATGTTTTACATGGTTGTGGGAAGGAGGGGCAAAAATTAAATGAAAAGATGTCCACTTAAAATTATGAAGCTGAAATTCTCAATAAGAAGTAAACCTAAAAATTCTGTTTAGTTCAACTCAATTCAATAATTACATATTGAAGACATGCCAGTCTCTAGATGGAAACCAAGATAGAAAGAAAAAAATGTTCCTGAAATAAGGTTTTAGAATCTAAGAATTTAGAAGTCACACAAGAGTTTTTAAGAGTTGGCATCATAATTGAGAAAGAAAATACAATAAATATGGGAGATCTTTATTTAAAACAATACTGGGCTGATTCTAATAGATTTCTATCATTATTTCACGGGAGAAACATACTTTCATTATTAAATTTTTTAAAAATTTTGGCATAAGCACTGAAAAAGAGATTTTCTTTTCCTCTACTATTACAGTTTCTTTGAGATATACTCAGCCTTTCTGGCATCTTCGAATTGAGGTAAAATAGAGTTTTGGAATGAAATATTTTCCTAGCCTGAGAAAATAGGGTTCCCACTTGATAAAACTGGGCTGAGCAGGTCAGGCAGCTTGCGGAGGAGCAACAGGGCAAGAGGTGAGCAGGGCTGATCCCAAATCTTAGTCTCTTCCTGGTGTAGGCCTGTTTGCCGTCAGTGTTGCACCGAACCATATTATAGTCTTTACCCACATGGTATAAAGGAAAGTGTGTTGTTAATGCTGTACTATTAATTTGCATATTTGAAGAAATAAAGGTAATGGAACAAGAGAGAAAACTTCAGGATTGATCTTTCCTTTCTTCTCTTTATTTTTTTCTTCGTCTTTCTTCTTCCTAGTTACCTATGCTCCCTTAAATATCTTGGTAACATGATAAAGAAATTGCTATTTAAAAAATCATAAAATATAAATGTGACATTTTAAATTTATAATATATTACATAATACATAATGCCATATAAAGAAAAAATATAAAAATATGAGTAATAAAAATTAAATATAATTCTACTCTCAACCTGTGGCCAGTTAAATGGGGAGATCTGGAGGGAGGACAATGGAGAGGGACAGTGTGCGCACGCACACGCACACACGCACACACACACACATGCACACACACGCACGCACACATGCACACACACGCACGCACACACGCACGCGCGCACACGCACACACACGCACACACACACGCGCACACACTTCAGAGTGGGAAAGGAACACAGGAGAAGCTCTTCTGGTATCAGAATTCTTAGTCAATTTATTTGGTTTTATCTTGCTATTTTCCTCTGTCTCTAGGATTAGCCTCTATTACTGTCTCTCAAATGTAATTAGATTACCCTCTTATCACTGAGCTTCGTTTGCTCTCTGGCCTCCAGTATTTAGTGGCTTGCTCTGCATGGGGTTGACACAAGAACCCACTGGAGTGGAAAAGCCCTGTGAGCTTCAGCTGCAGGGACCAGGAAAGTCAATTTATATGCCAACTAGGAGCCTAGCAGCATTCCATCCTGACAACTATTAGAACCACCTGGGAGCTTTGACATTTATCCACGCCAGGCCTCACCTTGACCAGCTACATCAGTACCCTTTGGGGTAGGGCCTCTGTTACCACCCTTACAAGCTAACTCACTCATTCTCAGGGTGGTTTCTAATAGGACACCAGAGTTTAGAAGAGCTGTCGGAGAAGATTCCTCACTCTTGCATTGAGGGCTTTAGAATTTACCATGGAATATCTATTTAGAAAATTTGAAGCAACATTTGTCATTGGATTTTCAAATGAGAGGATTTTTTTTATTAAAGAATGCATCAATTTCCCTTTAATTCAATTTTTTCCTGCCTTTTTAATGTTTTAATTTGTTTCTCTATTTTTTTTTTTTTGCCCAGAATTGTCATAACTCAGTATTTCACATGTTCCTTCTTACGTGTTTCACAAATGTTCTGGAAAGTTTTTATTTTGTTTTGTACTTTGCTCTGTTCTTGGCTTAAAGTATGCATTGAACTGAGATTGTTGCTGCAATAGGAGGCACATTTATTCCAACTCAAAAGTGATTAGTTAATATGTTTCCTTTCTGGGAAACAGATGGTGAATTGAACATAGAGCTTTTCTTCTGAGTAGCTGCTTGAGTGGGGATTATATAAGAAATACTACAAAAGGAAGACTCCATCAATAGATTTTACATTAAGGGAAGCCAAAAAAAAGTCAGAGCCAGTGAAGATGTTTTGTCACAGGATGCGGAGTCTCTCTGTGCCAGGTTATTTAGTGACTGACTCAGAAACAGTTTTTACTTTATCTGAGGGAAAGCATCATAATTAAGTTGTCTGTTCTGAAATTGGTATTTTATTTTTTTATGATAGTCAGTGCTTAAGATATATCCTTGAAAAGCCCAAGTTACTTATTAACAAACACAGGTGTTTTAATAGTAAAACTTACTGTTTCTCATGAGGCTAAGAATGATTTTTTCATCTCACACATAGCATTTTATATTTATATACAAATATATATAAGTATTACATATTTATCATTTTATAAAAATCTTGAAGGTATAAGGATTTATTACAAATAAGCTTTGCCTTTCTATTGACATACCTTTGTTCAGAAAGCTTTTTTCTCAGAAACCTTGGAGTTCTGACATGTTGCACCTTTCAGGACTTTTCTCTGGGCTCCTTGCCTCCTTCCCCAGCTTAACCCTGGTTCTCTAATTCACTTATTTTCCTAAGTTACCTTGTGCTGGTATATTCAGCCTCTCTAACAGTTGTGATTTTTTTCTCTTCTTTTCCTCAATTCAATTGTTAAGGGATTTTTCAAGTCTCTCTGTGGCCTCGCAGCATTAACTCCCAGTTCTGTGGTTGCCAAGGCTTTATATTCCATTTGGTTCCCAGAGTTTTATTACAAGGAAGCCACTTTTAAGTTTAAATATCGATGTCTAGAATTTTCTGGAAATATATATAGACAAACATATGTATCTCTCCCCTTTAACTTGACTTTTATACAATATTTAAATAAAGCCAGATAGGCAGACAAATTTGCATTGAACATGGAAGTTACAGTTTAGAAGAGCTTGCTTTTCAGTTTATCTTATGATGTAGTTCATCTTACAGTGAAGTTTGATGAACTTTTGTTCATTTTACAAATGATTTGGAACATTTTGAGGTGATGTGGAAATGGCTGACGTGATTGATGCTGAAAGATGGGAGGTTATCACAAAGAAGAATATGCATTTCTGCCTTAATCTACAGTTCACCTTGACTGTGGGTCTCTGATCTGCCTGTTTCCAGTGGACAGTCGGACACCACCGTCAAACCAGCTAGACAGGAAAGGTGACATCCTCAGATATGGAGGGAATTGAGGCCCCACGCGTGTTCAGCTGTGAGGGAGACCTTTCTAACCTGCTTTGAGAGTGTCCTTTCTGTGTTTATCACATTTCTCTGCCCTTGTCTTGTCAGCTCCCTGTCTCTGTTTCCAACTCTTACCTTTGCACTTGACTTGGGTTTCTGTCTGTATCCTTTGCTTCTCTTCTGGCTGCTTACTCTTCCCGCCTACGCCCTGAGGCCTGGCCTTGTGTTATGCCTGCCCTTTTTGTCTGAAAGCCTATTTCAGACATTCTGGAAGCCCTCTTGCTCTAATACACATTTGGGATGGGCCCTTGACATCTTACTATGTTCCTGTTGAAAAGTTCATGGTCATGCTACACTTCTGGGCTGCAAAAAATGCCCTTTATTAAAAATGAACTGTCAAACAGCCTTGGAGATGATGATGTATCCAAGATACATTATTTGTCTTCAGTTATTTATTTTTAGGAACACAATGAATTGATCTTGTGTGAGAGTTTTTCTTCATGACTTATAGCTATTTTCCACTAATTATACACTTTTCTTGAGAACAATGAAATGAAACACTGTCTTTTGGTTTTACAATACTGAATTTACAGTAACAAAATATTGTTTTATGTTTTACATTTATCTTGTTACACATCAAGGTTTACAAATATATTAAAATTCAAAAGTCACCAAAAACTCGGGACCAATTTATTAATGTGAGTATCTGTTTTCTTCTAGTTTTGAGCGTATATTGAGGTGTGGTGGGGAATTAACTGAGAAAGTGGGGAGTAATTTTTTCTTAACTCTTTCTGTATACCCTGGTAGCAACTTTTTAAATGGTGATATGGCAGTTGGCTGTACAGAATGTACAGTCAGACACCCAAACTAATACTGTTTTTGTTTTTGTTTTTTTTAATCACAGAATTGACTCCTGAGGAGAGAGCCCAAAAGATTGCCAAAGCCATGCGCAAGCAGTCCTCTGAAGTCAAAGAGAAGTGGGAAAGTCTAAATGCTGTTACGAGCAGTTGGCAAAAGCAAGTGGACAAGGCGTTGGAGAAACTCAGAGACCTGCAGGGAGCTATGGACGACCTAGACGCTGACATGAAGGAGGCAGAGTCCGTGCGGAGCGCCTGGAAGCCGGTGGGAGACTTACTCATCGACTCGCTGCAGGAGCACATAGAGAAAACCATGGTCAGCATTGCTGCCTTTGACAAAGGATTTTAAAGAAATGTTTTCTTAAAAGAGATCCACATATATGAATTTTTATAAGGGATTCTTATAAAGCCAACACCGTTGCAGCCTTTACCAAAGTCAGGAGTCACGTAGGTGCTTTCTATATGTCCCTCACCATCAGAACCACCTCTCCCCAAATAACCACTTATGTGACTTTTGTGATAGTTTACTTTTATTTTTCTTTGCATTTTTTTCATCCAACTATGCATCCCTAAGCAATATAGATTGTTTGCCTATTTTTTTTTGAAAAAGACTTTGGAATAACCTCTAGATTTTCCCTCTATTTCTTTTTTCTTTTCCTTGCAATTTATTTGTTGAAGAAATTGAATTGTTTTGTAGTGATTCCCATAGTGTGGATTTTGCAGAAATGTATCCACATGGTATAGTCTACAGGTTTCCCTCTACTCTCTATCTCTTGTAAATCGGTAGTAGGATTTGTAGGTTTAATCAAAAGCATACTGTTTTACTGGTAATTCTGATCTATAAATTTTATCTCATTGTCTGAATATATTAATGGATAAATGGTTTAGATATAAATTCTCTTTGTTGTCAGGAATTGCCCAAAGTTAAGGATGTAGACCTATGGTTAGACTCCTTTTGGTTCCCATATTCTAGAGCATCTCTACAAAAAAAAAGTTAATGACATTTAGGCAATAAGAGACACAAATATAACAGATTTAGAGTTTGTAGTAACATAGTAAACTATATATTAGGTAGTCATGAATCAAATCAATGGATAATCCAATGAAAAATTAGAAGTTATTAGACTTACAATATCTTTCATAGGTGTAATTTTTATTTCAAAAGATACACATCTTTTGTGCACATACACTGGATAGCATTCTCCCTTTGTGTGCATGTAGCTGAATAGGAAAGAGAACTAAGATCTAGGAAATTAACTGAATACTTAGGTAAATCATGTAAGTCAATATATGTATGTGTAGACATAGGAATAATAATAACATTAGGTAGCATTTATTGAGACTTACTATGTGCCAAGAACTGTTCTTAGCCAGTTTGCATGGATATGTCTTTTAATCCTCACATCCACCCCAAAAGATAGGTATTAGTATTATGATGCCCATTTTATAAATAATAAAACTGAAAGTAATTGCTCAAGCCCACATAGCTAGTAAGTGGTAGAGTTTCCATCATTTTTTTTTCTTGCTTTTCTCTTTCATTGCAGACCTTTACATACATCTTTGATCAACTATTTGAATTTAAAGCTTTAAAAGTTAAATATTAAATTTTAAACTTAAAAATTTATTATTAATAGGGTATTGGCATATGTAAATATACATAAGTTTCCAGCTACCCTATGAATTAAATAGGCTTCTTCCTACAACTCTAGTATCCTAAAAACCATTTCCATGATCTGAGTTTAAAACAACTCACTAAAAACAAAGCCTTTAGCATAGTTTCCTTGGAAGTTGCACACTTCTTGTGTTTTAATGGATGATTTTACACACTTAAAATCTTTAGGTCACTGGTTTACAGAAAGTATGGCCTATTGGACTGCAAAAATGCCTCTTGATTAAAGCAGGAATTTACTCATTTGAATTTGAAAGTATCAATTTATAATACAGAATGATTAGTGTTGGGGGAGGCATAAAGAATTGTATCTGGGGTTATTAAATGCCCAAAAGTTTGGGAGTTGTTAATCCCATTTGATTAAAAGACTTACCTACCTCTACATCCAAATACTTTTGTTCAAATCTCTGCTTAAGTGGAAAGCTAGGAAAAATACAATTAGTATTTTAATAGAAAGGACTAAACTGTGGATTAAAATATTTTAACATCTTTTTAGGAAAAAAATAAAATCATAAGTCTCATTAAGCTAAATAAAATAGATTCAAAGTCTGCGATGTTTTATATGTGCTTTAAAGTATACCTCAAATCTCATTGACACTGTAGTAAGATAAAAATAAGTGGGTTTTTTTTGTTTGTTTGTTTGTTTTGAGACAGAGTCTTACTCTGTTGCCTGAGCTAGAATGCAGTGGCATCGTCATAGGTCACTGCAACCTCAAACTGCTGGGCTTAAGGGATCTTCCTGCCTCAGCCTCCCCAGTAGCTAAGAATACAGGCCCGCACTGCCACGCCTGGCCAATTTTTTCTATTTTTAGTAGAAATAGGGTCTAGCTCTTACTCAGGCTGTTTTCCAACTCCTGATCTCAAGCAATCCATCTGCCTCGGCCTGCCAGAGTGCTAGGACTGCAGGCATGAGCCACCTCTCCCTGCCTTTTTTTTTCTTTTTGAAAATAAGTATTGATTATTGCTAAATATTATTAAGTATGTCAAGGCAACTAGAAAACAAAATCTTTGGGAAAAATCAAACAATTTCAACTCACTAAAATTATCCTTAATCATTCTTATTTGCAGAATATACACCTTCTGGCAGGAAACAGGTTTGGGATTCACACCTGCCAGTGGGCTGCCAGTTATTACCTTTGATACTAGCAGATGTTACTGTTTTTATAGCCAGGGAGGCCACATAGACTCATTCTGTAATAGGGAAGTGCAGTCAAAACATGAGAAATTGGTTCTTTATACTAGTTCTTTATACCATTCTGAAACCATTTTAAAACTGGCTTTCTTTCAAGCCCCTTAATTTGGAAGCTCTTAAAAAACAAAAGATAAACTTTCTTGGTAGAAAGATCCCTCATTGCCATAAAACACCTGACCATAAAAACAAAAACAAAACTCAAAGACTTTGTTTGTCAAAGCTTTTTTAATGTTTTCACCTATGGCTAATAATAGAAAAACATTATTTTTGTAGAGGAAAAATTTAAGCTCCTTTACTGTCCTATAAGATTTAAAAAAAAAATCTGTCTCAAAGATACAATCTAATTAAAAAGCAACTTTTACCATCTTTTGAAGTAAAACTGGTCTTAGTTAAAATTATATAAATCTCGGAACATTTTCTAGCATTTCCTTTTTAATCTTGAATATCTAAAAAATTAAGAAAGTTAATTTTAATAGCTAATTATAATTCTTTGAGTTCTGCATTGTACCCATGGAGAGAATATTAATATATAAAGTGACAATCATGACTGAAGAAACCTCTAAGGACTGGAGTTCTCTAGTTGTTCTCAAACTGAATCTGCGGGAATCTCAGCCTCTTCAAAGTCCAGACTGAAAAATTCTCCTTCTCCACCTGACCTGCACTTCCCTCTGTCCCATGCTTCTGTATTAATTGTTAATTCTTTACACCTATAATGCACTTGTTACCATACAACTGCTCTTCCTATTTAACCTTATTTGTGTGTCTGTCTTTGAGTGTACATTCTGTCAACCATAACATATGCAGCAATGGGAAAAAAACTACCTCAACTCTAAATTTCTTCTAGTTCCATATTGCAGCAATTCCCATGACTTTGTGGGCTTCCCTTCCACCTGCTTTTGAAATGTTGGTATCTGCAGGGTTCTGGCAGTATTTCTTACTTTACGCATGTTGACTTCCATGTTGACTGTTTCAGCGTCACTGATACACTGCCATTTCCAGGTCCGTGTTTCCCACGCCGTCTCTCGGCTCCAGATTTGACTGTAAACTGGTCATTTCCAAATTGGACTTCTTCATGTGGCTTTTGGGCATGTTAAAGAACTTTGAAACACTAAATCATATTCTCTGCTTTACCTAGGATTAATTTCCTTTTCAAAAATAGAGTTGATTCTTAAAATTATTTTGATGTTTATCAGCCATAATGATTATTTTTAGCATATACATGTGTAGGGGAGGCAAAATTTTACCACTTCCCTCTCAGGGGTTTTCATGTGGGTCTGAGAATTAAACTGACATAAGACATTAACAGGGGAACAGCATACAAATTTATTTCATATAGTTTTATGCAACACAAGAGCCCCCCCCATAAGGAAATGAAGACCCAATGAAGTAGTTAACAACTAAATAATTTTATATTAGGTTGACCAAAAAGAGGCAATTTTGTAAAAGTAACTAAATTGTGTGGGTAGACTAAAGGAAGGTAAGAATTATTTTAACAAGGTCTGCTTGTACAGAATTCTCTCAGTCTTAGCTTTTCATCCTTGACGACAGGTTACTTTCCTCCTGGTATAGAGAGGGCATTTTAAATATGGGAGTTTTATTAATATTTCCTGCTTTCAGGAAGAAAAAGTCAAAGGTCAGAGTTCCCTTTTGCACCACCTGTTTTTTTAAGTGCCTTCAGCTCAAAATCTTTATACCAAAGTGGCCTATTTGGGGTGACATATTCTGCCATCCTTGTCATAGAAGGGGAAGTTATATAAGGTAACTAGAAATGTTCTGGAAGAGAGAAGGAAAGGAGAAAGTGGTTAAAGAGTGTTTCCTTTTATAAACTTAAGGAAGAAGCCAAATTAATACCATAGTGTTTTAATAAAACTTTAATCTTTAAAGTACTCTGGTATATATTTTTTCTGGGGTATATTATTTCTTCACTAAACTTGTAGTGGTGAGAAAAAAGGGCTCATAGGCTTATGCCTAGTGTCTTAAAGAATAGGGAATGTAGAAATGATAAAAATCTGAGGACCAATGCTACCAGGATGTTTATAACACCTACCGCCCGTAAGTTAAGTTTTGTATATGATCAACTATAGTTTTGTGACATACCAAAGAATTAAAAATATACTCTCCTCTTTTAGCATCCCAATTCTGTTTCTCTTTCTATATTGGCTTAATCTTGCCTCAAATATCATTTTTGTGGGCCTTTATCAATAGAAATGAATTTCGCCCTCTTGTGCTGCAAGTCATGTGCCGAGTGCTAGCGAGTGTCTGTTCTCAAGAAGCTTCCATTCTTTGTTGGGGACTTCAAGAATATGGTTGCTCTTAATATCAAGTACTCAGTGCTCTGATGAGAAACGATATTTAAAATATCTAACAACTGGTTTGGTATGGCACCAAACAATCACAACGGCCCCACCCTCAAACCCTTCAGTCCCAAAGTGTATGTCCAGATGTGTGTGGGCTGAAAGTGCTGGCTAGGTTGGAGAGGGCAGAGAAAACACCCTAAGAGTACCTGGGAGGGGCCTCCAGCCCAGGCTGCAGGAGGAAAATCCTCAGGGAAATCTTCCTGATGGGTGGGGACCAGAGTTGAGCCTTTAAAGGATCTCTAGGATCTAGGCAAAGACTTGGAAAAAGGGAACATAAACATAGAGGCAGGTGGAGTTATGTGAAGAATGGAGAAAACGTACTGTTCTTCGTTATTCCGTTTGCTCTCGTGGGACATATTACTGTCACTGATCCAAAATATGTTTTGTTTTATTTTCTGCTCTTCACATACACCCTCTGCCCCCACACATACCAGCACTCCGTGCTGTGCTCAGAGGTGGCATTTGTCGATTCTAAGACTCATTTACCTCTTTTCCTGTAGACTTCACTCTTCCTGTCCTGGCCCCAACGACAGACAGTGATCATAAATAATTTTGAAAGGGACAGGACTTACCTATGGAATATAAAATAGGCATTGATTTTGTGGTTAGAAAAGTTGTTTTTCCTGGCCACTTTCTAACTTAATTTTAAGTGGAAACATGTTTAAATCAAGTTGTTGCATCGGATGAAAAAGTATTCAAGGAGCCATGTTAAAATAGGGGAAAGAAAAGAAAAGATGAAAGAAAATTAAGGCTAGAATAAAGACTAGAAATTGGTAAAGTGAAAATAATGGCAAATATTTTCCAGACTAAATTTCATGTAATAAAAAATATGAAAGGATCTACATAATCATTTTAAATAAGTTTGAATTATGGTTTTTCTCTTCACAAACTAATTTATATTGTTGGGTCATAAAGGAGGACTCTGGCTCCTCATCCGGGTTGCTAAAGCCTGCATTAAGTCAGCTGTGGTGTTGAGTGGTAGCCGCCGCAGATCATCTCTCTGCTGGCTTTGCCATTTTCCCTGAAGGAAAGTGGGTAGCACAGTTTCCTCGGTGTGATGTATGCAGGGGATTGGTTCCAAGCCCCTGAGGATATCAAAATCCGAGCATAGTTATGTTCCAAAGTCCTCGTGGAACCTGACTGTACAAAAAGTTGGCCCTCTGTATACTCGGGTTTGCATTCTGCCAATACTGTATTTTCCCTGTGTTTGGTTGAAAAAATTACATGCACAAGTGGGACTTGCACAATTTAAAACTGTGTTGTTCAAGGGTCAAGTGTACTAGCTTTTGTTATATTCTTTCTGATGACATATTTTCTGTCCTTTTCTTGTAGGCATTTAGAGAAGAAATTGCACCAATCCACCTAAAAGTTAAAACAGTGAATGATTTATCCAGTCAGCTGTCTCCACTTGACCTCCATCCATCTGTAAAGATGTCTCGCCAGCTAGATGACCTTAATATGCGATGGAAACTTTTACAGGTATCAGTTTATCCCCCTTGATAATGCAGACTTACATTTGAACCCTACCTCGCTATTCAATAATACTATGCACCATCATTTTTTTTCTTTCTTTTATAATTGATAATGAATTTAGCGTGTGGCAACACCAGGTATTTGTCTTTCAGTATCTTTAACTCAAGAGCCTCATCTATTTATGCATATAGATTTTAATATAATTTTTTGATAAGCTATTCATACGATATTTGGAGAAAATTGCAAAAGATCAAATAAGTCACAGTAACTGAAATCTACGGTAGGTCACAAAAACATTTTTCCCATAATGATTCATAAAGGAGTTATTTTTTTAACCTTCGTGTATTTTTTTGTTTTATTTTGAAAAATTAAGAAAGTCTCCATCCTTTTTCTTCCAACTGATTGCTATTTAAGTATCTTGTTTATTTTTTCCAAACAGCACATTCACACCATGGTGGTGTTTACCTTTAGCTCTTACATCTGAGCTCTTCTAATGCAGTTGTTTTAATGACTCTAGACCTTAAATATGCAATTTTGATGCAGCACATAAAAGTGTTTTATTTGACAGATAATATTTTATAGTATAATAGGTTTGCTGAATTAATTCAAATGTCAAAATACTCAGTGGTTCATATTTTCTTAATGAAACTGAAGAAGTAAGAAATGAACGTATAATATTTGACAATCTTCTGCCTTTGCGAAGAGTATCAATCTGGGATTAGTAAGGCAAAATCTGTTAAGTTCATATGTGCTTTTCTAGTGGCTGGAACACAACAGTGTTTGATCTTTTTTCTTTTTTTCTTCTGGGCCATTGCTCTAAATCATTATCTTCATGTGAAGATTCTTGTGGTCTATCTTGATTTATTTCCCATTCTATTTCTGTTATCAGCTCCAAAGATTAGAAGTCAGGGAAAATGTTATACTTGAAAGAAGACATGTATTCTGTCATCCTTATCTATGATCCGGTAACCACTAGAGCTCAGATGTTAGTTGTTGATTGGATAAGAAGAAAAAACATCTATGCTGACAGCAAATACTGTTAAACTTCAGGAATAACATTTACTTTACTCATAACGTGTGGCATTTTAATGCTTTTTGGCCTTAATAAACAAAGTGCATACTAATGCTATTTAAATGGCCAACCAAGAGAAACTAGAGCTGTCCAGTGAGCCAGACATGCACAGGTCTCATTTAAAGAGAGCTGAAAATAAGGCCGGGCGCGGTGGCTCACGCCTGTAATCCTAGCACTCTGGGAGGCCGAGGCGCGTGGATCGCTCAAGGTCAGGAGTTTGAAACCAGCCTGAGCAAGAGCAAGACCCCGTCTCTACTAAAAGTAGAAACAAATTAATTGGCCAACTAAAAATATATAGAAAAAATTAGTGAGGCATGGTGGCGCATGCTTATAGTCCCAGCTACTCGGGAGGCTGAGGCAGAAGGATCTCTTGAGCCCAGGAGTTTGAGGTTGCTGTGAGCTAGGCTGATGCCACGGCACTCTAGCCTGGGCAACAGAGTGAGACTCTGTCTCAAAAAAAAAAAAAAAAAAAGAGAGCTGAAAATAAGATTGTCATTCTAAGTGGAACAATGACTAGCGTTACACAGACAAAGACCAGGAAAAGGGAAATGGAAATGTCAGTGGGCTCCATGTAATTATTATTGATTTGCATTTAGCTTCTCAGTGTCATAACTGCATTTTCATAGGAGAATTAACTATAGAATGTATGTAAACAAATATATAGGGTTATTAAACTGCTATATACACTTGAATATACATCCCAAACCCAAATAGAGATGATCAGACACAAACTTGGAGGAAAATAAAGTGGTCCGTACTTACGTGTCTTTTCACTATGTATCTTTTATCTATCATCTTACTCACTCTATCTTATCTACCCATCATCGATCTACTTATCTGTCTATTCATCTGTCTAATTTCCCTTGGAGTATTCTAGGCTTCTTTTTCATTTGCCCTCTACAGTGCATTTTGCCATCTTCCTTACAAAAGAGAGATCAGTAGCCAAGGATCCCATGCCACATCTTGATTTTAGAGGCCAAAGAGGCGTATACTGCCTTAGAGGTGGTGCAGAGTAACAAGGCGTATGTTCTGGCAGCAGATGACCAGGATATGGATAGTAGCATTGCTGCTCACTAGCTTTATGATCCTGGATACCTCTTTGTGTCTCAATTTCTTCATCTGCAAAGTAATGATAATAATAATACTTAGCCATTATGTTTATTGTGAGGATTAATTCCTAAAAATTGCTTAGAAGAGCACCTGGCATTATTTACTGTTACTTGATGCTATAAGGAGTCCATTTTTATACCATTACTTTGATACCAGAGACAGAGAAGGAATCTGTACAAGCAATTGTTATCTTGGGTAACAGCATTGTTTATTATAGTCCTTAAGTCAGGGATATGATTAAAGTCATTGTTTTGAAATCACATTATTTAATCTGTCTTTGTGTGTGTGCAGGTTTCTGTGGACGATCGCCTTAAACAGCTTCAGGAAGCCCACAGAGATTTTGGACCATCCTCTCAACATTTTCTTTCTAGTAAGTACTAATAAACTTGACTGATTACATTAATTGAATGAATCACCATATGCTTTCACTTTAATTTAAGAAACTATTCTTTGCTATAAATATATTTGCTTATATCAAATGTATAAAAGGAGATATTCATATTAATTAAAATATCGCTTATTCATTACTTATGATGACAATTGATAAGTCTTTGAAGTGGGACAGAAATGAATTTGTCTTTATGGTTTTTCACTGGACCATCTCTTATGGTAACTCATATAGTATCATATCAGTATTGCTTTGTCATAGGCAAAGGTTATGAACTTTTTAATAATAAAAAAATCATTTTTATATTTTAAGATTTTAAATTAATTTTTCTCCTTCAAAAGTGCTTATTAGTTTAAAAGGCACCTGCAGCTTTTTTCTTTTTTATTATTTTACAGATATATAATATTTTATATATTTATGGGGTACATGTATTTGTTACATGCATAGAATGTATAGTGATCAAGTCAGGATATTTGGGGTATCCATCATCTTGAGTATTTATCATTTCTGTGTGTTGGAAGCACTCTAGTCCTCTCTTCCATTTACTCTGAAATATACAATATGTCGTTATTAACTATAGTCACCCTACTGTGCTATCGAACATTAGAATTTATTTCTTTTTTCTAACTGTATGTTTGCACACATTAACTAATCTCTCTTTATCCCCTCTCTCACTCATATACCTGTGCCAGCCTGAGTTATCTATCATTCTTTTCTCTGTCTCCAAGTGTGAACGTTTTCATCTCCCACAGAAGAGCAAGGACATGCAATATTTCCCTTTCTGTGCCGGGCTTATTTCACTTAACATAATGTCCTCCAGTTCCACTCATGTTTGCTGCAAATGACATGATTTCATTCTTTTTTATGGCTGAATAGTATTTTATTGTGTCTATATACCACATTTTGTTTACCCCTTTGTCCACTGATAGACACTTAAATTGATTCCACATTTTTGCTATTGTGAATAGTGCTGAGTTTGAAGCTTTTAAAGTAAAAAAAAAAAAATCACTCTCCATAAATCTTTAAATGAGATTTTGGTTTTATTAGGCTCACTGCAATCACGTTTAACTTTTCTTCTGGTCAAATATTGCAAATTTAGCCAAACTACACTTGTAGATTTTTATGTAATATTCTCCAACTGAAATTTTTAATTTTATGGACTGTTCATGAATAAGTAAGTTGAGCTCCGTCTTTATTTATCATTCACTTCTGAGGACACTAAAGAATGTAGGATTTAGAGTCACCCAGATTGAGTTTAAATATTCATTCTGCCGTTTACCAGAACTGTGAATCTCTGAAAGTTAATTTTTGCGTCTTAAAATACCATAATACCTATTTCCTCTGATTATTTTGAGAATTAAATGACAAACCATATCCAGTTACACAAAGCACCTAGCACAGTTCTTGACACAAATGCTTTGAGTAAATATTAATTCCTTTCTTTTCATTTCTCTTGGCAAATATATGTAAGAAAGCAATTTGTTTAATTTAATCCAATTTAAGTCAAGTTTGAAATTTAGGGCAAAGCTTATTTCTCAATTATGACAACTTCTTTGTAACTGTAACCATAGAGAAAACTGAAGTAATCCCATGTCTCACAACTAAATTGATTGCATTTATGTTTTCTCTTAAACTTGTTGTCACTGTTGATAAACTGTTTTACCTCAATTAAAGGTCGGGCTGTTCTTTTACAATTTCAAGAATCCTAATCAGTCATTTCCTGCCTTTCCTGACTAATATTTGCAATTACCCCTTCCCCCCCACCTCCACCACACACACTATTTCTGGTTCACAAACCCTTAAGTAGTCTATCTTTGAGTGATGTGTAGTCAGTCCTTCTTGGAATTACACTGTATACCTGGGTGCCAGGATGCATTTTTGAAGTTGGGATACCTTCAATGTTGATGAAGATTTGCAGTATACTCGTTAGGTATTAAATATTCCAGGTTTCTTAAACTGAATTTTATAGAATGTAAAGCTATGCACTAAGACCAAATTAAAGAGGAATTTACAAAATAATAGAGATTCTCTTTTCAGTTCTAAGGATCAATATCTTTAATATTGATGAAACCCCACACTTTACCTTAGCAATCACTCTCATAATAGAAATCAAGCACATGTTCTTTAGGAAGTGAAATATTGTGAAATTCAAACACATTTTGTGAAACTCAAACACATGGCCTTTTATTGTTTAGAACTGATGGTCCAAGGAGGTTGAAGTTATTCAAATCAAAACAATTATTAAAATGAATGGAGAAGTGTAAACAAAATCCCAATTAGTAAATTTAACAATTATTATCCCTTGCTGCTTAGAATCTTTGGCTTTTTTATATTTCTTGGACTTTATCCATGGTTATAAAAGAAGCTTGTTTAGTTAGGCACAAAATACAAATTGACCTATTAGCCTGGTGCCAGCACTGAAATGAGGTTGGCTCTAATGAGAAATTTAACATACCTAGTTCCTCATTTTCATCCCCTTTTTATAGTTTTTATGGATATAGTTGGAGAAAGGAATGTTTGCATTTTATAAAGATGAGTTGAGTAGAAAAGTTGCTGAACTTGTGTTCAGAAATTCTGAGATCACATTTGAGCTCGACCATTTATTTCCTGGCTATCACTTTTTGCACAAGTTATTTTATCTCTATATATTTGGTTCCCCATCTATCAAATGGAACTTTAATGTGTGCTGGCTTCCTTACCAAAAGATACATTTGAAAATGCTTTGCCAAGTTTAGAATGCTGTATATATTTGTAAAATATTAATATGACATGAAATTAAAAAAAATCAGTGGCGACACTGGCTACATAAGGGGATAGTGATATGTGCAAAGTTTTATTTGAGTTTTCTTATTAGTTCATTTTGCAAAATTCCTTTATAGCTTCAGATTCACATGTACTACTCTTCTTAAATTAGTTCTTAAAATAATTGGTTTAATGTAAAAATAATGCATTTTTATAAATAAGAAGTTACTGGAATTGTAAAAACGAAGTACTTCAATAAAAAAAAAATCTAAATTATAGTAATGCCTAGTACAAAAGTAGGAAACTGGGCTCACTCTACATTTCAGATGAAAATAAGTATTTGGGATTCTTCTGCCCAGATGATTGCCTTGGTTCTTTACAACCTTTTGCTTATTTTTATTGGAATTTTCTCTTTTATTCTTTCATATTATTAAGTTTGTTTAAATGTCATCTGTGTTCAACAGCTGTTCCCATGAATATGACGCAAAGTAAAAAATGTTATTAGTGATTT
The DNA here is from genome assembly GCA_008086735.1 of Cheirogaleus medius. Lineage (NCBI taxonomy): Eukaryota > Metazoa > Chordata > Mammalia > Primates > Cheirogaleidae > Cheirogaleus > Cheirogaleus medius. Next base: position 89,262,055 of record VBSM01000361.1, read on the forward strand.
GGAAAATTCAGTTGAACAATCTAGTTTTTAATCCGGATATACCAAGTAAAATTAATTTTGGTTTTAGCTTTATCAAAATTACGTAGAGTACATGGCCAGGCAGGATGACTCATGCCTGTAATCACTTTGGGAGGGCAAGGTGGGAGGATTGTTTGAGGCCAGGAGTTGGAGAACAACCTGAGCAAGAGGGAGACCCTGTCTCTACAGAAAATAGAAAAATTACCTAAGTCCCAGCTACTGGGGAGGCTGAGGCAGGAGGATCACTTGAGCCCAGGAGTTGGAGGTTCCAGTGAGCTATGATGATGCCATTTCTCTCTAGCCAGGGTTACAGAGTGAGACCCTATCTCAAAAAAATAAAAAAATAAAAAAGTAGAGTACAGTTTTCAGATGACACCAAATTTTAAATTGTGGTGGTTATCAATGATAAAAGTATTAGAAATTGAACCTGTGTTGTTTTTTTCCTCACTTCAAATGAATCTTTAAAGCTGTTTTTTTGTTTGGCCCAGTGGATTTCATAATTATAGGAATCCAGCTCCAAAACCAGAGCAGTTCTCATTGAATTTGCTGTAAAATATGTTCAGTTGTTTTGCATTAAGGTGTAAGGCTTTTGAGTTACCAGTGTTTCCAATAATCTCCCTTTGTTTCTTTCTCCAGCTTCAGTCCAGCTGCCGTGGCAAAGATCCATCTCACATAATAAAGTGCCCTATTACATCAAGTAAGTTGATTTTCATTCTATTTTATGATACCAAGAAAATAAAGTCTTATTGATAACTTAAGAGGCTTCTCTACCCCCATAACTTTTAAAAATGGAATTCAGCCCTATTATCTGAAGGAAACCACATATATTTAATAGTTGAAAGAAATTAGTTTACAAATTAAAGTGATATTTGTCATTTGTTAGGTTAGGGCTGGGCTATAGGTGTGTTTAGCTGACCCTTTTTAAAGCAGAGATCAAAATATTTGGAAAAAATGACAATTTTCAAATACTCTTGACATGATCTTTTTGTAACTGTACGATTCTAAATCATTTTTTTTCTCCCAGCAAATTCAGATAAACTTTCTTAATCCACCAAAAAGAAATAGTGATTTATCATGAAAAAGTTAAATATTGGTCAAGTTTTTCTTTGTCTTATGGAAATTATCAGCATTGTTAGTGTAGACTCATCATTCTTTGTTTTTGTTGTCAAATTAGTTTCTCTTTCTTCTATGCTGTTTCTTTTGATTATGTGATGTTTAATAAATTGAGTGTAATTTACACAGGGTGCTAGTAGGACTTAATCCTTGGCTTAGTTGATGTATTGTCATGGCACAGAATGATAAATACTACTTCTCCAGTCCCTTGAAACGTAAGTCAGTAATGCTATTGATTTACAACATGATATGGTAATAAGAGTCATAGTTGACCCTATTTTATATATAAGGTGAACAGCATAATCATGAGAACACTTACTGATCAGGGGACAGCTCTGTCTCAGGTTAGCCATGTGACCTCAGGTAAGTTGGATGAAGATCTCTGGGCCAAGTTTCCTTTATATCATTCCTAAAATGGGGTATGATATTTCTAAAATCTATGTCAATGCTAACAATCTACTCTTGCAATATACCTCTTCCTGAAAAATCTGTTTGAAGTCAGTGTTAGTGAAATAGTATTTTATTTTGAAGTTTTTATTATAGTATGAGATGTATCTTCAGGGTTAAAAAAAAAACTGTTGCCATAATATCATATATAGAAAGTATAATAAGCAATATCTGTTACATTGTCTTGTGGGAATTTGATACTTTTATCAGTATACAATCTACAATGTCCTGAGTTGTGATAAATTTGAGAACAAGGTATCAAACTAGTTGATGGTGTCACATTTGTTACAAGCCTTGGGAAAGAGTTCAGAAGCTGGACAAGTTAGCATGTCTTTATTGAAAGATGTGATAATCTAACCCAAATTTAAAATCATTTTTGTAATTTTTACATTTTTATCCCACACTATAATAACAATAACAATAATAATAACAGCAGTAGTATTAGAGAATTTTAATTTGCTTGGATGAATATTGACTTGACTTGAATATTGCAGTTTAGATATAAATCTGATGTACTATATTAGGTAGAATAAGAACTCCCTCTCACCCCACAAAGATGCCCACCTCCTTATTCCTGTAAGCTGTGAAAATGTTAGGCTATAGCAAGGGAGAATTAAGGTTGCAGATGAAATTAAGGTTGCAAATCAAATGACTTTTAGTCACGGAGATTGTCATGGATTATCCTGATGGGTCTGATGTAATCCCAAAGGACTTTAAAAGTAGAAGAGGATGGCAGAGGAGTGAGAGAGAGATTTGGAGATGACAGCTGCTGGCTTTGAAAATGGAGGAAGGGGGCCATGATCCTGGGGTGCAGGCAGCCTCTACAAGCTGGAAAAGGCAAGGAAATGGGATTCTCTCCTAGAACCTCCAGAGAAGGAACACAGCCCTACCAACCTCAATTTTAGCCCAGAAAGACTTTTTTTGTAGCAGTAATCGAAAACTAATACATGTATTATACAAAAATCAAGACGTTTCATGCAAATTAACTGAAATTAATTAATTTACTAAATTGACCTAGGATCCTGTATCATCTAGTTTTTAAAAAATGCAAACTGGATCCAGTAAGGCATATTTTTGTTTTACTAAATAAAGAAAATATTAAATTTCTGGCTTGAATATGTTTGTTTATACTATGGTTATCTGTTTGATTTGACACTTTTAAAGTCCATCCTTAATTTTAGCTCTACTATTAAAAGGAATTTCTGTATGTCCAGGTCAGTTATTAAATATATATGACTGAGAATTAAGTTGTCTAAATCAGAATTTCTCTATTTAGAATGTTTATAATTTGGTATGATCTGGTAGTATTGCATTCTTGCTCAGTCTTCGAATTCTTATGGGGCAGATTGATAGAATAAAAGCTAGTTTTATCTGGTATCTCATTGACTGGGGCACTATAACCACCACTGGAAAATATATATAATACAATGATGACCAGTATTTTAAATAATGACCTTTGGGACTGTAGCACCCTAAAATATCTTCTCTATTACAAGTAAAAGATTCGACTTTCTTAAACATATATAGATTTAGTGTTAAATGTCTTTTAAGCCTTTCAAATATTTAGATGTTTGCTCATTTGTATAGAGCAAATTCTCCTGTTTTTACAAAACTTGTTTAAACAGAATTTTTTATTACTTGCTCTGTTGTGTAATTTAACAGTTTATTTCCTCATAAAGAAGGAACATCAAGCTCTGAAGGTAGAGTTATAAAAGCCAGTATTTCTGGATGAAGAATTGTTATGAAAACAAAATTTAATTCCCAAATTAATAAGCAAGTAAATGATGAATGAAAAGGCTTTTAATATATACTCCCCTTTGCATGGCTGCACAAATAAGTAGAAGAAAAATGTTAAAATCAAATTTAGCATGATTGTCATGCAACTAGAATTTCCTGGGCAAATTAGAATATATTAAGTTAGCCAAAAAAAAAAAAAAATAACATTCAGGTAGAAATACTCAATGTTTTCAATGTTTAAATATAGAGTTTTATGTACTCCACTGCTAGACTATAGCAAGAAAGTTGAAAGGAGAATAGAAAGGACAAATGACAAATAATTTTTATGTCATATTTTAATTTTATAGATCAGTTAAAACACACTTTGATGGTTCCCCACTGCATTTCTGTCTTTCTAGGTAATTCTTTATTAATATTTCAAAGTGTGCGGCAGTGGCTCCATGCCTCATTTTTTTTTCTAGAAAATGATAGAATATAAATCTGAACAGAAAGCATCTATGTATTATAAATCCCTCTATTTGTTAATATCTTAACTTGAACCTCGTATTTTTAAATTATATTTTCTGCCTCTAAGGTAGACTTTCAGAAACTGATCTGGTTATTTTTTCCCCTAGGGTAGTCCAATGAGAGCTGGTAGTCTGGGTTTAAGACAATTTAAAATAGCTCTTGCTGCCTTCAAAATATACAGAAATCTAGCACCAAATCCAGATCTCTCTCGTTGTAAATTTTGGGTCACGTGTTTGTGCTTTGCACAGGTTGTTCATTTCCTCTGCAAAAAGTTAATCTCCAGGGAGTTTGAGGGATAAAAGAAACGATGTCACATTTATCATGTAAAACTCATTGCTTCTCATTTTGTTCCAGAAATAATAATAATATATTATAATAATAAATAATTGCCATGGGAAATAACTATGATAATAAATTACATTTTTTGAATGCTGTTTGCCCAGTGCCATGCAAAATCCTGTGCATGGATTTTCTCTTTTAATTCTCACAGTAGCTCAGTGAAGTATTAATATAAATACTACGATTACTTCCATTTATAGGCAAAGCTTTAAAAATAATCAATAAATACATTAATAAGTGATTAATAAATACATACATAGCTTGCTTGACATCACACAGCCAGGAAAGAGAAGAGCTAGTGTTCAAACCCAGAAACTGTCTCCTGCTCCCAAACTCCCGACTGCTACGTGGTGCTGCATCCTGTCCCTGTGTTAGTTGAGGTGGAGAACAGAATTTTTTAGACACATGGAGAATTTGGATAGGAAGAAGGATTATATTCAGGAAAGAGAATAATAGTGGAAAAAATCTGAGCAAACATCCTTTCTTTCATAATATAGACTAGTTACCATTTATTATGCACCTACTGTGTGCCAGCAAGTGAGCACAGCTGTCCAAGGACAAAGCCCACACTTTTTCCAGTACACCACCCTGCCTTTGTGTTGGCTTTGCTGTAACTTAATTTCTATAGGCTAATATATGTTTTAGATGTTTAAGGCAATTTCACATCATGGTCCGGTAATGGACAAAGGTGCTTTTCTATAGATAGGAAGATGCCATTCTCCACGGTCCTGCCGATTGGACCTTGATAGGAATTCTGAGTTGGGAAACAAACTGGCCCTCCTCTGCCTCTCCCCACTCGTGTGGTCAGGAGATTTCTGTCAGTGGGGAGATTTCTATCCCTGAGTAAGAAAGTCAATGAAGCTGGTACATACGTCCTGTGGGACTTAAAATGTATATGGTTCTCTGCACATCCAGCCCCTCAGTAAGCCATAGTATTTAATAGAATTTAGGAAAGTGTAGTTAGAAAATACGGTTTCCTTTCTTCCCCCACAATGTCTTCTCTAAACCCTGAGTGCTTGACTTCTCAGTTAACCTTAGTCTTGGTACAAATGATTATTCTGCTCTCGTGACAGGGCTTTACCAACACAGTTCTATAGCTCTCTTTTTCCCCACTGGACTTTGAAGGGCAGATGTTAATTCTTCATAGAGCCTATGTGCAGTGTGCAATCTTACATACACACACGCAGCTTTAGTATGGACATTCTAGTAATCTCTAATTACATAGACCTTGCGTATCACATTCTCTAAAACCGACATTCCTCAATATTGCAGTTATTAACCAGAATAAACTAATCTATATACTAATCTAAATACCACTCTTTCATTTCTATCCTTTGTTCTAACTCCCGCTTTGAGTAGGTCTAAATCAAGTTTTTCTTCAGTTTATTACATCTCCCTTTAGGTTTTCATTTTCTATTCCTGTGTCCGTTATTGATAATCCTGCCAAGTTCTTTTAGACCCTCCTCTCACCTCCCAAGGCCACACTGTACCTTCCCTAATCCATCAATTGCTGAAAAGAAGTGAAGTTTATAGTTGTAAATGAAATCTTGGGGAGTAGTTTCCCTTTATAGCAGTCGTGCAGCTCGTTTGCATAGACCACATATACTTGTCTTGACAGAACTACATGTACCATCTAGAGGAGAGAATTAATGCATATTTCTTTGGAGGAACTGCGGACCCAGCTTAGGCAATACAGGAGAAATAGTCCTTCCCTAAATAAGGGCAGAGAGGAATGTCAGCAAGAAGATCTCCAAGTATCCAGCCTAGCAGGAAAGTCCAAGCTAACAAAGTATGTATAACCACAACAGCAAAGAAATTAACATAACATACTTTATCTTTAAAGGTTATAGAAAACTTATCCCAGAACAAAATAAATCCATGACAAAGGTATAATTAACAATGAAACACAAATACAGTTCTCTCAGAAAGGCTTTGTACAGTAGTCTTCATTTCTCTCTTCCTCCTTCGTCAAGATGAGGGATGGCATGCTTTTGGTTCCAGATTTTTAAGTGGAGAACACTTGGAACACACTTTGAGTCTCTTCCAGAAGTGGAGCTTGTGTTTTTGGTTTTAAAGATAAAGAAATAAATGAGCCAGGCTCAGTGGCTCACGCCTATAATCCCAGCACTTTGGGAGGCCAAGGTGGGAGGATCACTTGAGGCCAGGAGTTTGAGACCAGCCTAGGCAAGAGGCCCTGTCTCTAGAAAATATTTTTAAAAATTAACCAGGCACTGTGCACCTGTAGTCCTAGCTTCTCAGGAGGCTGAGGAGGGAGGATCGTTTGAGCCCAGGAATTCAAGGTTATAGTGAGCTATGACTGAGCCACTGCATTCCAGCCTGGATGACAGAGCAAGACCCTTTCTCTAAAAAACAAAAATGAAAACAAAAGAGAAATAGGTAAAATAGAAGCATAAGAAAATATACTAGAGAGTCTGATTTTCTAATAGTCTGTGACTCTTTACTGAAAATCAATATTTAAAATTCACTAGGCCAATTCCACTATGAGGAGGTAAGAACAAAACTGCTTGGTGAAAGAATGTAAGCACCTTGGGATCACTAAACTTCTCCTGGGCTTGGAGGCAGCTTTGGATGATTGAGCATACCACGCGGCTAACTAGAAAACTAAATAGCAGACTGCCTGCCCTGCAGCAGCCCCGGTCAGCAAATCATCCCTGGAAATGTTCTAGAGTATTTACTAGTGTCCTGGTTAATTGAGATAATTTAGGTGAAATTGACCTTATCTTTGAAAGACATTAGCTATTTCAGGACCTAAGAAGATAACACCTATATTGCGATTCACCTATACATTGCTGGGGCCACAGACTCGAATTTTGGCTAGGAATCATCTAGATTACTCAGCTCCATTGCACTATACTCGCTCCATAGTCTTACTGTACAGTTTGATTTTTAGAGTCAGGGATGCAGTTAATAAAGGTCTACCACACAATACAGGAAGGATCTCTGTGGGGCCATTGCAAAATGAAAAAAGATACCTGTACCTTAATTTGTAAAGATTACATTTTTAAAATTGTCACTGAAATTAGCAAAAGTACAGAAGTAATAATGATTTAAAAATTGTGAATAGGATATCTTTTTCTATGCTGGTTATCAAGTGAAATAATACACTAAAAGATTTCATACAACCATATAGAAAAAATTAGAAGTAATGAATCCCTGCTTTTAATAATACATAAATGAAAGAGATAAAGTAGTAAAAAAATTTTTTTAAGCTAAAAGCTATAAATTCATCTTTTAAAAGCAAACTGAAAGGATACAATGACAAATTCCACTCCGGTGGGAACATAATCCTGCTGCTGTCACCCTCAGGCCAGGGCACACGAGGGCCAATGCAGCCATAGGTGACCTGCAGGAACATTGAGATGATCTGAATCTCCCCAGTTTGAGAATCAGAGAGACAAGAGTAGGGTCGGATAGGAGATGGGGTTCCCTATGAGTTCTGGGCCCCAGTAGAAATGTCGCCAAGGCAGATGTCCCCTGGGTTTATTGAGCATGTGCGTGTCTACACTGCAGACAGTCTTCCAGTGCCCACAAAACAAGTTTCGCCTGTGCCTCCCCTCACACCCAGGCACATCAGTTGTAGTCATGAATTCTACTGCTTTATTTTAAAACAAACACAAATAAGCCTTATCTTATTGTTTTATATCAAATGTTCTATTCGTCATGCCTGTGACATTGACATTTTGTTTTGGAGTGTACGGTAACCCACTTTACAGCCTTTACATGTTTGTGTCCTTGAATCTGCCCCTGAGTGTGAAATTATCTTAAGTGCATTTTATAGTCTAATCCAACAGGTGTGTTGTTATTCATTGTTCACGATGTAGTCTTCCTGGCTTGAGTCTTCATTATCATGAGGAACTAATGACATCTAAGGAAGACTATATTTCTGCTGTACCTGTTATCAAGTAGGATCATATAGCTTGAATTTTTAATAGGTTTTTTTTCCTTGAAGCATTGACATTCAAACTTTCTTAAGTTTTCCCTTAAATTTACTCTTATGTTTCCAAAAAGCCTAACCTTGGATTTCCTGCCTTCAAACACTTGGAGGACAGTAGACAGTGTTTGTGAGGGGATCAAGAAGCTGCACAAACCTGAGGAACATGGAAGTTTACTCCCCACATGGCCTCCCATTTTCTAGAGACTTCTATTTTTTTCAGAGCACCTCTCACCACCTACCATACTCTATAACTTAATGATGAAGTTTCTCGTCTCTTCTGTGTTTCTCCTCATCCTGAGGAGCAGCCATTCCACTTGGCACCGTGGAGTTCATTGATAATTTTGGTAGGACCAGGTTGGGTGCAGGAGAGAGTCAGAGGACAAGGGAAGTGGGTAGAGTGAAAGGGACATGAGGAAGTGCACACAGTGCACTACTCAGTTGTGAATTTTGTCAAAGAGAGAGAAAAATAGTGGAAAATGTAGATTCAAGGGGTGTGTGTGTGTGTGTGTATGTGTGTGTTTAAAGACAACAGATCTGTAAACATTTATATTCTAAGGAGAATAGTCTTCCTGAGAGAGGGGTTGGTAGCGCAGTGCTAGAGTTTTTAAAGAAATCTTTGGGAAGGATTGGCCTTTGATAGGGGAGGGGGCAGTTTCTCAGTTAAAGGAGAGAGGAAGGCACACTGGCAGATGGGAGGTTTACTGACTTGGTGGTGGGAAGATAAAGGAGTCCTAATTTCGAGGGTTTTAGTTTTCCATGAAGTGTAAAATGAAGTCAGGTGGTACTGAGGCAGGGAAGGAAACTTCCTTCGGTTTGGGGAGCAAGAAGACAGGAGTAAATTGTCATCTTGGAGTTTAGGAAAGTTTATTAGGGCGCGTAGTTTATTTGCCAGCAGTTGGACATTTGAGGTTTGAAATCAAATATTTAAAATAAAATCAGTCCGTCTTTTGAGTGATTTTCTCCAGTTGTCTTCATCCACAGCTGCGCAGGTCCAGAGAAGGCGAGTAATTGAGCCACTCCAGGCCTGGGATTTGCCAGGGGCGAGAGAAGCAAGAGAGATGAGTTTGTTTGTAATGATTATAATGATAGACTATGGACTGAAATTTGGACAGATTCATCAAGAAATATTTTAAAACCTTCATTATGCAAATATACTTCCGTATCAAGAGCTCAGGCTTAAACTCAGAACATCTGTGTTCAAATCCCCATTTCTATTGCTGTGTGACCTTGGGCAAGTTATCTGAGTGCTCTCTGCCCTAGTCTGTAAAATGGGGATAATATTGTCACCCAGATCGCAGAATTGTAATGCGAATCAAGTGTACACATAGAAAAAGTTTAGAAAAGTACTTGTTACAAATTGAGCACTCAAATAAGAGGCTATTACTGTAACTGATATTATACATCCTGACTTAGTGTGTTATGTATCTCTTTGCAGAGCAAAGAAGAAATTTTTCTCTTCCTGTGATTGTCTTATCCCAGAGCAATATACATAGTTCTTTTTCCCACATTAGTATTTTTACTTAACTCACTTACCTTTAGTTTTTTCTCTTATATGCCTTTATAATTATAATTGGAATGATACATAGCAAACCTCACAAAATCCAGTTATGAGCATAAAATTAGGTAGATAGTAACAAGTAAGTATATTTGACTGTCAGTTTTGGGACAAGCAGGATGCCTTCTGAACATCTTTTAAGGTTTCATGGAAAAATATGAGACCACTCTAATGAGGACAGATGGGTTTGAAGAGTATCTTCCCCAGCAGTCCTTTGCCCAGAAATCAATATCATACCAATCTATCAAAAACACGTGTACTTTACTGTGGGTTCATTGTCTCCTATATTAGGCAGTGTTGGAACAAAACATTTTGTTTGTTGTTGTACAGTGTTATGTTACTTGTATTTTACTTTCTGTGGCTTATCAGAATATGTTGTTACAAATAAAAATAGGTACAGGGATACACTGCTTATTAACCTTATTGGTTTAATATTTCAATAAAGTCCATAAAATGTAGGGACTACATGTTATCTCAACTGGGACACTTAAGAGTAAAGGGCACTTTTAATAATTATACCAGGACACTAATGTATAATTCCAGTATATAGTCCAGTATTAAGCAGGTCTGTCCCAGGTGCTGAAGGATAATTTTCCCCAAATAGGTAAGATCTTGACTCTCATACAGATATAAAAAGAGCTTATGTCAAATATTTCATTTAACTCATTTATACAGGAACCAGTGAGAATTTATTATAGGTTCCAAAGAGAATATAAAGTGCCACATCTTTATAGTCAGATAAGGGAAACTAAAATGAATTTACCTGTAGATGCAAGCTGACAAACTAATCAATATCCACAGGACAGTAATCAATTGCATTCCCATGGACCCAATTTGCATTTCTATGGACAAAAATAATTTGCACTGCTATCAGGTTTCTTAAGTTTGCAGAGTTAAAAATAGCTCAAAAATAATTTAAACTTTACGGGATATAACTAAATTTTTTGCCTACATTAGGGGTCCTCACAACCTTTTCCTACACAGGCAAAGCTGGGATGTCTGGGCACCCTCGTTACATGTCACACGTTCTCACTATTGTTTGCTTTTTGTGATTTTGGATTGAACTGTTAATTGCTGCTTTGTTAGATTTTTAATTTTTTATTTTATTCTTGGCTAGATTCCTGTGTCTTTGTTGCCTTTTAAAAAGAGGATTTTTAGTAACAAAATTACAATTTAATTTTCTAGCTTATCAAGCCACACAATATGAAGTCCCACTCCCCTTTCATATTTGAGAGTAGCTGGAACCCACACTGTTGTTATTTGGGTGGAGGGGGGAATGCTACTGTTATTCTGTTTTGGTCGCCTAGTCTGGGGGAACTGGAAGCATTCTGGCAGGAGGAGCTGAGCTCTCTCTACAGCTGTTCAAATAGTTTAAGCCTTTAGGTTCATTGTGGATTTTACTTTAACCTTTTCTCCCCACTTGAAAAAAAAAAAAAAAGAAAAGAAAAATCCAACAGCCAACTGCATCTACTTTTTTAAAAAAACTGTTGTTTGGTAAGCTGCGGTTATACTTTTGTAACCAGAGGCTGTATTTATTTTCAGCATTGGCAGTTCTGCCTAATGAATCAACTGGTATTGAATTCACAAAGGGAGATGCAGTTTCCCTCTCTCCATCTGTTTGCCAAATGTGTGTGTTCCCTCAGCTCCCAGTAGCTGCTTCACTAAAAAGAGCCATTTGCAAGCTGTGTTCTTCTTGAATTCTCAGTGCTCTCCTGGCCGGGTAGTGGTACTTTCCCCTGGTGGTTCTGGAGGGGTTGTGTGATGTGAAGCATCACATCTGTGATTCTAGAGGAAGTGTGCTTATATTTCTTATTTAAGTATAAAGTCCAGCTCTGCATTACTGATGGCTTTAGTTTGGTTCTTGAGCCTCAATTTCTTCCTTCACGATGGGATATCTGTCTCTGGATGATACTGTTGCCATGGGGATTGAAATTACTCGAAAGAGAAGGCAAGAAATCGACTGAATTTTGGTAGTCTGTCTAAGACTGGGGGCCCTTGAGACACTAGTGAAATTACATCTTTTCAGCAAATCCTTTTTTAATTCTTATTGGTGATAGAGAGGAGATTCTTTCTGAGATTCCACATTTCTGGCAAGCTCTGAGCCAGACTGTGAATAGTAAGAATTTAGATCAAACAACTTCAGTACTTGCTCCTTGGTCTTTGCAGCAATTTAGATTGCGAAAGGGTGGAATGGTTTAGTTGGTGTTCAGTAGCAGACCATGAATGGGAAACATTTGCCTTTCTATTGGAAGCAAGAACCAGGGTAGAGGAGCCAGACAACCTTCCACCTCTTCCTAAGACAGATCTTCACATTGTGGGTAATTATTTTGTTTGAGATTTTGGGATTTCCAGGACATTTTACATACCCAATTTCACATATATACTTTGAATATTTTTCAAAGCAAATTATAAGTTATTTGGGGTTTATGTAACAGTGATTATATCATATTCCCATTGACATGCCCCACTTTTTGAAAATATTGCATAGGTTTTTATAAAACAATTTCTCTTAAATTTGATTTTATGAATATTTTAATATCACACTCTCTTGTGTACTATGCTGTTTCACTTAGCTCACTAAACAGTTTTATAAAAACTGCGTGTCATCTAAGAAGTCTTTGGAGAACTATTAAATGTTATTACTCTATTCTGACCTAGATAAGGGGCAGTGAACTCTTTTTAAATGTGAGTCCACTGGCCCATCAAAGTTGTGAGCTGTTATCCCCCAACACACACACACACACACACACACACACACACACACCATCTAAGGAACCTAATTTAAGCACTCTATTTATCTGTTTTATCTTCATCTTATTCTCCAAAGACTTTTGACTAATACATGAATTCATTTTAAAATTTGCAGAAAAAGGGAACGTATAAAACTTGCTTTAAAAGTGAAGAATAAGGATCATGAGGAATCCGTATAAAAAAGTAATGCTGGTTTCATGAGGGAAGCTGAGAAGAGGGGTGCAAACAGCAAACAGGAGACACAGCCAAATGGGAGTGGGGAATCCAGATTCCCATGAAGACAGGGAGAGAACAAATTTGTACTGAGGAAATTTCCATGCAATGTCAAAGAGGAGGGAGGCTCCACAGGTGGTGAAATGATATTATTCAGAGTTAAACTCTTAGGCCAGGTGTGCCGCTCGCACCTGTAATCCTAACACTTTGGGAGGCTGAGGGGAGAGGACTGACTGCTTGAGGCCAGGAGTTCAAGACCAGAGTCGAACTCTTCATATCCCTGGTCTTTGGAAGTTTGATTAGGACTTTTAAAATATAACAATTCTTCACAGCATTTCTGCTGTCAGAAGATTTGCTCTGAATGAAAATCTATTTCTGCTTAACAGAAGTAGAATTATTCTGGAACCTACACTGATCTGGCCACATCAAGCCTAGCACCTGATGGTCTGTGACAGTCAGAGTTTAGATCTAGGTTTTAATTTTTAGCTACAATTCTTTTTGAAATTGGCAGAACAAAAATGTTCATGTCTTTTCACAATATAGTTACTCAAATGAAATTTATTTTCAGTGTTTCAAATATTAAGTAATAATTGGACACTGGGATTTCTGAGTGTTCCATGATGGGGATAATTTTGCATATATTTTTAAAAATGTGAAAAAAAAGACATTTCTATTTGGGTGTTTTCTGTGTTGCCTATATTATGTTTTATAGTTTTTTATTTTTAAAATTTTACCTTTTGTTTCCAGCCATCAAACACAGACAACCTGTTGGGATCATCCTAAAATGACTGAACTCTTTCAATCCCTTGGTGAGTGTTGTTTTATTTAATAGTACTGAATTAACCTACAGAACTGAGTACTGCATATTCTTAAATGGAAACTTATAGCCAGCTTTTCTTAATGGCATGTTACATTGAATCATGTCATTGACATGTAAAAGCAGCTGAACTTCTAAGGGCAGTGCAGTAAATAGGTATTGCTTTTCTTTTTAAGAGAATTGTGTGGTTTGAAATAGTGTGAACCAGAAAGAGTGGAAGGACAGGGAGGAATGTATTTGTAGGTTTTAATTCCCTCATAGTGAGTCATCTTAAACTCCAGCTTTAATGCGAATATATATATATATATATAGTTAAAATATAGCAACCTCTAATCCACTGCTTTAAATTTGCTTTTGGCTCACTTTTTACTTAGTAAATGCCATCAAATTAGCTTATTAAATTTCATTTTATTTTAATATAAAAATGCAAGAATACACATTAGATGAGAGTCCCAGTTTTGTTTTAATTTCTAGTAGAATATGACTTTCAACTGATTATTTATCCTACTTCTTTCAGGTTGTTCCGGTAGTTTTGAAAGTTTTCTCTTTGGGTAGCTAAAGGGCTGTTGGAGGGTTAGAGCAGCACAGTAGGCCTCCCTCTCCCACTGCCATTTCAGCAAGAGGGGCACCCCTTTTTATCTCTGTAAATATTGGGCTGCTGCGTGAGCTACTTGGATGGGTGAGGGATTCTGCAAAGGTTGGACAAGCAGGAGAAAAGCCACTGGTTTGTAAAATGAGGGGGCAGATTTTGGTGATTTCTGAGTTTTCTTCTAACTTCACTAGTCTCTGATACTCTGTCTTTAGAAGGCAGAGAAAGAAATTGAAATATACGTTGTTTCTGAAGATCTGAATATTGATTATAGAATCATTTTAATCAGATCTACAAAGGGACAGGAGAAGCAAATAAATCAGGATGGAAGAAACTTTAAAATAAGTTCAGAGCTCCATGAGTAGTGAGATGGACAGCTCGGTGGAAATAAAACTAATCGTCCGTGGGGAAAATGCCCCTGGAGGAGAATTCTCTTTAGCAGTAGAAAGGGAAGGGCCCTCAGCTTACTGTGCTATGTGTTTATTAAACTGTAATAATAGCTGTACTTCCTTTTCCTGATCTTCTGTCTTTTCCTACCTATGGCAGAAAAGTACAACACCATTCCTCACCCATCGTAAGTGTCACAGCGGTGCTCCTATAACACAAGACAGGTTAACAGAATAAAGCATAACAAATTTATTTAATCAAAGTTTTACGTGACACAGGAGCCTTAAGAAATGAAGACCCAAAGACCCAGGGGAAAGTGTCTGGTTTTATGTTTAGGTTCAGTGAAGAATGGACAGCCAGTAGAAATGTGATGGGACAAAAGGGTGTGATCTAATGGTGATAGACTGAGGGGAAACCCAGCGAAGTCTGTCTGTTCAGATTCTTCTGGGCTTCTCTGTGTGGCATTTTTCCCCCCTGGGACAGGACAGCTGTCACACAGGGTCTTCAAGGGAGAGAAGATAAGGTCAGAGAGTGACCTTTCTAAGTCTTATGGCTTGCTTTGAGGAAGAGAAGGTCAAGTTCCTATGTTTCACCTTGGGGAAGAGGAGTTCTGATTTCTGTGCATCACTTGGAAGGGAGAAAGAAGGATGGGGACAGGAGGATGGAAGAAGATCAGGAAGACCTTGCTTCTGAGGCCTTCCAAGCTCCTTCAGTTTTAAGTACTTAGTGCACCAAGGCACCATACTTTGGGGTATCATGTTCTGAACCCTGACACCTATTTGAAAATGCTTTCTTGGAATTTACTGTGTAGCACTGTTTTGAGATATATCTCAATATGGTGCTAATAGTCATTTAATTACTTTCTTAAATACATGTTGTAGAATTTAGGAGAAGACTTTATTTCAGACAGACATACTGTTTTTCCATCATCTGAAGTGAGCAAATGCATTCTTGGCATTCAATGTAAGTTAAATAATAAGCATGCTTGTGAATTGTTCCTTTTTCAGCTGACCTGAATAATGTACGTTTCTCTGCCTACCGTACAGCAATCAAAATTCGAAGACTACAAAAAGCACTATGTTGTAAGTTATTCTACCAAAGTCAATCACTCTATTCTTTGGATTGCTTTTTTTTTTTTTAAGAGAAAGATAAATGAAGAGGGTGATGTGTTTGTAGAGTTAATCTGAACAGTGTACCTTACTTAAGGAGTTGGCTGTGTTTCTATTAAAGCTCTATCATTTGGCCCATCAGCAAGCAGTAGTGAAACAACTGAACATATGCCATTCTCAGATGGAGAACAAACTTAACCAAAACACAGGAGTAATGTGAAAAGCTTTTCCAAAAATTATGCTGTAACCCAATTTAAAAAGATGAAATCAAGGAATCAAAGCAGTGGGTCATTGCCTTTTTAGGACTTTGTATCCATTTGAAAGTGTAGTGTTACAAACAATTTGTCTCAACACAATCCCATAATAATGAAACACTTAAAAATCACATTCCTAATGGAAATTTGAACTGGCACCGTAGCAAATTAAATAAAAGACTCTATTTTCTTTAAATGTGTCTCTTGAGAATTTAGCATTATCAATGCATCTTTTTTTCATTGAAGATGTGTTCAGAGTGATAATTCTGTGATAGTCATTTTACTAAAAGAAAACTTTCCCCCCAAATAACCTAAAATTAGGTAGAAATATGAATTATGAATGCTTATAATATAGATTTAAGCTACGCAAATTATATTATTGGTTTTAGTTTTAATGATTGAGCCTATCCAAAGAACATTTATACATTATCAGATAGTTGTTATGAAGAGTGACATGCGGCTGTACTTTTAAGAGAGGAAATTGGAAAGTTCTAAGTATTCTTGTTTGCTACCTTTGGTTAATTGTTGTTATATATCTAGGCAGTTGAGTGAAACTTTGAAAATCATCCTTAGAAAAAATTATATATTAGGGTTGAAAATCTCCTTGAAAGTCAATAGAAATTATCAATGAATTTTAAGCTGCCTACATGAGGGGAGTTGAGAAAAGTAGGGTATAGAATCATTTAGAGAAAATGTAGCAATGCAAAGCTTAAAATAAGAAAAGCTTTAAAATATGCGTGGAAGAGAAGTTGAAAGGGTTTTAAAACACCTCCAGATGAGCCAGTGCCAGAAAGAACGAGATGACCTTGACTCTTGAATAATCCACAGAGCCCCAAAGATAATTAGCAGGTTGTAGTAGTTGCAGCAAGTGTTGCAGAATCACCAGTGCAAAGAATGAAAGCCAACACACTCCGGCTAGCGATCTGTATGTTGAGAAGAGAATAGGAAGTAAATTACAAGCACACAAAAGGGATGTTTGGTCTGTGCAGGGAGTCCACGGTGACAGCAGTTTAGAAAGAGGCTCAGCTGCAAGCCCAGGATCCAGCTGACAAGTCTGGAAGGTCTTCTCAGGCCTGATGAGCTATAAAATGAGGACAAATGACTCAGCCACAAAATCTCCATTGACAGAAGCCTGTTTTGTGTCATTACAAACATGGTCCCAGTTTTCAGTAGTACTTCTGGGTGGATAAACGTATTAACGCATTTGGTGTTTTCTTTTGTTGGTTCTTTTGACCCCTTAAAGAAAAAACTCCCTCCTCATCTCATTCCCTCAAACCTGAGAGAGGAACAGAAGGGACACTCCTCTGTCTTCTAAACTAAATGACATTTGGTAATGCACAATTAGAAAAGTGCTGGGTTATGTTGGGTTTTGAATGTTCGAGGTGCTGTTTTTAGAGCCAGCTGGGATCTGGCCCTCCCACCCCTGTCCCTGCCTCCTCCCCCCTGCCCTCCCGCCGGGGCCTGTGCGCCACTCTGGAGCTCACCTGTTCATGATTAATCTGCTCCTTCCTCTCCCATCCTTTCTGTTTACTTGAAATGCCCTGACCTTTCCTCTGCAACGGCCTATAACCCTTTATTCTTCCCAAATACTGTTAAAAATTTACTTCTTTTGGAGACATTTACAAGCTAATCCCACCTGCCTCCAGTTTTTCTGGTACTTTATGATTGCCTGTAATGACAGTTTCTCACCTGAGGACATATGCTTGCCTTTGTGTGATAGTGTGATGTTATGCTTTAGGTCAGGGTCCCCACTCATTTTGTGTAAATCCACTCCCAGCATAATGCCCTAAGGCAGAGGGCTCACTGCCATTGTTCATTCACTGGTTGGACTCCAGAATGGTGCAGGAGATAAAACAACGTAAAGAGACTTGGTTCTCACACTCAAGGAACATTACATGTGAGAACATTACACGTGGGCACACGTCCCTGCTTATAGCAGATTCCTTTTGCCCTTAGAATGGAATAGCCTTTTCCAGATGCGTCTCTCTGTCCACCTCCGTCACTGTCCTCCACCAGGGATGTCATCATTTCATCATCAAATTGGTGATTGACATGGCAAACTCTGTATTCTGTTCCTCCTGCCGGAAGAGTGCTTGTCCTAGCTGTTTGTGCTTGAGCAACCTGTGTTTTAATAAGGGTTTCTGTGGCTCCCCATAGGCCTGATTCTTTCCTTACATGGCACTTGTCATGGTGCTTAACTTAGGCACTGAGGCAAAGTATCAATCATAATTTTTATTATTCTATTTATTTACTTACTTAGTGTCTGTGTCTACATGTGAACTAAGTTTTCATGGGAGGGGTGATTGTGTGTTCTTCTCCACTTAGGGTCTCATATGGTTTCTGGCACAGAGCAGGAGTTGTTTAGGATGTAGGGAGTAAATCATTTGAATTTGAAGGTTGCATAGCAGCACAGCAGAAGACATGTACAGGGAGATTTATGGCAGCACTTTTTAATAGTAAAATCTGTTTAATTTTAGCATATTAATAAATGTGGAATGATACAGCTTCAAAAATAAATGAACTAGCAATCAGCATCATCATGGTTGGATCTTAGAATTATAAAATTGAATGAAAAAATTAAGTGGTAGAAGAAATTTGTATAGTTCCATTTGTATATAATTCAAACCCATGCAGAACTAAACGCTGTATTATTTAGAAATACATACTTACTTTAAAAACTGAAGTGAAATACTAAGGTTAGTGGTCACCCCTGTGATTATGAGGGGATATGATTAAGGAGGATTTCCAAGATATTGGTGACATTCTACATCTTTAGCTATATGATGAATTAATGAACTATATATATCCTTTTGTATTTCGATTTAAAAACTTTATGTTATAGGAATAGCAGAGAAGCAAAAGGAAAATGCATTCAGAGGGGAGAGAGAGTCCCTTCATCATGAAGAAGGCAAGTTTCCTTGGGTAGCAGACATAATAGCCAGGCCATAAAAGCCACAGACAACTTAAGCACGTGGCTATTAACCAGGAATAGGAAGAAAGGGAGTGATATGTGTGAGAATCAAATATGTGCATGGAGTTCAGGGAACATCACGTAATGGATCCTGAATGGAGTAGTTTAGCTATTTGTCCAATATCCAGAAAGTTCCTTAAAGTCAATTTAGGCCAATTCAAAGGTCATTTCTCTCCTGAAATTCTTTCTTTCTTTCTTTCTTTTTTTTTGGTTCCTCAAGCTTTCATAGTGTTGGATATTTTTCTTTATAGCGTAGAGAGCTATGAACCATTTCCTGTCTTGTGAAAGTTTGGAGATAGGGCCAGAGGTGGATGTATGCTTTCAGTAATATCTAAGAAAGACTAAAGGGCACAGGAAAGAGAAAATGAGTAAATAATTCAAGCGAAAGTTGGTCAAGGTTGAACTGTCTGAGTAGGAGCATGGGAGATGAGGATCTGGATTTGTAAGACTGCCTGGGGGAAAACCGATGGCTTGGGGAATTTGTTAGTTGCTATATTATGGAGGCTGAGAGCAGGAGGGTGTTAGGATAGCTCAGAATTTGCAGACTGGATTTCAGCATGACAAGAAGGCAAAACCTTTATTTGGAACACGTTAAGGTAGAAGTTCTAGCTTTGGTAGGGGACCAAGCAAGGGGAGTGTGATCAAGTATTCAAGCAGATCAGAAGGAGAAAAGAGACTCTGGAACCATCGGGAGAGAGGTGATAATGGAAGTTGTGACTGGGAGTGAGGGCATCAGGTCCACAGATAAAAGGCCAGACAGGAAACTTTGAGCACACCTACGTTTCTGTGGTGCTGGGAAGAGGATATAGGAAAAGTGCTAAGGAGGAATGGTCAAACAGCTCGAGACCTGAAGAAGAGTCACACAAGCCCAAGGTTGGGTGCTAAATGGTGTCAGTTTTGTTTTTGTTTTTGTTTTGCAGAACAAGAGAATGATGATGCATTTCCATTAGATCCCCTGTGCCTCATATGTAGGATTAAAGAAAAAGTCTAAAAGTTGGATAAAAAATGATTCTGCTGTTTGTTTCATTTACCACATGACTGAGCTGTCATTTGTCTCCCTTTGAAAAGGGAAAATCATAATCATAATTTTCTGTGATTTCAATGTAGTCAGTGCTTTAAAGGTACCTCAATGTGACATACTTCAGAAAGATGTATGCTTGGCTTAGACACTAAGGCAAAGTGTCAGAGTAAATCACTAAAAATTGAAGACATGAAAGTCCACGGGATGTAGCAAATTACTGTCATAGCTACAGAGTGTAGAGCCAGGGAGACTTCTGAAAGAAATGCAAGGACAGCCCAATTCAGGAAATTGGCTTTTCGGAATTTGGTCTATTGTCATTTTCTGCCACATGGGGATCCAATAGCAGTGCTGTATTGCTGGCATAATTAATGTTGGAATTCAGAGAACTTAGTGCCTTTTGGCAGTATTTAAATATGGTCTTTTGTGTCTGTGGGGAATTGTAGTTCTGTAGCTCCTGTGTTTTGATTAAACACTTCCCTTTGACAGGCACTGTGGAGGAGGAATTTGAATTTTTCTCCTACCCTCTAGAGGTTTATAATTGAAAACAGCCTACATTTAACCCTTGAACAATGGAGGTGTTAGGGGTGCTGCATATAACTTTTGACTACCCCAAAATTTACTAATTAGCCTACAGTTGGCTGGAAGCCTTACTGATAACATAAACAATCAGTTAACACATATTGTATATGTTATGTGTATAATGTATGGTATTATTACACTATTAAGCAAGAGAATAGAAAATGTTATTAAGAAAATCATAAGGAAGAGAAAATGCATTTACTATTCGTTAAGTGTAAATTGATCAACATAAAGGTCTCCATCCTTGTCTTCTGGTTGAGTAGGCTGAGGAGGAGGAGGAAAGTCTTGCTGTCTCAGGGGTGGCAGAGGCGAGGAAGAAGAGACAGGCAATTCAGTGTAACTTTTATTGAAAAATAGTCATGTATAAGTGAACCTGCTGAGGTCAAATCCATGTTGTTCAAGGGTCAACTGTATAGTGCCAAGAAATGTGGTAAACATGACAATGAAAATTCCAGATGGTTCTTGGTTTTTTTTTTTTTTTTTTGGCTTAAAACAATAATAATTTATTCTCTCATAGTTTTAGCAGTCAAAAGTCCAAAATCAATGTGTCAGTATGGTCATGCTCCCTCTGAAGGCTTTGGGAGACAATCCTCCCTTGCATATTCCAGCTTCTGGTAGCTCCAGGTGTTCCTTGGCTTGAAACTATACAACTCAAGTCTCTGCCTTCAAATTCATATGGTCTTCTCATCTCTCTCCTCTAGTTATCAATTATAAGGACACTTGTCCTTTGATTTAGAGCCTACCTGGATAATCCAGGATAATCTCAACTCAATTACATATGCAAAGATCTTTTTTCCAAATAAAGTTCTAGGAGTTAGAACGTGAACATATCTTTTTGGAGGCTACCTTTCAGGTTCTTGGTTTTTTCCTGACACCATCTCTAACTCATGTGAAGCTTATGGGAGTTATTTTTATTATTACCTTAAGTTTACCAGTGATTTATTTGACATCTGAAAGAAATAGATTGGCCTGTTATCCAGACTTGGGTGTTTTATGTTTATCTCTTTCTCTCTTTATTGAAAAGAATGTCTTCTCTGTTGAGTTGTTTTTGAAATCATTTTAATCTGCATAATTTTAAAGCACTTCTTTTCCATTGTAGATAATTTGAAAAAATAAATAATTCTATCATATTTGAGCAGCTAGCATGAGCACATTTCATAAATGTCTTTAAATATCCCAATTTAGTGGTTATCCAATGGTTAAAAATAGATAAATGCAAAGGAAGCTATTTGTTCATTTTAGTTAACTGTCAAAATATGTCATTATATTTTCTGAGGGAAGAGTTTTTGCATCAGGCAAAGAGAAAGTAGTTATATATATATATATATGTATATGTATATTTAAAAGTTCCACTAAGCTTATCTTTTTAATGCTAAAATGTTAAATATTAGAAATAGAGGAAGAATTTTATAAAGCAATTTCTATAAGCAGACCTTAAATTAATGTAGATTCTGTAATTTTCCTTACCCATATGTTTATATTTGGAAGAGTCATCTTCATGCTTAAGAAATGTACAGATATAGGGTAGTTTGATAATCTTTGTTTCCTTGTTTTCAGTTAGCTAATGAATGACCCAAAGTTGACTAAATTAGAAAAAGATACATATATATATATTTTTTTTTTCTTTTTTGTCTAAACTCCTTCTGGCCTTCGTGGGCCCCCCCTCCCCGGCGCAATGTGTACCTGGCCCCTCCGTAACTGTGCAGCACCCATGTGTAAGCCACACACCATCCACACTGCAGTCCACCATGCCTCGGGAACCCCGGACTTGGCTTAAATTCTTGTCTTTTCTCAAGCAGTTTTGTACTCCTGGAATTCTTTCCTTGCTTCGCATGGATCTCTTGTATCTTATCTATTTTTCAAGGCCCATTTCAAATCTTGTCTCCCTAGAGCCTTTCCAACTTGACCTTCCTCTGCCCTAGCAGTAATAGTTCTCATAGAAATTTTACACTCCTCTCTCAGGGCACATTTACTCCTCCTTTTAGTAAAGTCACCAGTATGCCTTTGAGATCAGGAGCTCTGCTTTGCCCTTCTGTGCCTACCGTCCCTGCTCTAGTCCTGGTCATGCCCACTGTTGATGTTCTACACATGAAGAGTAAGGATGGAAGCAAATACATGAAGACCAAAGGATGCAGGGTCTGTCCTGTGAACCTCTACTCCTCCTCCTTAGCTACAAGGTTGCCTCTAAGTCAGAGCATCATGGGAAGTAAACCAGGTTAGGGCCAGATTGTGATGGCCTCATAGAGCAGGCTCGGTTCAGTAGGCAGTGGAGAACAATTATTTCTCTACAGAACCTTTTGTTTTTGTTTTTTTAAGCTGAGGATCTTCTGTGAACTTTGTTTGTCACAATATACACATTAAGAAACTTGGAACAATTAGTTTGGCAGTGATATAAAGGATGAAGGGGAGGTTGGTGAGCAGGTTGTTTGCAGGAGTTAAGATGAGGACAGCAGTATAATATTAGAGATGTTCTACCATTTGGAGTGGATTTAAAGATTCATGCCTTTCTATATTTAAAAGCAGAAAGAGCCTGGGGAAGGGAAAGCCAGAAAAAGAAAGTAGGAAAGTTGTTATTACAAAGAGCAAAAAATGGGATAAGGCTGAAAAGCAACAGAGTTCAGGTTGAAAAGCATGGAAATGTGATGAAATGTCAGAATGGAAATGTGTTTATTTCTTAAAAGTTGAAATTAGCTAAAAAGGATAAATTCTTAAATTGAAGAATCGAGCTAAATACTTGAGACTACAAGTGTTTTTGTTTCAATGTTGTTGTCATGTAATGACTATACACAATCCTTTTTCTCACCTAATTAGTGGATCTCTTAGAGTTGAATACAACAAATGAAGTTTTCAAACAGCACAAGCTGAACCAAAATGATCAGCTCCTCAGTGTTCCAGATGTTATCAACTGTCTGACAACAACTTACGATGGACTTGAACAAATGCATAAGGACCTGGTCAACGTTCCGCTCTGTGTGGATATGTGTCTCAACTGGTTACTCAATGTGTATGACACGTAAGTTTGTGGGTTTTTTCATGACAATACTGTCATTGAATGAAATACATTGATAATAGAAAATGTCTAATTTTTGAAAGTGAATTTTTTAAAAAGTACTTTCAAAGGACTTTTCCCAGTGGGAATATTTATGTTAATTGTTGAAAGTAAATGACTTTCCGAATCATTAAACTCTTAACAAACAACAGAACAAAATAGAATGTAGAACTATTATTTCGAGATTTTTGCTTCAATTTACAAAGACTGTCATATTTATAGTATTCTTTGTCAAGAAGCTAGGGACACCTAATGTAGGTAAGTCCTAGTTCCTTCTTGTTTCATAATGTCTTATAGTATTTCTTTTTTGAAAGGAAAAAATTTTGTTTTTATTGTTAGGAATTAAAATGATTTATTAATATTCGCTCATAATAATGTGCTCTACAATCTCTGTTTGACAACTGGAGGGTAATTTGAATGGAAAAGAATGGAATTTAATTTGTCTTTTGCTATTAACTTTATTTACTGCTGTAAATAAATGGTTATGTGTATATATGGTGTTTAAAATAATTTATGTTGCAGAACACTGTAACATCTATAATTTAATTAGGTGTTCACTGTTACATAAAGAGCACTCTCAACTTTCTGCATAACTCATTTGCTGTTAATTTGGCCCTTTTGAATATGACAATGTATTTGTGAAATAATCAATTCTAGAAAGACCTGCTGTGGGCTGACATTTCTGAACCGTTAGGAATTATTCATTCTTCTGGTGGGGGGTTAAAGTATGCAAAGATGAAATAGGAAAACTTGAGCTATTATTTTTCTCTCGTACCCTAAAAGTTATTTTCCATTAATTAACTATATGAAAATTTGTGTTTATCAGCCTTTTATTTGATTTAGAGAGACAATAGATGATGGTTCATAAATGCACATGTTTAACAGCTGATTGATTCTCTATAAGAAGTAAATGTCATCAAGACAAAAGCTTTGGAGATGACTCAACTCAATTTTTTTCCTTTTATTTTTAGTTCACACATAATAATTGTACATATTTATGGGGTACAGAATGATATTTTGATACGTGTATAATATGTAAAAATCAAATCAGGATAATTAAGATACCCATCACCTCAAACATTGAGCATTTCTTTGTGTTGGGAACATTTAAAAATCCTCTCCTCTAGCTTTTTGGAAATATGCAATAAATTGTTAAGTATAGTCACCCTACAGTGGTACAGAACACTGGAATTCTTCCCATCTAGCTATAATTTTGTATCCATTAACCAACCTCTCCCTATCCTCCCCTCCCTATTTTATTAATTAGAAAGACCTTTTATCTTTCAATGTTCACAATTATCATAACAAAATCTTTTTTTTTTAATAACCAAATAACCATTATGTGCTTGAGGGCTCTTAAGAAATTCACTGAAGCATGAGTCTCAGTTACCGTCTGATATTTTTTAAATGTATTTCTTTTTAATGCAAATTTTCTATTCTCTTTGGGTAAAATATTACCATTAGCATTAATCCACTATTAAGTTGCTCTTCAATATTTTTAAATCCTCAAAAGAGACATTTTCTACAATAAATTCACAAAAATAGTTGGCCAATTAAGTGTTTTAACTGCAAAACCTATTCCTTAATTTTACATCCCAGGAAGATGGCTATTAATGAATTCGTAGAATACTTAGGAACTCCATTCAGCCCTATAGAGTGCGGTAGAGGGCTTGGACACCGTGCACCACATTTTAAAGAAGGACTGGAAAAGAAGTTAAATTGCTCTCCCTCATGTATGAATGAATGGCCATCTTCTCCCTGTGTTTTCACATGGCTTTTCTTCTGTGCTGTGTGTTTATCTCCTGTTCCTATAAGGGCACTGATTATATCGGATTAGAGCCCATTCTAATGACCACATTTTAAATTAATTACGTTTTAAAGACCCTATCTTTAAATATGGTCACATTCTGAGGTTCCGGGAGTTAGGACTTTTAACATGTGAATTTTAAGAGGACACAGTTCAGTGCATAATGCACACGTATGCTGCTTTCACTGGACAGGGCAAAGGGAATAGTGCCACTTCGCTGGGAAGGAAGCGTGTGGAATGTTGTGATTCCTATTCTAGGGAGTTAAATGTTGGCATAGTTTCACTTCCCACCATCAAATGTGAACACATGGGAAATGCTACACGAAGGTACTGTTTCTTATTCAGAAAGACAGTATCTTGAAATTTTTCATTTTTCATTTTAAAGGGAAAAAAGCCTTTCAGGATTTATCTCCCTTCCGTGCCAAAGAACTATAGCAAAGACTTTGCTGGGCCAGAATGGTGCCCATTCAGTCTAGCTTTCTGTCTTGAAGAAACGTTCCATAGATTAACTTAAAGAAAAACAAAAAACAGTTATTCTTATGATGGTAGTCTTTCAGATGGCCAGAGTTGATTACCCAAGTTTCTCTAATAACTGTGACTTATTTCTTTATCTAAACAATACTTAGTAACTCTTTTGAAGCCATAATTTTCTTTGAGAATCTGATCAAAACTACGCTCTACTCCCTCCAATGTGCCAGGACATTGTGGATCTCTGAGATGTCTGTGCACCTTGGAAATGGTACCTTGTTCTAACACTTCCATTTCATTCGGCTCTTCTGACATTCATTCATTAATCATATATTCTTGACTGCCTTACTTTTCATAGTATGATGCAGGCAGAACTGTTGTTTTCAGCTTCAGCCATCTCTTGAAATAATGAGTAATGAATGTACACAGTAGATCGTAGAATTCTCAAAGTAGAAGGACTTTGGGGCTCTTTCATTCTGCCCACTTCATTTTACTGATTGAAAAACTGACCCAGTGAGACAAGACAATTTGTCCACCTATTGCCTATTAGTGGTAGTTATAGAACTAATATTCAGATTTTGGGGGCAGTCATTTGATTATTCTTACCATATTGCCATATCTAGAAAAAATAGTACTTTATAAGTTATTTTAAGTAAACTGTTTCTTTCAAGTTTTAACATGTACTCAACTCCTCCTAATATTCCGGACTTTGTAAAAAATCCATTTTCATCTGTCACGGATGACAAGAATTTAGATTTTTCGTTCTGGTTGTTGTGACTTGGCAGCCACTTAACTTTGGCATCTCAATTTCTCATCTGAAAAAAATCGAGATAAAAATATCTGCTCTGCTTACCACACAAAAGGTGATTGTGAAGGGCAAATGAACTAATGTATGTAAAAAGGACTTTATAAGTAATGAAATTGATTCCATTTGTGAATTCACAGCCTCACTCAGTCTTCATTTTCCCAGGTTAAAAAGCCTTAATTTCACAATCTTCCTTCTAGATTTAATGGAAATCAAAAACGTTTAAATCATGATTTAAAGCAATAGTCTGGGCACTTGCTTTAAATATTTTTTTCCCTACAGAAAATGTTAACCTCATTTGCTACAGTGTTTAGTCATTTTTCCCACTGTTCCCAGATGCATATAATTTTATAAGGTAAATACCTTTCCAGTTAAACTAATTTCAGGAGTTACTTATGAAAACTACTAGGGAACCAAATGCTTAAATATTGGGCAATGTCACTCACTAATACATTTTGTTGGCTCCCTATTGTCTCTTACATCCAGATGTCTCAATTCACATCAAAGCCCTTTATCGTCTGGCCCCACATAACCTGTACGACTTGGTCAACCATTTAGCCTTGATGCAAATCCTTACCCCACCCTAATGAGTTTGATCTCTGCTGCTCATATCCCTCCCTCTAGCCCCTTGCCCAAGCTCTTCCTATGATACTCTACTTTCTCTTAGTTAGTACAGTCCAGCCATGTCATGCCTTCGATGTCTCATTTTAGATTTGTCTTCTCTATTAAATGTTGTGAGACTAATGACTACTCAGACTAATCAATCACTAATCAGTAATGACTACTTAACCACGGTGATCTTGTACTTGATTCTTTATTTCCATACATAAAAGTTGGTCTCATGTGTTCCCTCGCTGTTTTCTCGTTTTACCTCCCCAGCTGGTGTGTGAGTTCATCATGTGTAGGAATTGTGTCTTCTACTTTTCTGTTGATCCCCATAGTACAAAACAAACTGGGATCACAGTAAGCCTTAATAATATTGATGGTGCAATGAACGGATGATTGACAGTTTCAGTTGTCTCCCTGATGATGTTCCTCTCTGCTGTTGTGACGTTAAGAGTGGAGGTCATGCTCTAATGCATATCATTTTGATTATTTTTCCCTTAAGGGATTGCTTTATCCTTAGCCACATTCACAAACTAATGTCAGTCCATTCACACAGCCTTTTGTTATCCTCTGCAAGTCTGTTGTCTGATTGTGTCCAGGGAGTAAACATTTCCTGATTTTTTTAAAGGAAGAAAACAAACATTGTCTATTTCATGTGATAATTAGGAAACTCCTAAAAAATATAAAATAGAAACACAATTTGTAGCATGGCTCACTGTAGGGTTAATTTTCAACTAGTATTTATGTAATTGTGAGAAATTTGAATGGGTATATTAATTTAGAAATTCTGCTTATAAGGGCTATATTTATTTTACTATTAAGTATTAATTCTTTCATAGGTCAATTCTGAATGTTGTACACATACATAGTAAGGGCTCAATAAGTTTATTGGGGATGATTTAATATAAATTATAAACTCTAGACTATTAAAGGACTATTTTGAAAATACATTTCACCAGGCTAGGCAGGGTGGCTCACACCTATAATCCTAGCACTCTAGGAGGCCAAGGCAGGAGGATCACTTGAGGTCAGGAGTCTCTACCAAAAATAGAAAAAATTGGCAGGGCATGGTGGCACACACCTGTAGTCCCACTTACTGGGGAGACTGAGGCAGGAGGATCCCTTGAGCCCAGGAGTTTGAGGTTGCTACCTGGGGCAACAGAGTAAGACTGTCTCCAAAAAAAAAAAAAAAAAATACATCACACCAATCCCTAAGCATGTTTTCCTTTTTAATCTATTTTATACTTTATATGTCCTGGTGTGTATATAGAAACTTACTTGAGTATTTATTTATTTCTTTATTTATTTTTTTGAGACAGAGTCTCACTCTGTTGCCCTGGCTAGAGAGCCATGGCGTCAGCCTAGCTCACAGCAACCTCAAACTCCTGGGCTCAAGCAATCCTACTGCCTCGGCCTCCTGAGTAGCTGGGACTATAGGCATGTGCCACCATGCTCGGCTAATTTTTTCTATATATTTTTAGCTGACCAATTAATTTCTTTCTATTTTTAGTAGAGATGGGGTCTCACTCTTGCTCAGGCTGGTTTCGAACTCCTGACCTTGAGCGATCCTCCCGCCTCGGCCTCCCAGAGTGCTAGGATTACAGGTGTGAGCCACCACGCCCGGCCTTTACTTGAGTATTTATAATTTGAGAATGGAAGGATATCAGTTAGTATTAATAGTAAAAATACCAATAAAATCAAGATTTTAAATAAAATTTGGCAATAATTAAGTTAAAGTTACATAATACAAATATTTATGTTTTTTAAATACCATGAATTACTAAATTTTACGAATTCATATAGTTATGTAAACATTTGGTTATAGGTTTTAAGTGTACTGTGCTTGTGTATTAAAAACATGTCATAAGAAAATTGACAATAAAAACCTAAATTGAAAACCAATCCTGAACCTAGAGTAATAAAGATAGCAATACAGGCTTTCTCTGTAATGTGTGTTATTCCATAGCAAGAATCATGTCTTATTAATTTTTATAGTTCTTTTTCCATCCCTAGGGTCTAGGACTGTGACTAACATTTGGTAGATAACTCAGTAATTCTTTGATAAGTGATGGAATAAAGTCAATTCTCCACCTTCAAAGACAAAATTTTTTGTCTAGTCAAGTTATAAGCGAAGTTGAAATGGTCTCTCATTAGCATAGTGTGAAACAGTTTTCTACTGTTGATTAATTAATGCATTCTGTTTTAATTATAATTTGATACTTCCCCAAATAGGGTTTCACACCTGTCTAAAATCATAGACTATTAAAATTACAATAGTAATTTATAGAAACTGCATTGACAGAAACCAAAGTAAAAGAAGACAATAAATATTTAATTATTCAGCAGGTTATATGCCCTCAGTATATAGCTAATTTTCTAATCAGTTTTCTTACATTTGTTTTTAGATATATCACTAGTGTTTCCTTACTGTATTAAGCCATATGTATTATATATGTAGCTCTAGCTCATTTGAATCTTGTATTTACAGTTATGAACAGATAGATTTTAATTTATAGTGTTTATAAAAGTAAAGCGTTTTCAGTTTTATAATTATCATTTTCATTTTGCTTTAATTTATTCTTCTTAGTTCATGTGTTATATGTAAAGTGACTTCAGGCTGAGTATTCTTTTAGACTTGGCCAAACACACTGTTAAAATCCATGGTGAAATTGTGGCAAAGGTTTAATATTGATTGTTAAAAGTGCATAGAAAAGTTGCATCTTCAATATCCAATTTTTTTTTAATGATTTACCCTCAGGAAAGTAGATATTCAGAAATAATTATTAATAACATACTGTATACAGTTTTTAATGCATTTAACACAGTAAGATTCTTATAATTTCAGGGGTCGAACTGGAAAAATTAGAGTGCAGAGTCTGAAGATTGGATTGATGTCTCTCTCCAAAGGTCTCCTGGAAGAAAAATACAGATGTATGTAAGACCTTTCATATACCAACAGTGTTTTTAGTAATAATAATTATCATAATAATTCATTAGGGAGTTACTTTATATGATTTGCTAGTAATAATAGTTTCCATTTTTTTAACGCTTACTATGTGTGTACCAGGTTAGACGAAGGGTTACCGTGCAAAGAGGTTTGGATTTGTGTGAAATGAAAGGCTTATGATGGGACTAAGGGATGAGGTGCCTTCATGGACTAAGAACGGACTACAACTTATATCTCATTTAATTCTTAGAATAATCTCCCCATAATATAGGCATTGGGATTTCATTTTTCTAGCTGAGAAAATTAATGCTGAGGTAGGTTAAGAATCCAGTAAGTCATGGGGCTATAATTAGATCTTAGATTTATTTTTACTCCAAAGCCCAACCTTTTTCAATTTCTGTGTATTCCCAAGGCTTAAAAAAAAAAAAAAAGTTAAGATGGTCTAGAACCTTTATGGACATAGATGATAAGCCTAAATAAATATATTTTATAGTTGTGACAAAAAGTAATATAAATTTTTTCAATTTGTATTATTATTTATATTCAGCAAATAAATCAGTGGTGTCCCTTTAGCTGTCAGTTCAGGAAAGGAATCTTGGCATTGGAAGGGACATGTGCACAGGGTCTAGGGAGACCTGCCTTCAAATCTCTCCTCTTAGTAGCTGAGTGTCTTTGACAGATTATATGCTTCTATTGAATGCTGCCAACTAAGAGGTAATATTACTCCCATTTCACAGTTCAGGAAATTTAGTGAACTTTCTTCAACTGAAAAATGAAGCTTATAATTCCTGCTTGGAAAGGAATTAGAGATAGCATGTGTAAAGTACTTAGAAATAGCAGGTGTTGAATAAATGATAGCAATTGCTGCTAAGTCTCCAAACTCTTAGCTACTATAACATCTCTTTTGACTTAATTTTGTTCATAAAATGTGAGCAATTCAATCCTGCCATGCATATTACCAGATGATTCCTTACAAATAAATCCGTATATTTGTGGGAGAAGGTTAATGGTATCTCATGAACGGAAAGATAACAAAAAACAAGAGGATATTTGACCACAGGTCTTGTAGACTTTAAAGTTTTGTGTCTTAGGTGAACAGGCATACATTTTAAAAATTGTTATTTTCTGGGATCACTGTGAGGTTATTTGATTTTGAATTTCAGGTCTAGAACATGATAGCTTGTTTTTCCTACATAGTTTGACAAGAATGTCAGTGAAAAGAAATGTGGATTTGTGTGAAATGAAAAGCTGATTGTAGGATCAGGAGGTGAGGTGCCCTGATGGAATGAGAGCCTAGTAAACCAGGCAGAATAAAAGCTTTCCACGAGGCTTTTGTTTTGTGGCACTTTATCCAGAACTTTAGTTGTCTTCGGCATCATAATTGTGAAAAAGATGTAATTTCCAAAGCTAGAAAAGTTATCATTTCTACAATGATAGGGAAATGAAAATATTAACGAAGGCGTCAGTATTCCAAAATTAGAAAAGCACTTATCATCTGCAATTTAGGGTTTTCTTGTGCTCCTGAAAGAATCGGGGTTCTGTGAAAGTAACAATTACATTATAGTGCTGTATTTACTCTGAAACAAATGCAAATTCAACCTCAAAACTTATATTTTCTATAAGTCAACATTAAACTTTCAGATTTTGGCAAAGGAAGCAGAAGCCCCTGCAATGAAAATTTCTGATATTTCATTTAATCCACGAAGTATGTGATTTTAGGACTTAATTAAATAGGAAATCTCTTAGGTGGCAAGCTTTAATCTAAATCTTTCCTGGGATATCCAAACTCTGGAATGTTCTGGGGTTTTGTTTTGCTTTTTACTTTGAGGTCCTTTAACAACTCTGATTCCAGTTTTGATTTCCCCAGTGATATAAGAACACCTCCTCATTATTATTTCCTTTGTTAGAATTAATATTTAAGACAATTTGCTCTTCAAACTCAATGGCGCCATTTAGGGTCACTTGGTATCCATCTGAACATTGATTTTGCAATGGTCAATGTGAGTGTCTTCACCCTCCTGACACCTCTCTCTTAGTGGCTTACTGAAAATATCCTTTGATCAGGTTCTAACAATACCCTGGCCTTCCTGCTTATAGCTGGATGGTTTTCTTGCCTCATCGAAAACACATTTGCAAAGCCTCCTTTTGAATAGCCATGTACCTCTCTCCTGTGCTGATTTATTGGGATTTGGGTTTTAGATTGTGACTTTCTTCTTGTGACCCACCTCCACGTCCGAACACTGAGTTCTATATCTGACTATAACATTGAAAATGTGAACTTCTTAAAGATTTTAAAAATATGTCAATTGTTTAAAGACACTTTTCTCCTTATGTTTTATGAGTAGTTTTGCCTTAACAGTGGCATAGTAGAATAGCTATTTGACTCAAAAGAGGAAAGTTGGGCACAGTTGATCTTGCTGAAAATGTGCACTCCTCTGTAAAGATTATTATACATATGCATCAACTTTGTATTTACTTAATAAGCCTCTTTCCAGGAACAAGTTTAAAATGAGCATCATAATAAGACTCCTAGATAAATATTTTTGGCTATGATAGTCTTATTTTTAAAAAAATGAAAAGAAACAAACAGAGCTCTAATCAAATCTAAGTGAAAAAATAATAATAAAAATCAAATTTATCTTAATTGAATTTGTTTTCCTTATGTGTGCTTATAATTAAAGCCATATTTCATTGTAATTACTGTGTCAATATCACTGAGCTTGGTTCAGTAGTTTCAAAATTCACTGTTGACAGTGTTAGATTTAACTTTATTCCCCTTTAAAAAAGAGAGAGAATGATACATACTGATCTGACATTCATTTATCAGGTATTATTTTAAAATGTGTTTCAAGATCAAATAAATATTTACTCTCCTTTCTTCTATTCTTGGAAAACTTCATATGAAGAACATTTAGATTTTGTGTGCTCTTGAATTTTTAGAACTTGAAAATTTCTTTCCAAAGAGTGTTAATTTCTGTAATGAAGTGGATTGCTTTTCTTTGAAACTTCCCTGTTCCAAAAGTAACATCTTAGTACATTAACCTTATTGTTGGAAATACTGTAATAATTTTAATCTTCAAAATATTGCATATGGTGAACAGAAGATAAACCAATACTGCAAAGAAGAGTGGAGTTTTAATTTTACTGAATTAAGAAATTTATAAAATAGATCATTGTGTTTTATGAATGGAAAAGCCTAAAAAACTATATGAAAATTTGCACAAAGTTTTGTTAATAAGTCCTTAAAATTTGAATAAATGTATTTGATTACATGAAGTAAAACAAAAATAATTTTTATAGCTAATAGGGAATGAGAGACTGGCCCTAAAAAGAAAAAGTACAATTTCTTGGCCTTTTTAAATGTTTATTACATAAACTAGATTTGAGCATAGAAGTCTTTAAAAGAAGCTAAAAAACATATATTTAATAGAATATTGAATTTAAGAGTGAGTACAAAAAATTGCTAAATCTGTTGAAATTTAAAGGTTTGCTATTTAAGGCACATTTATTCCTTTGACAAGTCATGAAGGAAGCTTTGTTTTGGCTCATAATCTTCCTCAATAAGAAGGGAAATCCCTATGAAGACCATAAAATTAACCCACGTGCATTTATCATAACCATTTAAAAAGCAAATTTGTCTTTATCGATCTAGTTATATGTATGCACACAAGACATTAGATTATCTTCAGGAGCATGTGGTTAACCAGTTCCCAATTGCAGACACACAGAATATTAAGATCATTAGAATTCAGGAGACAAATAATCTGATTCATGTCCTCTTGAATTTTTTTTTTAATCCACATAGTTCAATCCACATTACCAAAGATATATTTTAAGTAAAAGAACACTGTGGGCAGATGGAAGCTACCCTCTTGCTTGTCCTTGCAGTTCTCTTTAAGGAAGTGGCGGGGCCCACAGAAATGTGTGACCAGAGGCAGCTGGGCCTGTTGCTTCATGATGCCATCCAGATCCCCCGGCAGCTGGGAGAAGTGGCGGCTTTCGGAGGCAGTAATATTGAGCCTAGTGTTCGCAGCTGCTTCCAACAGGTAAGCACAAAGATCGGCATCATATAACCATAGCATGTGTTGGAGAAGGGTGTTAGGAGGTTCCAAGAGATGGAGTAAGAAGTTCGTGCCGAAGCCAAATGGTGGAAGACTTTGGGTCCCATCCACTAAGTTTGTATTTTATTTCTTAAGGCGTATATGATTCAAGGAATATTGACCCCTGCAAGGAGACTTAGTGTTTTCCTTTGGATTAATCTAAAATCTTTAACCTGAGCTATGAGATTGCTGTTTTCCTTTTCCCCGGCCTCCTCATCTGCCACTCGTCCCCTGGCTCTCTGCTTTCCACCCAGCAATTTTAGTTCCTTGACTCCCGCCTGAGTGCACTGGACCTGTACCCCATGTTTAGAATTCTCCTCCTTCCCCTCTGCACACTAACTCCTTTCTCATCCCTGATCCTCATTCAGTGTTTAAATTATAGCTTCACCCTCACATCCTCCAGAAATCCTTCTCTTACCCCTTCAGATGAGGTATGTTTCTCTACTATGTTCGCATTAATATCCTCCACCTCTTCCTTCTCATGCTCATTGCAACTATAATTGCATACTTACTTGTAGAATTCATTGTTTAGTATTTGTTTCTTCTATCCAAACCTAAGCTCCATGAAGACGAAGACTGTGTCTATCTTTTTACTGTTATATCCTGTCTTAGTTCATTCAGGCTGGTATAACAGAATGCCATAAACTGGGTGGCTTATAAATAACAGAAATTTATTTTTCATAAATCTGGAGGCTGAGAAGTCCAAGATCAAGGTGCCAACAGATTCGGTATTTGGTGAGGGCCCATTTTCTGATTCATTCAAGTCCTCCTGTTGTGCCCTCACATGGTGGAAGGAATGAATGAGCTCCCTTGAGCCTCTTTTACAAGGGCACTAATCCCATTCATGAGGGCTCCACCCTTATCACCTAAACACCTGCCAGAGGGTCCACCACTTAATACCATCCCCTTGGGAGTTAGGTTTTAACATGAATTTGGGGAGGACACAAACATTCAAACCATAGCATATCCCTGTGCATGGTACCTTAAACATCATAGCTACTTTAATAAATATTTGTTAAATAAATGAATAAAAATGGCCTGAATTATTTCTAGGTAAGATTTTTTTAAATATAAAGATATTATTAAAATAGCAGTATTTTCTTTGAGAATATACATACAAAAGAAGAAGGATGTACAAAGTTTTATACTGATCTTAAGTTACTAATTTTAAACTGGGAAGGCATTTTAGTTCCTTTTTAATGTTTACTGTGTATAAAGGCATTTTAGAAATGTTACTACTGGTGTTATACATATGCATGAAGTACAAGCCTACGGACATTTTGCCAAAGAACAGCCAGTGATTTATCATTGCTGAGAAAAAAAAATGCTCACACTATATCTTTGAGGAGAATTGATGTCATGGGTTATTACATTTTATAATGGCCTTTTTTCTTATTTTAGAAATACAAAAAATATCACATGAAAATTCTAACTGTGATTTATAGTCACACATGTTGTTTCATAGAATGACCTCAACAACAGCAGGAGAATGATGTTGGTAGAAATTTAACTTTGTACATAAGAAAGTCACTTAGTATTATATGAAGATTTGAAGAGGGATCGAGAAATTTCCTATACTTTATCATGATAAATTTCAAAATCCTGCAAAGTACATTCTTTGTAGCAGAGTTCCTCCAGTGTGATGATGTAATAGGATTGGAGCAGATGACACAAAAATTCTGTTTAGCATTTATAATGGCCTTCAAGTGTGTAAAGTTACCAGTGAATCTTTACTTTCACAAAATTTTAGTGTCTTAGATGAAGAGGTTTTATAGAATTAAAGTATTTATGTGAAAATATTACCTAGAATTGTGTGGTTTGGGTTTTTGCTTTCTTTTTTTTTAAATATGACTATATTAAGGTATTGGGATATTTTCTTCTTCCTATATAATGATTTCTTTTTTTACTTTTAAGTTATGGAGTCTGGAATTTTCTTGCCTGGAAGAACCTTAAAGCTTTTATGACTTCACTGACCTGGAAAGAGTTATATAAGTTTCCCCTTCTGCACAGATTCTCAGAAAGATTATGAAGCAACAACACTAGATACAGCTTCAACGAAGACATTTTCTCCACTTTTAATATATTTGTTTCTTCACCAGAATAACAACAAGCCTGAGATAAGTGTGAAAGAGTTTATAGACTGGATGCGTTTGGAACCACAGTCCATGGTTTGGCTGCCAGTCTTACATCGAGTGGCAGCGGCTGAGACTGCAAAACATCAGGCCAAATGCAACATCTGTAAAGAATGTCCAATTGTTGGATTCAGGTGAGATGTACTAGTACTGGCAGTAGACTATTTTCTTTTCCGTTTGTGTAATCTCAATGGTTTGTCCAGCATCCATTTCTATTTCCCATTCAGAGGTTTGTACCTAAATAGAGAAGATGTTCATCATATTCTCTCTCTCTAAAAATGGCATTCTTTCTTATAACCACTACATCAAGCTTACTTTATTAGTAGTAGTAATAGTAGTATTACATAGTATTATTATTTATACTACTTTGGTCAAGAATTTTTATGAATTTCTATTTACTTAGGTCTCACAAATGTTCATGCATGGTAATTGCACGACTGATGAAAAATATATAGGCCTGATGGAATTTGAGTATATTCTGAGGTCAAACTTAGTAAGCAGAAAGTAACATTTAAATACTGAGAAGTAATCAAGTTACTATGTGTTATTTCTGCCAAGTTTGGGGTGAAGTACAGTAACCCTACTATTCACCTTCCCAACCTTCCCACAAGGAACATCACTAAATGCCACACTTTGATGTAATCATTGTGTCGGACTCATCAGTTTGTGACCCCAAAGCAGACTGAGCAAAGTCTGTAGTTAGTCCTAAGATGAACTTTCTTGGCCATCCTCGTCCTTTGATCTTAAATGATGCATTTGACCTCTTAGGATATACTATATTTCTCTTCTTAAGGTTTTATATGTATGTTTCATTCATACCTGAAGAGGAATTAGCTAAGATGGTGATCCTCCAACGCAGACTCCAGTCAAAAGGGCTGGAATTGATTGTTGTTGTATTAATACATAGTGTCAGTGTCAGTATCTTGAATTAAACAAAATTACTTTCATTTGACTGGCTTTGTCAGCATAATAGTTTGTATGAAGCATATCATTGCATTCTCTGTGGGCGGCTAACGTAAGAAATAGAATTTAAATTTCCTCTTATCTCATACATTATGATATAATTGGGGACACTATCTAAAGTGGTATAATTTCAGAGAGCCTTTCCACTGTGTATCCTAGGAGGATGGAAAGGCAGGCAGTTAGTGTGAAGAAGAGTCAGCATAAGCCTGGCAGAGAGCCAAGATAATAGATGGCCCTGTGGACGTGACAGGCAAACGTTGGAAGGAGGAAGATGGGAAAGACACAGGTTACATACAGCAGGTTTCTTGGAATGGCTAAGTTAGAAGTACCTGGTGAACATAGAAGAGGAAATAGCTGGAATGTGGCAAGTGCAGGATACTACTGGGAAGATAATACACACGAGAGAGAGAATTATCAGAGCTAATAATCACTGCCATTGTTTGTTTACTATATGCCAGACACTGTGCTAAAATGTGTTGCATTTGTTGTTTGGTTTTTTTTCTCTTCATAAAACTCTGTAAGATTGGGAGTATCATCTCTATTTTTACATTAAGGAACTAGGACTCAAAGATTAGGCAACTTGTCCAAGACCAGATGTCCAGTGAGCTGAGACAGAGTTGAGATTCAAATCCAGATCTTTTTGGTTCTGGAATCCAGATCTTTTGTGCTCTTAATCAAAGTGGTTTTATTTTTATATATTTATTTATTTATTTGAGACAGTCTTGCTTTGTCGCCCCAGGTGGAGAGCAGTGGCATCATTATAGCTCTCTGCAATGTCACACTCCTAGACTCAAGTGATCCTCCTGCCTCAGCCTCCTGAGTAGCTGGGTTTACACGCACGTGCCACCAAGCCTGGCTAATTTTTCTATTTTTAGTAGAGACAGGGTCTCACTCTTGTTCAGGCTGGTCTTGAACTCCTGACCTCAAGCAATCCTCCTTCCTTGGCCTCCCAGGGTGCTAGGATTACAGGCATGAGCCACCGCACCCAGCCTCAAGGTGGTTTTAAAAAACAGATTAGATTTCTTAGGAGAGGAAGGATTTAATATTAAGAAGTAATTAAGTTATACTGAAAATAACAATTCATTTAGGACATTAATTATTAGATCAAAAATATTATACTGGATATAAACTATTATGTGAAACCATAGGAAATATCCAGATTAGTGGACTTGGGAGGAGACTGGCGTATATAAAATCTGTCATATGTAGCCATTGGTGTAGCCTAGAGATGCCATAAGGGACCAGATTTCTTCTCAGAGACTGTGGACATGGAGAGTGAAGGACAGAACAAAAGACTCTAAAGAATATTAATATTTGAATGACCTTTAAAGATTTATTTCTTGAATAAAAAATGACCTTAAGTAACTGTAGCAAAATATAAATATTTAACAGCTAAGTTGTAGGTACATGGATGTTTATTATATTATTCTCTCTACTTTTGAATGAACTTCAAATATTTCATAAGAAAAATATGAAAGAGCAATTATAAAGGGTGAACAATGTTAATTGTCAAATATCAGTATTTAAATTTTTGGTATTATTATAAAATTCACCTGTAAATATCTGCATGTTGAAGATGTGAAGTTGACCGGTGGTCCGAGACCAAGGTTGAACAGGATATGCAGGGGACAGTGTGTTGAGATCTAGCTCTGCAGTCGGACTGCTTAGATTTGCATCATGGATCTACTGTTTAGCTCTGAGTCTTTGAATAAGTTACTTGACCTTGCTGAACCTGAGTTTCTTCAACTTCAAATTTAAGGAGTGTTTCCTCCTAGGAGAAGTTACTACATGAAAAGTGTCTAGGGCAGTACCTTTCACAAAGAGCAGTAAATATTAGCTCTTTTAATTATTACCAATAACATCATTAGTGGGATAGTAGCTAAGCCTATGAGTGGGTCATTGAACTTTTCCATTAAGCAGAAATACCAGAAAAACCTGGACAATGATGTTGCTCAGTAGAAGGCAGGATTGAAAAGAGGTATATAAAAGGGAGAGAAAGATGAGCAGTATTCTTAAGAGAAGTAAAGAAGCCTAGTGTGGAAATCAAAGAGAAGGCTTTAGAAAGATGGTAGAAGTGTGTGTTAAGTGCAGCAGAGAAATTCTAAAGATCTTATTTGAGAACAGACCTTTGAATCAGAAGTCTCTGGGAATTTAGAATGCTTTCTGTGCCATGATAAGGACGGAAGGCAGGTTCAGACTCAGGAAAATAAGTAGGTCATTATGTGCCAACAACTTGCTCAAGAAATCTAGCTCTAAGTTGAAAATATGTCAGGACATTGAAAATGGTAAAATGGTAGATAATATATTATCTTCCTCTTATTTGCATATATTTTCCTCAGTCTTCTATATTGAGAATATAATACATCTAAAATATTTAGTTTCTGAATGAAAGAGAAATATGTCTATAGTTGATACCTGGTTTAGAGATAAGGCCGAGCAAACATTTCTTCAAACTAATGGTGACTTAATTATTGCATAAAGATTATTGCATGAAGGGAATGAATGTAAGAACAATTCCAATATTAAAATGGGGCCAAAGTAAAATAGATCTGATTAGCTCTTAGTTGTAAAGGGGATACCTCTTTCTCTGAGGCTACAGGAAGAATGAAAAGCCAAGTACAGAAATAAACATAGAGGAGAATTTGCATTGTATAATAGAATAAAGTTAACTTTAGACTATCAAGTTCCTACTTAATATACGTATGTGTGTGTACATATATGTATACACACGTATATTCATTTTCTTTGAACTTCTACAAATACACTACAGAATTTCACTAATTACTTTCAAATTAAATTTTAATGAAATCTTAGATTTACAGAATGTTTTGTAAGCTGGGAATTATTTTCAATTAGGATCCCATATAACAGCTTTATAGTAGCATAAATAAATTAGAGGTTTGTGGGGTTTCTTTCATGTAAACAAAGTGTGGAAGTAGGCAATCCAAGACCGATGTGGTTGCCCTGTATTCACCTGGGCCCCTAGTTCTGTCTTTATACTCTGTCACCCCTAACATGTGGCTTCCATCTCTGAGGTCACCTCATGCTAACAAGAATACTCTTCTGGGTGTCAGGTTCATTTTCCAGGAAGGAGGAAGAGGAGGGAGCTTGCCTCTTCACAACTGAGTCAGTCCCTTGAAATCCCAACTAGAAACCCCACCCAGTGACTTGGACTTGTACTGGTCACCACCATCAGCAAGAGAGACTGAGAAACAGTATTTTTCACAGGGCACCTTACTAACATGTACTACCAGTACCAGTGTCTCCTACCAGTGAAAAGGGGAAATTGGCCATCTGCCAAGGGAGTACTCAGCAATAAACAGACTCCCTGTGAAAGAGAAGATGTCAGTCATACCGTGCTGATGAGTCAACAGATATTTTTAGCATATGTGGTTGTTTCAAACCAGCTGCCTTGCGAAAGTAAGCTGGCTGTAGTATACACAGATTGATTTCCTTCAGATCGATTTGCAAATAATTTTGCAGGTCATTTTAGAAGCTACTCAGCACTTAATAGTTTACAGTATTAACCTCACATAACCTTTTAATTTTGTTTCCATTTTCATTCTGTTAGTCCTGTCCTATAATTTTTTTTTTTTTCCTTTTCTGGACAGGCATTTCAAAGCTGATCAAAAAAAAAATTTTTTTTCTGTAGATATGGATGTAATTTATGTTCATAGTTCCACCAGCAATGTTGATGGAATGGAATATTCGGGATATTTTTTCCACTCAGACCCATAGAAAGTACTTACTATCCAGTTTCACTCCTCTAAGATTGTGCAAATGGAAGTCAATGTGCAGTGTCATTCTTAAGCGAGAGATTTAAAAAGAGTTTCCATTCAAGAATTCATTGTGATCAAGGTTTTATTTAGTTCTTCACTACAGGGTATTTCTTCATTTTTAATTTTTTTCCTAATGACTAGTTTAAGCCAAGTATAAAAATGCTTATAGTAAAAAAAAAATTACCTTTGTGAGGGAATTTTAAGATTAATTTCTTATCGATAGTATAATTGGTATTTAAAATTTTGACATGTCAAGCTGATAAATATAACTCTTTCCTTCTCTACCATTCAAACACTAAAGAAACTCTTCAGACATGTATATTTGTCTCCTCATCATTCATAAACAGATGGAAACATGTTCTAGACACTGGAAA
This sequence comes from Cheirogaleus medius, assembly GCA_008086735.1. Taxonomy (NCBI): domain Eukaryota; kingdom Metazoa; phylum Chordata; class Mammalia; order Primates; family Cheirogaleidae; genus Cheirogaleus; species Cheirogaleus medius. Next base: position 89,303,447 of record VBSM01000361.1, read on the forward strand.
TCCAAAAATTTACTTTATTTCCTTGGTGATTTGGATGAATGACATTCCTTACCACAAATGATTGATTTGGACTAAATAGTGAGAATGGAAGCCAATGAATTTTCTTTTCTTCTCTTTAGGTATAGAAGTCTGAAGCACTTTAATTACGATGTCTGCCAGAGTTGCTTTTTTTCTGGTCGAACAGCAAAAGGTCACAAATTGCATTATCCAATGGTGGAATATTGTATCCCTGTAAGTGCCAAGCCATTGTTTGTTTTTAAATGCATTGCTTTTCAATTAACTTGTATCTAAAATTTTATTCAGTTTATTTAGACTTAACTTTTTTTTGGGAAAAAAGATCACTTTCAAGATTGTTTAACTATTTTTTGTTGTTTTGTTCTCTTTTAAGTAAATACTTCTATGTAGAGTTAATGCAGAAAAATTATACTTTTTTCTGAAAAATTAATTTTTGTATTTTTGTTTTGATTTTAAGCTTAACTTTTTTGATAGCAAACTCTTTTAAGAGCTCACACTGGCCTACATTGAGCATGATCCTATGTAATGGAAAAACATGTTTCTTTTAGGTGTGTTTAAGATATATCTTCATAGTTAAATATTATATTCCCATTAGCAAAAATGCTGGAAATGGAGAAATTAAAAATACCATTCATAAATCTAGCTCTTGAGTAAACTATGTTTTAATATTTTTCTATGTGTCTAATTTTGTTAAGATTTTATTTATTTTTATATTTGTGTATTTTTGTTCCTAAATTTTTCACTCAGCATTTTTGCAGTTAAGTGTTCCCCAAGTTGTCACACTGTATAATAATTTTTGCCAGTCACAAAATTTTTAATTGAGTGAATTACTCTAATTTAGTAAACCATTCCCTTAAATTTGGACATTTAGTTTATTTTCAATTTTCTGTTATCAACCGCACTCATAAACATCTTTGTGAAGATAGCTCTTTCCATATATTACCCAAATTACATTTCCATAGAATAAAGCACTAGAATAGATGATCTGAGTCAATGAATATGAGTATTTTTATGGCCAAAATAATTGATACCAAGTTGTTATTCAAAAGAGGTTTATCCCACTTTGTATTCTGATCACACTTTGTTAATGTCCCAGTTTTACGATAGCCCCCACTAGCATTGGATACTGGTTCTTGTTGTTCTTTGAGCTTAAGCTATTTTTTCTGAAGTTATACTTATGTTCTGTTAATAGCTATTCTTTAGCTTCCTTCCAAAGAGTGCCAAAATTTATTCACAAAGCTGCACATTTTCTTTGGTTTAGAGAATCGAGTTACTTTTTTGGATCATAAATTGACATAAAGGCACCGATACTTATAATGTATACACATATAAATCTCACATTCTTAGGTCTCTTACCCCAAATAAATAAGGGCCCTGTGTGTGGAGAGGAAATCTCTAGAAAAGGCTGCTGAATTATGATGGATGAAATACCCATAGTGCTCAATAAATAGCTTTAACCAGGAAAATAAAATCTCCCCAAGAAAATTTGTGAAGCATCATTTATTACTATTAGTAACTTATTTGTTCATGCAACAAATTAATATTGAACACTTAACACGTGTTAAGTGCTATTGTCAAAGATAAACAAAGCCAGACACTAAAGTGGTAAGGACAGATTTTAATCAGTAATGTAGTGATTTTATATATAAATGTGTGTGTGTGTGTGTACAAATATCTACATGAATGTTTATTCAAGTCTTTTAATGGGGGGTGGTATTGGGAGGAAATGAACAAAATGATTTGTGCTGAGAACGTGCAGTTTTTATAGGACAAGGCTTCAGTTGAGAACAGGGCTCAGAGGGGGTGACTAGAGTTGGGGCAAGGAGAGACTCTATGTCGGTAGACTCGGCGCTGATCATTCATCAGAGTGCTACCAGAAGGACTGGATTGCTGACCCTCCTGCTATTTCCCCTTTAGGAGGAGGGGATTTGTGACACTGAACAAGGAAACAAGTCAATGAGATCATTATAGATTGTGGTAAATGCCTTGAAGGAAATAAATGGAAAATGAGATAGAATGATTAGAGGAGGTGCTTAGACAAAGAAGTCAGGTAAGGTCTGTTTGAGAAGTTGACATTGGAGTTGAGACCAAAAGTTAAGAAAGATTCAGCCATGTAAAGAGCTAGTGACTAAGGAACAGAAAGAAATGAGACAAATTTGACAAAGAAAGAATTTCTTTCTTCACAAAAGAGAGAATGGTAAGAGATGGGAATAAAGAGAAAGATAAGTGTCAGATTGTATGGAACCCCAGAAATCATTATAAAGGGTTTGGACTGGGGAGAAATATCATCTTAGTGTTTACGTAGTAACAGCTAGAAATTTAGGAAGCTGATTATAAAAAGCTAATGTCAAAATAGGAAATATTGTAAAGTATGTGTTAAATTGTTATAGTAAAGATGTATGAAATTACTATTTTGCTTGGTCTTAAACATAACAGTTCCTAATGGTTTTACAAAATACCCATACAATTTGAAATGAGCATATCTCTGACAATGGTTGGCCAGTAGGAGCTTGCTTGAGAATCACTGATGCACAGATCTCCAACTACCAATTTTAAATGAAATCTGTAAGTTGCCCAAAACCCTCTTGTTACGTAGTCTTTGAAAAGTCACTATTATCATTTCTAAGATTACAGTTTATCAGGCATTGTACAGGGATGGCTTCCTTTTTCAAGCCATGCTTTGGGAGGTCCTTTGCCCTTTCCTGAGCTCGTGAAGTGATCGTCTCAACAGCCTCCTTATAAATCATCACTATGACGGGTTATTTTCTACTTTCGACCCTACAACTTTTTTTTTTTTTTTTTTTTTTTTTTTTTTTTTAGAGACGGGGTCTCGCTCTTGGTCAGGCTGGTTTCGAACTCCTGACCTTGAGCTATCCACCTGCCTCGGCCTCCCAGAGTGCTAGGATTACAGGCGTGAGCCACCGCGCCCGGCCCCGACCCTACAACTTTTTAGAAAATAACTAGAAATAGATGTAAATTGGAATTTTTGAAAGGATGCTTGCATTTCATAGTAATGAATGACTTGATTTAACTGCTTTCCAAAATTTCTTTATTCTCACCCAAATTCTTTAAATTTTTTACTCTCGTCTTTTAAGTACGCTTTATTTGTGGTTCATTCATCTTTGACCCAACGTTCCCTAAATTCATTTAATGTCAGCCTTAGAAAATGAACTCAAATGTGAATTTGTTCAGTACACTGACAGCATCGTTGGGAGTGTTAAATGGCTCAGACCTTTGCATGCGGATCTTGTTGTTTGCATTTCTCGTGGCGCATCTTGGTTTTGCGTTAGTAAGATGCACGAGTCACATCACTGACATGATCTCTTTCTCCTTCAGGTCCTTTTCAGCTGACTCTGCTCCTATTACTAAAAACTTTCTGAAGTTTATAAATTTTATTTTAAATCCTCAAAGCTCCTGAAATATTTTACCAACATATCAGCTTATTATCTATGACAATATTTGTCTCTAGATGTAGGAAGACTAATGGTGTATGCACTAGTACTACCATGGAAGGTATCTTATGATATTGATAATGAAACATTTATATGAGGAGGTGAAGCAGAATTTTTCTTTCTCTAGGAAATTATTTTTTAAACTCTTATTTCCCCCCACCATTCTATAATCCAGATTTGTGCATTTAAGAATTCTTTCATTAGGCTCAATAAGAAAGTTCATCTTTAAGAGACAACATGATGTAGATGATATTTAATGATATTTAATGTCATTTTCTCTCCATTCGTCCGAATCCCCCCTTCTCACAAAAACAGCTCATCTCTTGCTTTGTGTGTCAAACCTTCCCAAGCTCCTGTGGCTACCCTTGCTGAGACACTTAGTTCAGTGGCCTCTCCTGACAGCCTCTACTTGGCCAGTTAGCATTTGAGTCTGTATTATCTTGTATCGTTTTCTGTGTGGTGTTTTTGTCTTCACAGTTATCTTTTAACTCCTTAAGGACAGTTTTGAATCTTATACTTTTCTTCCCAGGCTTAGTTAAATTTGCCTCATAAAAGCTAAATGAGCACATATCTGACATTATATTAATAAATACTAATTATAGAATATTAAAGCTGGAAAAAATCTAAGAGATCACCTGACTCATCTTCATTTTAAAGAAAAAACTAAGTTGTAAAGAAGGTAAATGGTTTGTGCAAAGTTAGTGCATGAATTTGATGATTTAACTCCATTAGGGAAATATATACATAATTGAGCACATTAGCAATGTTTTATGTGTGCTTGCTGGAATATGATGTTTGTCAAATACTCTGTTATATACCACGCTGGGGACTGAATATAGAAAAAATTGTAATGAAAGAGGAAAAAAGGCCTCTATGTGGAGAAATTTAACAAGACTGTGTAACATTTTTTAGAATGATTTTTAAGCATATGGATCAAGATAGTCAACTATTTTCCTCATTACTTGTGTACTACACATTTGAATTTAGGCATCCTTATTTATTTTAAAAATAGTTACATTTTATATTAAAGTTCAGATTTTAAAATTTTTTTATTAGAATAAGAATTTATAATCATTTAATTTCATAGTGAAAATTACCCTAATTGGATCTTTTTAAAAATGATCTTTGTTGTAAATAAAGAAAATTTAATTCAAATTGGAAGCATTTTTATTTGTTGTTAGTACCTATAAAAGATAGTCCCTTTTTTGAGATCAGATCTATTATCTTAGTGAATTTCAAGTATACAGTACATTATTAACTATGGCCACCATTCTGCAAATTAGATCTCCAGAACTTATTCATTGTATAATTGAGAGTTTATATACCAGTCTCTTCCTTTTTTCCTCTACCTGGTAACCACCATTGTACTCTCAGCTACTATGAGTTAGACTTTTTTTTAGATTCCACATGTAAATGAGACATGCAGTATTTGTCTTTCTGTAATTGGGTTATTTTTTTCAGTATAATGTCCTCCAGGTTCATATATGTTGTTGCAAATGGCAGAATTTCCTTTTCTAAGGCTGAATAATATTCCATTTTACACATATACCACCTTTTCTTTGTCCATTTATCTATTGTAGGATACTTAGGTTGGTTCCATATCTTGGGTATTATGAGTAATGCTGCAATGAACATGGGAGGTTAAATATCTTTTTAAGATAGTGATTTTATTTATTTTTTCTGATACATACCCAGAAGTGGAATTGCTGGGTCATATTCTAGTTCTATTTTTAAAGTTTTAAGTAACCTCCAGACTGTTTCTCATAATGGCTGAACCAAAAATAGTCCTTGTTTAAATTAGAGAGGGTGACGAAGTTCACATAGGATTTGTAAGAGTTCTTGTAATTGCTGACAGTGAGAGGGAACTGCATAGGGTTAAATACTAAGGAGAATGGGAAATGTTTGGAATTGCTGCTAGGGTCAATCATGAGTCACAAGGAGATGAGTAAATTGCTTGCTACATTGCCACTAGAGTGCAGCTGAGGTTAATTGGCAAGGATTTATAGTTTGTCACTCCATCATTGCTCAGCAGCTTTGGAATTAAAAGACAATAGGTATGGTTGAGGCCAAGGGAGTGAAAAACTCAAAAGTCTTAATGATACCCTAGTTGATTTGGACTATCCCCATGCTGAAAAAATCCCAAAGGGGGTTGAGGGGCTAGAAATCAAGATGATAGGGGAATGAAGAGACTTATTCATGTTAAGGAAGTGAGAAGAAGGGTCAGAGGATTCCAGTCAGTGAAAGATTTTTCCAAGTTAGGGATTTGGGACTGAAACATGTTTTTAGTGATGATAAAGCCTGGGGTGTGGCCATACCCCAATGTGTGACTGAAGTGAAACAGAGAGGTTTTAAAGATGAGGCGGTACTTGGAAGGTCATCACTGTGTCTCTAGAAGTGGCAGATGATACCTGTGTCTAAGGGGAAGAAAAAAAGAAAATCTTTTCTTCCCATCTTAGATTCATGGCTGAGGCCCCTATAACAAAAGTCAAATTTATAAGAGAAAAGCATACAGATTTATTGAATATAGGTTGTACGTGGCACAGGAGCCTTCATAAGGAAATGAAGACCCCAGAACACAGGGAATCCTGTGTATTTTTATCCTTATGTTTGATGAAGCGGGGACAATAATGTAGACATACCATGGGACAAAGAGGGATGATCTGATGGTAATGAACTAGGGGGGACTTAACAAGGCCTGTTTGTTCAGATTCTTCTCTTTGCCCTTGTGTCTTTAGAGGTAAGGATGTTCCTTCAATCTGTGTACATGGAAGGTACCTCTTTAATAAGGGTCTTATGACCTGCCTCAAGGGGAAAGAATGGAAGAAGGTCAGAGCGACCTGCTTCTGCTGTTTTCCCAAATACCAAGGAGCCATATTTTGGGGTAGCGTGTTTGAACCCCATCGAGTATAAACCTTCTTTTCTCTTGGTCTTTGTGAGGGACAGTTTCTACAGCCAATAACGGAGAGGATTGGAAGGGAGATGGTATTATTATGGGAGCATCAGGATTGATTTCAGGAGATAGGTTGAAATAGCAATTATGAACAAGGTGTAGGGGAATGTGTGAAAGAACACAGAGTTCACCGTAATGGGGAAAGAAAGGCAGATAGACACACTATGTGCATCTGCTGAGGGAGTGTGGCCACATTGCTGGAGGAAAAATGAGAAATGGGAAAAGCAAGAGAATACTTCACCTGTTGATGAATACAGATATCAGAATCTGAAGGGTTAGGCAGGATAGGAAGGTGGTTTAGAGACATGTTAGCTCAGGGAGAAACGATGGGCTCTTTGCAAAATTTTCCTGCCTGAAAGGTCAGCAACATTCGCTACTTCCAGCATTTAAATTGTTGGAGTAGATTTATTGTCAGTTTCCCAGCTCATTTGCTGGGCTTTAGACAGGTCTAGTTTGTGCTGCTAGTTTTGTTGAGATTTCGGTGAGAAAGGGGGAGGACAGGTAAAAAATACCTTGATGGGAAGCAACTTATTATGTTAATACCACTTAAAACAAATTTTATTGCAGTTTTTAAGCAAGTACATGTTTTTAAAGCAACAGGTTCAAACATACTCTTTTCAATATTGATTATTCTCCAGAGAAATAAACCAAAATTTTATATTTCCAGTGTTTTTAGAAACTGTAGACAAATCATAATTTTCTAGTGAAAAAAGTAGGAAAGTTTTTCTTTTTTTAAGTTAAAATTAAATTATGCCTTTTCTTTATGAACTATATGCTGTTGGCAAAAAAAAAAAATACCAAACCAAAACCAAAAGAATAAAGAAAAAAAACTCTAGAAATAGTTGTTCTGTCTACTCCTCTCCACCCCTGCCAGCATCAGTGTATTTGTAAAACTATAAAAATCAGATATAAGAAAATGCTGATTCATTCTTTGGAAAGCTCTGCGTTGAGTTGGTGTAGTTTGGCTTTGGCAGTCTTGCTTCTTGGGATGTGACTGAGCGCATTTGCCAATATGTTAAAAACGCAGCATCATTGCTGTTTCTCTGACCTCAGCATCGTGAAGTGGTTTTTCAGCTCTTGCCCACTTTACATTGTTTTCCCAGGGAGTCTAGTGCATTTAGATTGTGTCATTAGCTTTTAAGGTGAGGTTTGAACAAAATCCATTTTACTTTGGATGACTTATTACCCTCCTTGTTCTTGACCCCTTGGTGATTCTGTTAATGCTAATTTTTTTTTAGTTTCAGATTTTTCCATTAGGACTTGAAAGGTTCTGAGCTTTTCTTACTGATTGCATCCTATCCATGGAATTCAAATGTGGCTGAATTTTTTACTTGTTGAAAGCAATGAAACTTAAAAACGTGGAGGTTGTTTTGCAAAAAAAAAAAACCCACAAAAACTGTTGAGAATATCTTTAAAATAAATCCTACAACAGTAAGATGTACTGCTTAGAAGTACATGTATGCCATTTGGGACTGTTGACTCTATATTTAAGAAGTAAATCCTGCTAATGAGGGTCCTGTTCAACAATGATTTTAGCACTTGTGCATGATCCAAATGATAATGTTCAATTATTCTTCTCATGTGCCAGATGACTGTGTTGTTTTTTATATAACCTTGATTTACCTCTTTGTACTTCCTTGTTTTCCTCTGTATATAGCCTATTCATATTTGTAGTTAACAGTCAAAAATGTAATGTTAGGAATATTTGTTAAGGAATTAGTTAATACCGATATCTCAAGTTATGAATTGCCTCAAAAAATTGGGAGAATTAAAACAAATACGGTTTTGTTTATTTGCAGGTCATTCTGGTGTTTTGTTTAAATCATTCAGTAATTATGATAGAAGTTGTGTGTTATGGCCTTTAGGTTATTTGGCATCATTGTAAATAGTCCCTTTTCGTGTGCTGCTTTGTGTCTCTTTGGTGTTAATAGCAGGAGTCCTTTGAGCTGAGATAGTAAAGCAAATTATTCAAGGATCTACTTGATTATGAATACCATGGGGGTTAGCATTTCTGAATTCTAGATTCTTCTGCACCTTATCCTTGCTGCCCTTTGCGATTCACAATAATGAGAAAGAAAAGCTTTCAGCCACAGATCTCTGTTTTTGAAGTTCAATAGCCCATAGGTGTCAGCATTTAAGATAAGAATATACAGTTTGTAATATGAACAGGGACATATAGAGTAACACACATGCATTTATATGTATGTAGACAAACTCAAGCAAAAGATAGATTAACTCTAAATTATGCTTCATGTAAAATGTCTATATTTGTTCTCAATCAAGGATAAAATGAAGGAAAATTTAAAATCTCCTAACGTTTTTGTGGCTGTTAAAGTAGAATCTCAAGAGTGATATATTATCTGATTCCACCTTACAAAACATTTTCTTTAGGGTTTTCACAGAAACTTACACAGACAAATTTCCCCCAGGGTAGATTTTATAATTCAGTGACACTTCTTCATATTTCATTCATTCATTTGTATTAGTTGGTGGGGAGGAAGTCAGGAACTGATTAATTCTTATTATCCAGATATGTTTCCATTATCATCTTACTGCTACTTAATAGCAGTACAGTGGAGTGAAATATATTTTCAGTATTCACATGCCCACTTGTCTGTGTAGGCTCACTGCTAAAATGTTTGTCATAGTGAGTCACCACCATTATCTTTCCAAAAATGCCAAGTTGAAGAACAGCCCTAATTTGCACATGTGAGTTGTTAGGTGCTTGTTAAAAATCAGTCCAGAGGGATTTGAGGAAGATGGCAGTACCATGGCTTCAAAGTTTTTTAATCTCCTTTGCTCTTGTCATTTTCCTCCTTTATTTTATATAAAATGGGACAGGGCAAAAAGACAGCAAAACCAAAAATTCAAAGACAATGTTTACAACAAAAATAGGTGATGAGATATCTGCAAAATAAATCTGGGTGACGACAAGCCACCACTGGCCACAAAACCCACAACATGTCATTTTCTGTGCAAGAGGAAAGCGAAGGAAGCAAAGGTGCCTGAGAACTGGAGAAAACCCCAGAATAGGCAGCAGATACTCAGTGGGAAACACAAAGAGGCAACAGATACTCAGTGGAAAGCTGCTTTGAGAGCAGAGCTAGACCTGGAAGGGGTTTGCCATGCCCAGAGCCTGGGGTAAGAAGGTGTGAAATCTCTGGAATGCTCTGGCCCTCTGTGAGCTCTTCCATTAGATACGCCAAAGCCTCCTTCTAGAAGAGGGCCCCACGCTGAGGACAGACTGCTGGGAATGGAGCGAGGATTGAGTAGGTTAGGTCAACAGAGATGAAAGAAAGAGAAGTCTAGTCCAAAGTGTCTGTTGTGTGGGGGAGGGCGTAGAGAGATGACTAGGAAATCCCAGAACTCAAGTGCAGCTATGGACTGAATATTTGAGCCCCCCCAAAATTAATTGAAAACTAATCCCCAATGTAGTGGTATTAGGAGATGGGGCCTTTGGAAGGTCATGAGGGTAGAGCCCTGATGAAAGAGATAGTATACTTATAAAAGGGGCACCGGGAGCTCTCTCATCCCTTTTACCATGTGAGGACACAGTAAGAAGACAGCTGTCCATGAACCAAGAAACGGACTCTCAGCAAACACCAAATCTGCCAGTGCCTTGATCTTGGACTTCCCAGCCACTAGAGATGTGAGAAATACATTTCTTTTCTTTTTTTTTTTTTTTAAACAGAGTCTCACTCTGTTGCCCGGGCTAGAGTGCCATGGCATCAGCCTAGCTCACAGCAACCTCAAACTCCTGGGTTCAAGTGATCCTCCTGCCTCAGCCTCCTGAGCAGCTGGAACCACAGGCATGCACCACCATGCCTGGCCAATCTCCTCTACATATTTTTAGTTGGCCAATTAATTTCCTTCCATTTTTTTTAGCAGAGAGGGGGTCTCACTTTTGCTCAGGCTGGTTTCAAACACTTGACCTTGAGCAATCTGCCCGCCTCAGCCTCCCAGAGTGCTAGGATTACAGGCATGAGCCACCGCGCCCGGCCAAGAAATACATTTCTGTTGTTTATAAGCCACTCAGTCTATAGTATTCGATTATATAGCAGGCCAAGTAGACTAAGACACATGCCATATTTTTAAATACTACACAAAAACAAAAGAAGAGGAATCTCTGTGAACTTACAGTACCTTTCCTGACTGTCACTTCATTCTAAAAGTTTAGGAAAATTAATTTTACAGCAAAAATATTAAGCAACAAAATATCAAGATCAAATCTCATTTGAAGCAATTGTAAGCAAAAGAGACAAAGAATAAAATAATATCACTACAAATAAAATGTGCCAGAAATGTGCCCATTGAACAGGTCAAAACTTAAACCTACTATTTAAAAGTTAGCTATAAAACCTTAAGAAAATGATATAAAAAATGAAAAAAAAAACATAAATCAGAATTGGGAAATCTCAGAAATGAGGTGACAGAACTCAAAAAAGAATTAGAAATAAAGGAAAAATATTATTTCAGAAATTAAAACTAACCATCAGGAAGACAAGAGTGAATACACACAACAGATAAATATCTTAAAAGAAATAGAATGTGAAATAAGAGGAAAACTTTAAGACTCAAAAAGAAACAAAGAAAGTATTAAAGTTTCAAGAGAAAATGACAAATATTGAAGATAGGAAAAAAAATTGAATATATGTATAGTAAGAGTCCCTATAGAAGAAACCTGAAGTAAGAAAACAGAACAAATATTAAAAATAAAAATTTAAGAAACATTTTTCCAAAAAAGAAAAATGTGAAGCTACATGCTGAAAGAGTGTGTCATATACCTGAGAGTGCTGACTCAGAATGAATCCTAAAGCATGCTGGTAAACATACTGGACTTTAAAGAAAAAGAAAAAATCCTTTGGTTATTTAAACAAAAGGAAAATACTTATAAAGGAAAGAAAATAAAATAATCATCAGACTTTTCAACATCAATGCTTTATACCAGAAGAAAATGGAGGAACATATTTAGGAAACTCCAGGAAAAAAACCTGTGAGGCAAGGATTTTATTTCCAGAAAAACCAACCTTCTGGTACCTAGGAAAGGACACATGAAAACTGTCCCCAACATGGCAAAACCTCAGGTCACGTGAATACTTCTTGAGGAATTTATCATAGACCAGACTTCAGACAAGCCAAGTAACTAGAGAGACAACATCATTAAGAACTTGTGGAAAGCGTTAAATAGCTACTTGTAGAGCTTAAACTAAATGGGGTGGAGTATAGCACATAACGGCCGTAGGATCTTAGAGTATAGACCGTGTAGCTACTTCACAAATGGAAGGGGAATGGAAAAGTAAATCTATATTTTAATGTTTTCACTAGTCATATTGGTGGTAGTGTTAGTGTTCTGAGACTGTTGTGTATGTCATATGGAAAAAAGCAAATGAATAATTACAAGATAGTCTAGTTCTATCATCCCCTGTGTCCTTGAAAACCATATTCTTGGTTTTGAAGACAGGAGATAAAGATGTAACAGAGAAGCTATTGAGTTAGATCAGGAATTTGAATCAAAAGCATCAATGTAAACTCAAGAGGAATTTTATCTTTAAGTGCATTTTTTTCCCAGCTCTGTCCTCTGAAAAAGCCTAGAAACATGGAGAAGTACTAAAAAGTGGGCTTGGAACACCTTGCGATAGAAGTTGGCAAGGAAACTCTCGAAGACTGTTATGTTAGAGCCAGTGTCTATGAGACATTAAAAGCTGCCAACTGAGAGACACTCCTACCAGCCAAAGATGGGAGAATTTGTGCTTCAGTGATGATAGTGATTGCAATAGATTGAAATCCATCAAGTATGTTAAAGTCTTTGAGTCCATAATGATATTTAAAAATAAAGAATTGGTCATCTTTGGAAGATGACAGGAAACCAATTCATTGCATTGCATTGAAAATTGGTCAATAAAGGAAAAAAAAATCATTTATCCTGACTTTCCTAAATGAACTATACCAGTGAGTACCTAAATAGTGGATGTGGGGATGTTTTCTTTATAAAAGTATTTCAGCTAACAAGTAAAAAATGAATGATAGGATTAGAATGTCACCATTTTGTGATCTCCAATGAATGGGTATAGGCATTTAGCATGAACAGCTGATAAGATAATTTAAGAGATATTATGTGTCTCCTATAATCCTGCTAAACACCACCGGTTGTCTTTCCAAAAGATCAAACCTGAGTCTGATGCATTCCCTGGACTCAGCTGCCAATTTGTAGGATATCCAGCAGACAGAGGAACATGAAGAAGTGCACCAAAAATATGCATTCTGCAAAATCCAGACTCCGGAAAAACTCTCTAGGTCAAATTGTGGGTTTTCCAACAGATAAATTGTAGGGAAGTGGCAAGTGTGAAGGAGGAACCTGTAGATTAAAAGTGACTTAAAATCATCACATTTTTTAAAATGAGCAAGGGAAACTAGAGTAATTAGGGATAGACATTGGAGGGATAAAGCTATTTTTAAAACACAATTAAGTTATTTACTGCTTAGAAAAATGAGGATAATGGTGATTATGGAGAGAAGAATGGAGTTGTGAGCAGAAGGGGCTTCTGGAATATGTGGCAATGTTCTATTTCCTGACCAAGGTGGTACCACCTGGTAATAATTCATTAAGCCATACATTTGCTGTATATATGTCTTTGTTTTATTTTATAATAAAAAGAATTAAAACTAAATTAGTCCATTCACCAAAGTTTTAAGAGTGATTATCTCTGAGTGGTCAAGTAGCCGGCAATTTTCTTTTTTTTCTTTTTATTCCTTCCTATGTATTTTCTTTCTAATTGTACTTATACTAAACATGTCTTATATATGTAATTTAAACCTATAAAATAACATTTCAATATAATTTTTAAAAAATTCAGCCACATGGCATCTTACCAGTACTTTATTCAAAATGGAAGAAAAGTTTAGAATGTAATAATAGGTATTTTTATCAATGCTGTCAGTTAGAGTTCATGACTTAGTGTCAACTTACTTATGTGTCAAAAACCTGATGATAATCTCCTCACAGGCTATCATGATTAAATGAGGTTGAAGGGTTGCAATCGATATGGTGCAGGGTTCTATGCTAATGTGTTCGTCATTTCATCTACTGGGATCTACAGAGTCTTTTGTTCTCCTTCTTTTCTTGCAACAGTAAACAGAAACTTAATTTTTCAAGAAATGTCTGAGTCATTTAAAATGTTGGATAATTTGTGCTGTAATGAGTATTCCTTTCAATTTCATTGTCCTATAATAATATCAATAGTTATTTGCTTAAAAGAACAAAATATTATACCTAGGGTGAAGATAGAATTGAATTTGATTATATTCATTATGCTAGGTGGGTGGTACTCTTTTTCTTTCTTTTTCTTTAACCAAACCATTACTTTAGCATTTTAAAATAGACATAGAAAGTACTGTCATTATATGGCAAATTAGAACAAGTATGTATAAATATTTTAACATTTTTGGTGCAAAAATAGGCTTAATTCATTTCATTGGCTCCATCCCAACTAAAAAATTACATTCTGCTAGCATAAATATAATCCCTAGTTCCTGTGGGATGAATTATTTTTCACTTTTTCTTTTAATATTACATAAAATTTATGGCACTAGTGAATTAATATCCTTAGATTACAACTTTTGGTGGTAGTTTTTTTTCTCAATATAAAAATTGTTGACGAAATAAAAATGTGCTATTTCTGTGTGAGTATGCACTAATTTTTTTAAAAATATAAATATGTTCATTATTAGAAACTCAATTTCAGTCTCTGCTATAGCTTTTTGAGAAGGCAGAGGTGTTTGTTGGGTTTTTTATGCATGGGGTAGAAGAGTTGTTTTTGTTGGTTGGCTGGTTTGTTTTGGTCTTTCACCTTGAATATATTTAGCTAAAGAATATATGATGTGGAATTAGACTTATACTTTTGAATGATTTTTCATTTTTTTTTCTCAAGTAAGAGTTCATGTTGGAACTCAGATAAGTTAGAAGAATATTCTGCTAAGTGGAAGAAACCAGTCATAAAAGACCACATGTGATATGAATCCATTTATATGCAATGTCCAGAATAGGCAAATTCATAGAGACAGAAAGTAAATAAATGTTTGCCAAGGGTTGTGGAAAGAGGAGGTAATGGGTACAGAACTTCTCTTTGAGGTGATGAAATGTTTTATAATTAGACAGTGATGATGGCTGTTCAACTCTGAGAATATATTAAAAACTACTAAATCATACCGCGTGCACTGCTCTGAGGCAGACTGGGGAAGGGGTTGGTGCCTCCTCACCCGGCCTTTCTCCCGCTCACCCGCACCAGTAGGGGCTGTGAGTTGAAGACCTGGATAGGGCTCGAAAACCACTGGCCTAAGAGATCAAAAACTGCATTGCCAGGCCTGGAGATGGCCCAAGGGAAAGCTGGAATCCATTTCTTCATTAAGTGTCTCTGTGTATATCAACAGTGCACTAAGAGCAGACGTGGGAATAAATTGGGTCATAAATGCTTATCCTTGTACAGACGTCTTTTTACATTTCTGTTATGGAAAGCGTCTTCCCTTCTCCCTCTTTACCAAGACTTCTCTAAATGTTTCCTTTCATACTCCCAACTATCTTCTGCTTATTTCTCCTATTCTGCCGGGTAAGATCTTAAACCATCACCTCTCATAGCAACCTTTTTTCCTCCACAGCCTTAAATTCTTCTTCTTTTCTTTAATACTGTTTTTTTTTTCCCCCCCTGCACTTCTGCTTTACATTTGGGAGGGTCTGTATCCATGTTACTACAGGTTGTTATATAGTTTATTTTCAGTTGTTCAGGGAAAGATTTGTCATTGTGAATCTGATGGCAAGACCTAGTGATAACATGGGGCTGTCCTTTTTGGAGGTTTTTTTTTATTGTTGTTTATTTATTGCAATAATATAAAAGTTGGTGAATTTTAGATTATAAATAGCTTGGCCTTATTCATGCCTCCTCACTGCTCTACAAGCCTGGACAATTAAAAGTTCCTTTAATAGTTGGTTTTTGTTTGTTTGTTTGTTTGTTTGTTTTTTGAGACAGATTCTTGCTCTGTCACCCTGGCTAGAATGCAGTGGCATCATAATAGCTCACTGCAACCTTAAACTCCTGGGCTCAAGAGATCCTCCAGCCTCTGCATCCCAAGTACCTGGACTACAGGTGCATGCCACCACGGCCAGCTAATATTTTTTATTTTTTGTAGAAATGGGGTCTCACTCTTGCTCAGGCTGGTCTTGAACTCCTGGTCTCAAACAATCCTCCCGTCTAGGCCTCTCAAAATGCAAGGATTACAGGAGTGATTTTTTACTAGAAACAATACATATTTAGGTGGAATGGGAACAAATAGAAAGTGGCAAAACTATTTAAGGGTTGACTCAGAACATAGTTTTCAAAAATACATATTTTTTAAAGTTTTTGTTTGGAAAACAAGTTTGTACAAGTCCTGGGTATATTTTTCCTGAAGGAAGAGATGGAGGGCGGGGACAGGGATCAGGTAAACAAATGTATTTATCACTGAGTTTCTGTTTTAGAAAAGTTCTCTTCCACCCCACCCCCTTTCTCCCAAGAAATGGGAGTGAGGTCTACCTAGTGGTAGGTTGAACAGCTAACTAGGACCCAGAGAATCAAAGTCTTAATTCAGTTCTGTGCAGATAAATATGTAAATATTTTAAATACATCTTCAGAAGGACTAACGTTGATGTTTGTATTTCAAATAAAAACTAGAATTGTGGGCCGGGCGCGGTGGCTCACGCCTGTAATCCTAGCACTCTGGGAGGCCGAGGCGGGTGGATAGCTCAAGGTCAGGAGTTCGAAACCAGCCTGACCAAGAGCAAGACCCCGTCTCTACTAAAAAATAGAAAGAAATGAATTGGCCAACTAAAAATATATAGAAAAAATTAGCCGGGCATGGTGGCGCATGCCTGTAGTCCCAGCTACTTGGGAGGCTGAGGCAGAAGGATTGCTTGAGCCCAGGAGCTTGAGGTTGCTGTGAGCTAGGCTAACGCCACGGCACTCACCCGAGCCTGGGCAACAAAGTAAGACTCTGTCTCAAAAAACAAACAAAAAAAAAAAAAACTAGAATTGTGATAAAGAGTGAAAATGAGGCTTAGAGAACAACAGTTCATGAAGTAGGATAAGGGGATGAGGTTGGGGCAGTGCCAGCCCATCTCACCCTAAATGATTATTAAATTTATCATCTTGAAATGCTTAAGGAAACAGTGAGATTTTATATGCCATTAAAAATTTATTTCAGGTAAAATAATTGTATGCCTGCATGGTTGAGAAAGGACAAAGAAATTGACCATAGTCCTTCTCAGATAGAGCACCCTGCTCTTTCTCTCTAGTTTATTGCTTTCTCTTTTTCCAGACTGGAATATAGCTGACTCGTGTGGATTCAGAGTGGGCTATAGGGCTAACCTCCATTTATGCAGCTTAGTTAAAACCATAAAATATACTTTGTCTTCATTACATTTGTAGTAGCAGATTGCAAATTTGTTAGTGATGAAATCAAACAATAATATTTTTAAAACTTGTTTACTTTTTGGTACAAGTTTTCAAATATTGCAAAATGAGCTGTTTATGGTTTATTTTCAACAGAAAATGAAAAATTCTAAACTTATCACTGGATATATTTAATGACAAGTTCTGACGGCCAAGTGTTTTCATGACATTGCACATTATTCCAAAAAATGCATGAAATTACCAAACTGTCAGCATTTAACTGCTCTGATTTTATTATAGATAATTATTACCTTCAGTTTTAATAAGGGAAGTGTAATTTTTCCAACCTTATAGACAACATCAGGGGAAGATGTACGAGACTTCACAAAGGTGCTGAAGAACAAATTCAGGTCAAAGAAATACTTTGCCAAACATCCTCGACTTGGCTATCTGCCTGTCCAGACAGTTCTTGAAGGTGACAACTTAGAGACGTAAGTTTGATTTTCATATTAAATCTTCTGTGAACATTTATATTTGATGTTGTCTTTCTTTATGGTCCTGACACAAGAGAAATTGTTTAATACCAAAAACATTTGTGTTTTGGTAAAATGTCTTATTTTAAAAGAGGTAAATTAACTTGGAATTAGTCTTCACAACATGAATTTTTACTATTTGCTTTTGACAATGTCACAGCCAACATTCCAGGTTTAACCTTGCATGTGTTCCTAGACTTTAAAAATATATATATTAATGTGTCAACCTTAATATACACTGGTCTTGTTTTTTGTTTGGTCATTTCTTTTCCTTTTATAAATACTTAAATTGTGGTATTATATGATCTTTTATTCTTTTATTTATTTTCCATTTTTCCCCATTTGGAGGGGTGTTTTGCTATTTCTAATAATATGTTTTGTATTTATTTTGTACCTTTTTAATATAAATTTATTAATAATACTTAATCTCTTCCTTCAGACACATAGCTATGCTAAAATCTCACAAAAATCTCACCTTATGTTTCTAATCTATTTTTTCTTGAAGATGAAGACAGCAAAATGAGATAGCTTTATGTATTACATGAAATACACAACATTTCTTAATTGTATATAATTTGAGTTGACAAGTATAAGTGAAAGTTACAAGATAGTAAAATTACCATGGGATTATAAAGCAAAGGAAATAAGAATTTCTAGTCTGAAAAGAAATGCAAGGACGTAATTGTAAGTTACTAAACAGTTACATACCAAGATCAAAATAACTATGATTTTAAATCTTTGAATCACTTTTAGAAATATCAGCATAAGTATTCCAGCTAAGGCCATTTTCTTATGGTTAAATCTTGGGGAAAATGAACTTTTATTGCTAATCATCACTGAGTGCCTGATCACATAGCATAACTACATTCTAGTCAGGGAAAGACACCCTCTCAAAAGAGTATAGAAGAGGAATTCACAAGGGCAAAGCATGAAGTTTTCTACTTTATACAGTACAGAAAATTATAGTAAAAAGTATAAAAAATGTGTTGAGTGCAATTTTTGTGTTGTAAAATTTTCTTTAACCTTCAAAACTTATAGTTCATTTTATTTTATAGATGAGAGATAATCAAAGAACAGTAATATTCCAGCATATTATGACAGTCAGTGTCTCAGATGTCAAAATAAAAAAAATAGACAATTTTGTCAGATTCTTTTTTTTTTTCTTCCATATAAAACTCTGTAGACCTGGAACTTTGCTAAATTTCTGTGCCAGTGTGTCTCTTATTTATGGAATTGCTAAGAAGGAGAGGAAAGACCACAGTCAAAGCACAGTAGATACTGTTATTCATTCCTCTGTAGGTAATGTCATGTGTGTACATATAGAAAGAAATATAAGACAGATGCATATGTAGATAGGTCTATATATAACACATATAGAGCATAAGAAAGAATTTAAACTTTTTGATAACTCTGCTTGATATCAAACTATGTACAATTAAGGTATATGTCTTCCTAACCAGTTTCTGGCATAGTACAATTTAGAACAAATTTTATTAAAGCAATTTCATTTTAAATAGAGCTATTCTCATATATTTAGGAAGGTAGATTTTTGGTCCTCTGTTCGTTTTGTGGGCATACTTTTGTCCTTTTCTAAAAGGTTGTATGATAATATATTCTTAACTTATTTTTAGTGCTAAACATCTATGATAAAGGCAAAATTTTACTTCTCTTTGTGTCTCTTTGTATGCAATTAAACTTTGGAATGGATAATTCTGAGGCATAGAATAATTTCATGGTGCTTTAATTTGCCAGATAATTTGATAGGTTTGAACTAAATAATGTGCCTTTCATTCTTTTGTTAAACCATTGGCATTCTGTGTCCCAAATATCTACATCCTTTACTGGAATCATGTGGTTAGATGCAACTTTCATTCTCCTTTTAAACATTGTTAATAATTTTCCTTGTATTGTCAAAATAATCATTGACATCAATCATTCTATTCTGAGTGACTCTTTTAAATTAAAAATTAATGGAAAACCATGTCAAATAATTTTGTGCTATGATTTTGGGTTATAATTCTGAAAATGCCTCACCTCATTGAACATGAATTTACTAGCATTTGCAGTGAGAGGAAAGCAAGAGAAAGAAAGGAAGGACTATAAGATTAAATCAGATGCCACAGGATCCTTACTGAAAAAGATTTATGAGCAACTGGATACAGTGGGCAGGTTTTCTTCTTTCTTTAATCCTAGACTGCACTCTCCAGATTTGGTATAGTTCATTTTTCTGCTGAGCCCTTTCTAGTATAGGGCCACTTAATCTTCTTGTGTAACAATTTATGTGAGTGGGTAGTAAAAAAGTTTGATTTTGTTTATCTTCCTATTTGTGGGAGGAGAACATTAGAGAAAAACCAGTGAAGTGGTAAATGTGTTGAAGTTATTTATGAAGCTGATTAGAATTTTCCGTTGCTTCTTTTTCTTTCTCTTTCATCCTTGTAAAATGTAGTGTCTTATCCTCTGCCCAGTAATTATACATACCTACGTGAAGGGGATTTATGGGAAAAATGAGTTGTTACTTAGAGGGGTAAACAAACCCGTGTTAAGGGTTATTCATTTAATTTTATAACAATGCAAAATTTTTCAAAAAATGAATCAAAATAAATGAGTAGAGCTTGATTAAAGAATGGACCATTGAAAATAAACCTGAGAAACAAACTAAAATAGTAGCAAAAGTAATTTGAGAGTTGTGAGAGATTATTATTGACTAAAAAGATAGGTTGGTTTCCCTAGAGGTTAAAAAAGTAAAACAGACACTTTTCCCTGTATTGGATAAAGTGGAATAAATAAGTTTAATGATTCTTTTTAAGCCTTGCTATAGCAATAACCGACTCATAGTAAATGTAACTATGGTCCTATTAGCACTGGACTGGGGGGCAGTGACAGCTAAGCCGAGACCCGAAAGAGTAACAGGGCTAAGTGTTGAGTGTTTGGTGTAGGAGGAGACTTAGAGTTTCTGGGCAAAGGAAGCATTTTCAAAAGCCTGGAGGCAAGATAGTTTTGGAAACTGAGCTGGGGAGCTGGGAATAGTGGCAAGAAATGAAAGTGGAGAGAGAAGCTGGAGCCAGATAATGAAGGGCCTCCTAAACCATGGCAAGGTCTTTGGAGTTTACCCTGAGAGCAGTGGGAGCCACTGAGGGTCTCTGTGTAAGAGCAGCTGGGATCTCGCTTACCCTGCTCTGGGGCAAATGGATTGAGGAAGGCAAAAGACAGTCTGCTGAGAATTTAAGGCTCTAAAACGGTCACTAAAATCTTCAAAGTCTTATATTTCATATATTATTAAGTATATTTAGTAGAATCTGATTCCTTGAATATTAATGTGTGATTGACCAAAACACTCTATTCAGCCACCACACTGGGAAGCGTGGACAAACTGCGTTATAAAGTCTGGGCTAACACACACATTGGTCTTATTTTTAACCTCTTTTAATCATAGAGTCTAATTACATAGTTCTTTATTTTTTTTCTTTTCAGAATTAAATGAGAAAGCTTTTCACTTAACCTTAATTTTTTTCTACAAATCAAAATACTTTGAAGTCAATGAAGCCGAGAGTTTGATTTTTTATATTTATTTCTTTTCCTAAAAATTTCCAAATATATTTATAAAATTTCTTTTGAAAAACTATTCGGTTCAGCTTTCTGCCCTTGCCATTCTTATCTTAGTTCATGAATCACTTTTGTGCTAACTGGATTAACTTCACAAGAACCAGTCAAGCAGTTTCACAAGGCTTTTCCAAGGTCAATTAAGATCAAAAATACACATTTTTCTTCTATTTAAAGCTCATGGCAAATGTTTTGGTAAACTTAAGTTTTAGAAATAATCTCTTAAGCAGTTCTGTTTTTAGAAAGCATATAGCAAATGATGCATCTGACATTTAACATTTCTATTTCAAGGTTAATGATATGTAGTGATGTAAAAAGAGTATTGAATAATACTATGTTGTTTTGTTGTTGTTATATCTATTTTACACATGTATAATTAAGTCTACTGATATTATATTCTGATAAACACAGAATAGATAAATGCGTAGTTTTGAAAGTAGGTCCAAAGCATCTTAGTTTTTCATCCCAATAAGATGACATTCCATCTCTTTTTACTCTTGCCTATGTAGACATCAGCTTGCACTTCACAGTAGGTGATAATGAGAAAAGTATGTATTATACATACATACATTTTTAAGTATGTATGTATAATTGAAATACGAGAATCTAGCAGGTCTGGAAGGATTTTGTTTCAATCAGCATTAGCTTATGCAGGAGACATTACTAATTTTTTAAATAGAGAGCTGATTTTCTTTGTACTTTTAGATTTTCCCTTTTTAAGTTACTCCTCTCCCAAAAAAGTTAGGGTTTGAACTAGCTTTTAATTCGTATCAGTTGTTTTCAAAGATATTTTCATGAGGACTTAGGGATTCCTACTCAGCATATGAGGCTGAGGGGTAGCCCCAGGGCTAAGGGTGATACTGAATGATCTGGCTGCAGACTCAAGCCCTGGATTCAAGCAGAATAAGTTTTCCTGTATCAGTTCATAGATTGAGCTTTTCGATAAAATTTTGTTTGATGAAAGTGTATCACGATCTAGAGAAATTGCCTTCGGTTTCATTGATAATGTGACCTTTTTGGCAAGATATGGGTGGGGGACAGGTA
Source organism: Cheirogaleus medius (assembly GCA_008086735.1). NCBI lineage: Eukaryota > Metazoa > Chordata > Mammalia > Primates > Cheirogaleidae > Cheirogaleus > Cheirogaleus medius. The sequence continues at coordinate 89,325,459 of VBSM01000361.1, forward strand.
TCTAGGTTGCATGTTTTCTCAATGTGTCTGTGAAGTTGAGATACTTTGTGTATACCTGATTTGAATTTTTATACTTAAAATTGAACGAAGAATCAGAAAAATCTAATTTTTTGCATTTCTGCCATCAACATATAATGTAGTCTATAATTTTTAACTTCACTTTTCTAACCAAGTTCTTTCTCCAGAAAAAAAACCCAAAAATATGGTTTCATCTCCCCTTGGTATATTGTAGAACATTATCTTAAAATTATTCTATAATTTTGAGCTATTTTTGAACATTCTGGTTTTTTCCCCCCAGTAAGACTGTTTAAAGATGTGTTTGCTGTCCTGTTGCAAATATCCTGTAATATCTGTGAAAAGGCCCCTGCAGATACTTGAATACACAACGTCTTCTCTAGAATGAACTGTGACTTCTGTTACTTTTGATTTCCCCATGGTGGCTTTCAGGGCAACTAAATATTTGAGTGGAAGACAATTGAGAATCTTCCACACACACACCCTGCCCCCACTGTTTTCGTCTTAAATTGCTCACAAGTGTTTGTTCTGTGACTTTTGTTTCCCTCTCCCTCTCTGCAGTCCTATCACACTCATCAGTATGTGGCCAGAGCACTATGAGTGAGTATTCACAGCCCGCGTGCAAGAAATGGATGTTCTGATCAGCTGTGTTAGCGTGGGGGTGATTACTAAAATCTTGGTCTAACATAATATTTTTGCATCCCGGGTAACAATCCTAGTGGTTTCTTTGCATGGCAAATTCATTATTTAACTAAGCTAACATTTCTAATAGTAACAACCCTCAATATTTGGGCATAAAATTGTTGCTTTGTTTTTTTCTTTTAAAGCCCCTCCCAGTCTCCTCAGCTGTTTCACGATGACACTCATTCAAGGATAGAACAATATGCCACACGGTAAGAAACTTAAACTGGAGCCCGCTGCTGCACTGATGCCCAGAATGTATCTTTTTCTAATTAGTCTGACACCAATAACATACCTTGATTTAAAGAATGTCATTTTGCAGGAGTCGTAATTCCGTTATATTTGGAATCTGGGCTCTCACTTTTTCATGTTGCAATTTGCACTTTACCAAACACCTGCTGTATAGTCTGTGAAAAGTAAAGCTCAATAGGATGTGATTATCGTGCTCATGAGAATCCAAACCCTGCGCAAGCAGGATTTCGATAATGTAACCCAGTTTCAGTGAATGAAAGTGAGGTTGAAAATATTCTCAGGAGATGGTGCACATACGATTTATAATATGTAATTAAATTTATGCTAATGCCTTAGGATAGGGCTTTGTTTTTAGAATCCCTAAATAATATAAAATACAGACTGGTCTTGATGGTATACACACACTTTCAGAAAAGTAGTACATACTAAGCATCTGTGATGCTACTAACTTGCTATGCCTAACAAGGTTAGTTCCAGCATCATAAAAATAGTAACATTTGAACTGGGTCTAGGCCAGGTAGAATTTTTGGGAAAAGGCAGGCTTGGGCTGAAGAAAAAACGTAGTCAAAAGTATTGAGCTAGGAAGAAACATCTTGTTTACTGAACTACAGGTAGGGAAGAGGAAAGAAGGAGTACAGGGGCCTACGTGAAGTCTGCTAATGAAGTTCCCAGCTACTCAGGAGTTGGATTGTGTCCTTCGGTAAAGGGAAGTCAGAGAGGGTCTTTAAGCATGAGAGGGACATCATTAGATTTGTGTGAAAACATAACCCTCACTTTAATGTACAAGACCAACTCTTGGGCGAAGGAGAGCCAACGTCTGGAAGATCATTTAGGGAGACTCAACAATGCAGCATAAGATGAAGGCCTGCAGGCTTTAAGGCAGTAATGATAGAAATGTAACTCAACATTAGATGTTTTAATTTTACAATCTTGTTAAGAGATTTGGACCTCTCTATGTTTTGTCGGAATTTTGACAATGTAAGGATGACTGAGGATATGCCTCCAATTGACCATGTCCTATGCGGCCACATTACCTAACCTCCTTATTTGCATTTTGCAGACTGGCCCAGATGGAAAGGACTAATGGGTCTTTTCTCACTGACAGCAGCTCTACCACAGGAAGCGTGTAAGTAAATCATGAAATTAGCACTGCCTGGGGAAGATAGTTCTTTCATTACGGTTGTTAGAAATAATCCTCATTGACTGTGGCTCTGCATTTTGATCCGAATCAAAATTGATTAAGTGTGGTTCCACAAGTGTCCACATAGATTTTATGCTTTCAAGCCATGGTAGTATAAACTGGATATGTTTATTTACTTTGTTTCATATAAATGAATGAAAAAAATCCTACATTGGTCAACTAATCCACTTTAGGAAAATCAGATTATTTCATTTAGAATAACAGATATATCTGTTCATTCCATTTGTCTCATATTTCTTGTTAATTTAACAAATGTAATTCCATAGAATTATATGCCCTTTCTGTAAAATTCTCTCCCTTCTGCCAGCTAACATTTTCTCCATAATATCTGCATTTACCAACTCTGACCCACACATGCTAGGACACATACTCCCTACCAGCCTTCACTGAAAAGTGTTAACTCCCCTGCCAATATTTTATTTCTATTAGCAACTAAGAAAAGGCTCATTGACTTCAGAATACCTTTTTAAAAGCTTTCTAGCCAAATATTTTATCTTTGATTTTTATCTTTGTATATTCAACTTGGTTGTAGAACTTTCTCAGCAAATATTTTATCTCTGATTATCCCACTCTTATGTGTCATCTTACTTTTGGAACTTTTCCTTCTTTTTCTTCTTGTTTTTATTTTTTTTTTGTCTTGGAATTCACATTTTAAATTCTGAATGATATCTAAAATACTTCACTAGTGTCAAGTTTATGTGATTTACACAGGTCATTGTGATTTGGATCCGGTAGGAAGCTGTAAGGTAGACAAAAAAGTTGTAGAACGTAGTAGTTAGATGTTTTTCACTAAAAAAGACTATCAAGAAAACCAAGTTGAAATACCTCAAGCACTCTAATATAGAATGTTTTCTTTTAGTATTTTTTAAAAGTTGTTTTATTCATCAGTAAGCTTATCAGTAAAAGTTCTCAGGAGGTTTTTCAATTTCAAATTTCAAAGATTAGCATCTTAATACTTGACAATACAGTTGGGATTTATACATTATCATTTACATACTATGAGTGTGGAACGGTTCCCAAATCAAGATAATAGTGTGTTCATAATGTTTCTTTCATATTTGACCTACTAGTATGCATTTCATGTAAAGTAGTTAAATATCTTGAATCTCTTCTGAATCAACATAATTTCCACCAAGGTTGACAATAGCCAAAAAATTAAAGAAAATTAAAAATAATAACTCAGACCAAAATCTTACTTCTTTAAAATGTATTTATTATGCCCTGTGAACAGGGTAAAGATAATGCTCAAATTTAGTATAGCTTATCTTCAAATTAGAATAAACACTGTTTATTTTTAAATTTCACACTAATGTTTCAGACAAGAGACAATAAGCAGATGATTAACAGCTGAATACATTTTAATATACTATTATTAGATACATTAAGTCATTCACCCATCCAACAAATATTTATTTTATATCTGCTGTGTAGTGATGTGGAGCCAGTTGTGAGAGCTGATTGTTAAATATTCAGAAAGTTTTTAAGTTATAAAACAGATCCCTTATTAAAAATAATTTTCAATATATAGTTATAATCTAATAAATTAAAATAAAATAAAAACAAAAGTAATACTCAAAACTCATTACACCATAAGTATTTTACTTCATTTTACTATTATCTATGTCCTTTATAGATAATAGGGGACATAGACAGATGTAATATATATTACATTATATAGAGAGATATTTATTATATCTGTCAAGTGGTGTACAGCTCTGTATCTTTTCCCAACTCCACATTCAGTGAAGTCATTAGCTTGAAACTGACCATGATGAAAGAATGTAAAGCACAGAAATTGCAAATGCTACAAATCAAGGTCATTTTCTTTATCTTTTGGAGAACCTGTTGTGAAGCATTTAAGAGCACACCACTGCCATGCACCAAATACCACAGTAGATCTATGGTGAAGATACTGTCTTCATGAATCTTACAGGCCGGAAGGGACAGAGATAAGTGGGCCTACACTGGGAACATGGCGAGGGCATTTGTGGCGGGCACAATAATGCCCCCCCCAAACAACAAGATGTCCACGTCTTAACCCCTGAAACCTATAAATGTGTTACTTTGCATGGCGAAAGGGACTTTGCCAAAGTGATTATGATAAGGATCTTGAAATGGGGAGAGATTATCCTGGATTATCTAGGTGGCCCCAACATACTCACAAAGGTCCCTAAGGAGAAAGAACGATGGATGCAGAGGTCAGAGAGAGAGAGATTTGCAATTGCTGCTGCACTGGCTTTGAAAATAGAGGAATGCAGGTTTCCTTAAGGTGCCAGAAAAGGCAAGGTAACAAATGCTCTTTTATATGTAAAATGAAATTAAATTAATAGCATACAGATGTATAGACCACTAAAGACAAATTATTTTCCAGTTCCTGGTGCATTAACATTTTCTTAATGAATATGTGAATAAATCTCAGTGGCTAACAGTAAAGATTCTTTGCTCTCTCACCTTCTGAATTACTGAGTAGACCGGGGTTCCTTCCCTGTGAACATGTGGTGATTCTGCCATTCTAGTGAGAATGTTAACAGCAGTCTGAATCATGGAAGCCTTACTCCGGACCTTAAATTCAGTGGTTTGACTTAAGTGTATAATATTTACTTACTTAAACATTTCTGTTTTAATCACTATTATTGACTTGACAAGGTAAATAAGTATTACTACGGTGAATACTTCAGTATCATGATAGGCTCTCTACAGTTTCTCATTGCTGTCCATTTCTGACTTGGCAATCACCTTATAAACATGCCAGTCTATTTTCTCTTCTTTTTCTTTTTAGCCAAGTGAAACAACTATTTCTTAACTTACTGGAGGAGGAATCTATTGTTTAGCTGGTTTGGGATAGAAAAGTCTCATTCATATAGCCAAGGGTAATTTCCCCTTTCCCTTAAGGTTACCTCCCTTTAAGATATTTAGGAAGAGAGAGTGTGATTGCATATGGCTCATTCCCAAGCTCTCTCTGTGACCATGTAGGTGTTCCCCTCCTTTGCGGTAGACCCCTGTCCCCTTTGCCACTGTGCCACTGGTGGCAGCCAGCACACTTGGGCTCCTTCCCCCTCATGAATGCTGTCACCTCTAAAAGCACTTTCCTTAAGTGGTGGAGAAAGTGTGGGGCTGGTCCCATGCCCTCTCCCCGAGACAGCTCGTCCCTCCCTTACCCCCAGATACTGTTAGAGTTAGATATATGGCTGTATTTGACTCATTTAAAAAGTGTAGAAAGGCAAAGGGAGAGAATATGTCAAACTATTGGCAAAAAAAGTATATATTTTATTACATAAAGCAAATTTTGTTCCAAAGTAGTGGTAAATGGGATAATAGATAATTTTTTAAAATTTTAATAATTATGTAGTTAGTTTAATTTATATTCAAGAAAGTATATAAGAATGTGGTCAAATCAGTGGTTTTGTGGATTTTTTTTACCTTCTCACATATTTATTATTTTTTTTAATTATAAAATATTCAGGAAGTACAAATGTTTTTGGTTACATGGATCTTTTGTAATGCTTGAGTCATGGCTATAAGTGTGCCCATCACTCAAATAGTGTTCATTGTCCCCTTTAGGTAGGTTTTTGCCCCTCTCCTCCCACCTCCCTCTGCTTGATTTCCACTGAGTTTTATTTACCTCTGTGCAAATGTGTACTCATCAGTTAGTTCCAATTTAATAGCGAGTACATGTGGTGTTTGTTTTTCCATTCTTTAGATACTTCACTTAGGCTGGTCTCCAGTTCCACCCAAATTGTTGAAAAAGGCATTGATTTATCCTTTCTATGGCTGAGTAGTACTCTGTGGTATACATATGCCACATTTTGTTAATCCACTCATGAATTGACGGGTACTTGGGTTGATTCCTCATCTTTGCAATTGTGAATTGTCCTGCAATAAACATTCGAGTGGGGGTGGGTCTTTTTGATCAAATAACTTCTTTTCCTTTGGGTAGATACCTAGTAATGGGATTGCTGGATCAAACGGTAGGTCTACTTTTAGTTCTTTGAGGGAATCTCCATACTGTTTGCCATAGAGGTTGTACCAATTTGCTGTCCCACCAACAATGTATAAGCATTCCTTTCTTTCTACATCCACACAAGCATCTGTTATTTTTGGACTTTTTAATAAAAGCTATTCTAACAGGGGTAAAGTGATATCTCATTGTGATTTTAGTTTGCATTTCCCTGATGATTAGTGATACTGACCATTTTTTCATTGGCAATTTATCTTCTTTGGAAAATCTTTCTAGGTCTTTTGCCCACTCTTGATAGGGTCGTTTGACTTTTTCTTACTGATTTGCTTGAGTTCTTTGTAGATTCTGATTATTAGCCCTTTATCAGATGTATAGCTTGTGAATATTTTCTCTCATTCTGTAGGTTGTCTATTTGCTCTGTCAATTATTTCCTTAGCTGTGCAGAAGCTTTTTAATTTAATTAATGAGATAAATAAAATTAAGGTATCGTAATTTAAAGTCAATTAAGAACATTTCATAATTAATGGTATGTGGATATGGCAGCATTTAGGAAAGTGGCAGGAAGATTATTGAAGTTTGTGAAATACAGATTTAAGCTAAAGCATGCAGGACACTGAACTTATCACAGTGGAGTCTGCCCTTTTGGGTGACTATATTTATCTCTGAGTTCCTGACTGTTTAAAAAAGTTTCTTCTTTCTACTCTGAGAATCTATATCACTTGGGCAGGGGGGAACATTTTCTACCCATAGTTCTCACCCAGAATTCATACCTTCCTTCAAAAAGTACTAGGCTGGGTTATTTAATGCCCCTGGGCCTATGGCAGGATGGTTGGTGATGGCCTTTGTCACTCCAGGTCCTGCAGAGAAGCACAGGTGTTTGTGAGACTGCCAAGTCTCAGCGCCTTCAAAGTCTGCACATGAGAGCACATCTACTTCATAATCCTTGGGTTTGCCAAACAAATTACTGCAGGGAAATTGCAGTAATCACCCCTCTTCTCTGCCCCAAGGACAAACATCTGTTTCTTACAAGACCTTATGGTACAGTAGTAGTAGCAGCAGGAAGTGTGCAACATAATCTAACACCTGGCCTTTTCCTGGAAGTTTCCTGAAGCTCCAGCATTGGTAGGATCGTGATACAATCCCAAGAGACAGTAGATGACAATTTTCCAGACCACCTAACAGTATTGTCAACTTCTGAATGGGGGGTCGGTGGCTTCTCAAGACAGCCTTCTGCTTCATTCTCAGGTCTATATCTGGAGGTAGCCAATGTCAAGGTATTAGAAATTTCTTTGATGTTAGGAAAGATTAAAAACCAATTTAAAGCACCTTAAGCAAAAAATGGCATGTCAGCCAATTTCCACAATACTTTTGGAAATTTTTTTTCTTTCTTAAATTCTCTAGTTTACCCCTAGGCACCTCTTGAAGTTTTGTTATTCTTGAATAATAATAGCGATGATGCAAAAAACGGCCACTGCCTCCTTGCTGTAGAGAATACTAAGAGCCAGGCACTATTCTCAGCACTTTTCACATCTTTGTTTATTTAATCTTCATAGAAACCCTTTTAGAGGATGCTCTTGTTCACTTTGTTAGCACCATTTTACTGATGAGTAAATGGAGGCCCTGGGAGGTTAGGAGCTTGCCCAGGGTCTCACAGTCAGTAAGTGGTGGAGCTGGGGTTCAGACTCAAGCATGCTGGCCCCAGGCGCGGGTGCCCCTCGCTATACAGCTATGCTACTTTTGCCAAGTGGGCAGGCCGGAGGGCTCCCCAGGCAGTGGGAGGGAGAGAAAGTCAGGGGATGTGCAGATTCATGCAGTCCTGGAAGCCATCGCTGTCCCTGCCCAATCCTGCCTGTTCTCCATCCAGGCCGCAACTTCACATTCAAGACCTAATTAGGTTTTCAGTTGAGAAGGTTTTAGAATTCAACAAACTGCTGGATCAAAATCAAACTCTTAAGATTGGTTTTGGGTGATCTCGGTCACGCAACATTCAGCAATAAAAGAAAGCCCTGTGCTCTGAGTTAAGAACGTTGAGATTTGAATTGTAATTCTCTCTCTTTAAGTTATCTAAGGCCCTTTTACTCATTTGGGTCTTCAGCAGCAGGCGTTCTGCCTGCGGTTCATGCCTTTCTCTTTCCTTTAAATGGATCTTTGGAAGAATTTCCCTGATCCCCACAGCTTTCATCTTTCATGAAGCGAGTTTAGTATTTGTTGCACCTCCATGTATCTTGGGCTAGAATATGAACCGATCTTATGGCTTCTTATCACGTGTAGACCTAACTGACAATTACTCTATATTTCTCTCTAAGACTGACTCTGAAAAATTTAAAAGGAAATTAATTGTAAGGATACAAAGTATCTTTGAAGGAAGACTTGAGCAACCATGTTTCAGAAAGGGACAGGGCCCATGATGGTTCTGGTGAATCTCAGTAGGAACTCAAGGACAACAGTTACTTTAGCCACTGCTATCAGGTGGTCTCACTCCATCTGCAGTCTGCCCCAGGTGACAATGTTTCATGTGAAAGGATTGAATGGGGAGGCTGGCCATGGTTTGCACTGGCATTGCAATTTGCAAATCTGAAGCCTGGAACAGAATAATCCTTAAAAGGAAGGGAATTCTTGTTATTTTTATTTATGTCCAATCTACTTTCAAAAGCTCACTGAATGAATCACAGTTCTTTTGTCATCTGATATGTACTAATTTTGTAATCTAGATAGTATTTACTATGTGTCACTTAATTATAGTACAACTATATTCCATCTAATGGTTTTGTTCACGCAGACCTATATTTTTGCAACATTTTCTATTTTAGCACAAGACACACGATTGATGTTTAATGACCCTAATCTGGTAACTCACGCTCTCTCTGCATTTAAAGAGTGTGCTCTTGGTTTTTATTACATATAATTAAGAACTAGAATGTATCTATTTTTATATTTAATTTTTAGACCTAATGATGTGTGAAAAACACGACTAAAATTGTACATTATATGTAAATGATTTTCAAATTTTTATTTTTGTGAAAATTGCCTTAATTATTTTCCAGATACCTTAATGAAAAAATATAATGATAGTGGTGATGATAATTATAGTAATACATTAAACCCCATCAACGTCTCCAGAGAAATGAATCTGTATAAATTTTGACAACGAAATGCATCTCAAATATAATTTCAGCTCTTTAGAACAAAAATGTAGTTGGTTTATTGAGCACTACGTTTAATCCTTGACTCAGGCACTGGCATTTCATGTTCTGAGGGCATAAGTAGCATAATGGTGCCTTGTGATATTGGAGGAGCTTCGTGCCAGGATCTTCAGTCAAATTATGGCCATGAGATCACCAGGCAGATTAGGGGACGTAAGTTTTTTTTTTAATTTTTGTTCTTATATTACTTATTTTTTTAACTTTTACTTTCAGTCTTTATTATTCTTGTTTATGTATATTATTCATAGATGTCATATAATTAATAGTTTTTTAACCAGTATGAGAATCAGTTTACCTCTTATTTATTGTAACACCTGAGATTACCGTCTATTTTTATTCTGTTTTGCACTATTCTTGCTCATTCTTTCTTTCTTTCTTTTGGCACCTGGATAAAGTGCTCTGCCTGTATAAATGAATGGCCAGTCTGGTCATATTAATGGCTAGGTTAGGACTCTAGATATTGCTCCATTGTGTTTGGACATTCAATATTATGGAAAATAAGAGCCTAAACCTTCTTCTTCTTCTAAAAATGATTTACTGTTTTATTTTTATTTTTGGCGATTGCTCGTGATTCTTTAACATTAAAGTATAGACATTTCCCTGGGATGTGTATGAATGTTCTTTTGTTATTATTTTTCAGATTCTCTGTCTTTTTAGTTGGTATACACAGATCTTTTTCATCCTGAGAAATATTTACAAAATGTTCTACTGTACTCTTATTTTGCTATTGTCTATTTATCCTGACCATATGTTAGCTCTGTCGTTTTTATCCTCTTTTATTGCCTCTCTCCCCACATGAACTGGGTGAGGTGCCTCCAAGCATCACTGACTTAGTGTCTCACAATCCTTCGCTAATTGGTGTCCCAGTGGTGTTGAGCCATTTCTCTCACAGCCTGCTTCTGCCTCTGCATAATATAGCTAGGTTAGGGTGTTGGGCATTTAGGAAAGCGCACACACACATACTCCACATCTCACTGTCAGATTTCTATTTGATTTAGCTACATGGGCAACTGAGGAGCTTTTGGATCTGCTTTCAAATGCTCCTCTCTGCATTGGTGCAATACCCACCCTCTCCTCTTCTTCCCACTCTTCTAAACCTAGGAACAGCATGGGATTCTGCTAGAGGTTCCCTCATTTATTTCCCAGTGATACTGAATTTTTTCAGGAAAGGGAATCAAAGGATGTTACCATAGGTTACTTCAGTTTTTATCCAAGTCATGTTCCTTATTTCCAGTTTCTAACCATATTGTGAGAGTCTGACCCCAGACCCCTTTTAAAATTTATTTGATTTTAAAAGCAGGAAGGTGAGGTTAGGTATCTATGTTTATATTGTGATATTAACCAAAGTGAATGACCTCCATTTAAATATATATGTATAAACATGCACACATATGCATTTCTATGTCTTTATCTATCTAGAGAGAAGGAAAGAAAGAGAGAGGAGTGAGTTTTATTGGTAAAGGAAGCAAAATAAATCAACCAGTGGCTCCTCTGGCCCTCTGCTCTGGCTGTTTGGTGAGCAGATCACTGTAACACACTCATTTTTCTCATTTTGCTTCATCATCTCTCTATCTCTCTCTGATTTCAATGCTCAGGACAAACCTTTACTAAGAATTCACTCACTTTCAGATACAATTTCAAGTCCCCTCTTTGTCAGAGTAAACTGCAGTAACACCAAGATGTGTTTTCAGAATCCATGTGATGGAAGTCAGACTCATGAGACGCAGAGCTCTTGCCTAGGATCAAGCGTACTAGTGAGCTCAAGGGCACAAATAACCTGGAGGCCCAAGGAAAGTCGAGAGAGGTCCAGTACTTGCCAGTACTACATGGCAGGTCCTTTCTGGCTCGTCACTATGAGCCCACTATGACCCCAGAGTGACAGAAGAGGTCACTAAGAGATATTTATAGCCATGTCACTTACACAGGTGGCGACTTCTTCAGTCATGGGATAGCTCCATTTTATACTCTGATAGTTACATAACTCACATGAGGTTTTCCTTATGTCTCATCTTATAAATCCATAGATTCCAGGAATTGTTTACCAAAATCCATATAAACAGACCAATCTTCTAAAGGACTCTCCTGCTGGCATTAGCCAGCAGATCTGGCATTTGCACATTTACAAGGATATCTCAATGGATCTCTCCGAAATGAAGAAAAGGCATTCTGGGCCTGCTGGAAAGCAGTTCTTTGCCATAAATGTATTAACTTTGTCTACTTTATTACACTTGCATGTATGTCAGTCATTAATTCAACCATATTATCGCTGTGACTAGTTCATTAGACAAGTAGTTAGATAAGTGGAAGAACCCAAGTGAATGAAATGTAGTTTCTTGTTCGAATGCAGAACGATTGATCGACCCTAAAACTGATCTGCTAATAAGATCAAGTAAAATATCTGTAGCTATTTTATAAAGTCTACAATTATAATTTGTGCTTATTTATTTAAATCAAAGCACAAACCCCATCCTATGGGTTACAGTGCATTTTGAAATTGCTTTCAACCAGATGCTAAAGACAGTGAAGTCAGCTTATTCTTACTCAGTGGTCTTTTAATCTACTCTGTGCGTTTGGTAATGGATTTTTGCCTATAATATCTTTCATATTAACTGTCCAAGTGTTGTGCCTTATTTTCATTTCCTCTGCTGAGTAAAATATCTCTTCTGAGGTTTGTGAGATAGAGCTGTTAGACTAAGGCAAAGCCCGAAATGTTGGCTTGTATACCATAGACATGCACTGTTAGATGAATTTCTTCTTACAGTTTTAAAAGGGAAGTCATGGAGACACTGAGCTCTAAGGCAAACTTGGCCCAGCCACCAGCCTGGTCATCATGGTGTTTCTACTCCTTTTATGTCCAGAGACATCACCGTGCAGGTGTGAGCCTCTGGGTCTGTTTCCTTTCTCTCGCCAGGGAAGACGAGCACGCCCTCATCCAGCAGTACTGCCAGACGCTCGGAGGGGAGTCCCCGGTGAGCCAGCCGCAGAGCCCAGCTCAGATCCTGAAGTCGGTGGAGAGGGAAGAACGTGGAGAACTGGAGCGGATCATTGCTGACCTGGAGGAAGAACAAAGGTGTGCTAGGCCTGGGAGAAGAAAACCTGTCCTGTTCTCTTTCATAGGAAGTTCAACATGGCCCCTCCCCATTCTCTTTTCACGACTATTGTCCAAGAAATCACAGTGGAGTGGAAGTTTTAGATGACATTAACAAACTAGGATACTGGCTGCAGCTACAGCAGCATTTGGGGGTTCATTGATGATGTCCACTTGCTTAAAGCTACAGTTTTATTCACACATGCCCATCTTACTATTAATACACGTGTAAGGGACGTAGCATGAGCTAAATTTAAAGCTCACAGACAATTCTGGGGAGACGACAGTGTACGTGGTAGTAATTCCGTTTTCCTTTCCTGCATTAGAAATCTGCAGGTGGAATATGAGCAGCTGAAGGAGCAGCACCTGAGAAGGGGGCTCCCTGTGGGTTCCCCTCCAGACTCGATTGTATCTCCTCACCACACGTCCGAGGATTCAGAACTTATAGCAGAAGCAAAACTCCTCCGGCAGCACAAAGGTCGGCTGGAGGCGAGGATGCAGATTTTAGAAGATCACAACAAACAGCTGGAGTCTCAGCTCCACCGCCTTCGACAGCTGCTGGAGCAGGTAGGGTGCGCAGAATTCAGTGTCACACTTCCCCATACCACCTGTCCACCGCCCTGGGGGTTGGTCCAGGTGTCAGCAGAGATAAAGAGGTCCACTTTCAGTTTCTCACTGCCATAGTTAATTTAGACCAGCTTAGAAATTTCCTTTTCACATGTTAGTATTAAATCCTCACTGGCACAAAAAATGTGTTCGCCCAGCTTAAGGTGGAATTTCTGATGCTACTTTAACACTGAAATCTATCTCAGCTCTGAATAGTTTGAGGGAAAAGACATATATCTGCCTAAATTACACATGGGAAGCATTTTTAGAGATTAAGGGACAGCAAGTGACCTGAAATCTGAATCCTAAAGCTTTCTTCCAGTGAGCCAAGAACACTGACTCCAGGAATAATTATTTTCCATTTTCAAGAAATTGAGTTAACAGATGGTTATTAATTTGCTACTGTTATTCCCTAACACTGTACCATGTTTTATGGCAGTTGCTTGCAAACTTTCTTGACAATAAGAAATATAATTTACATTATGATGAATACATACATATATGATGAATACAAAATAATACTTGCCTTTATAGAGAACTGACTTATTTAGAGAACTTATTTTCTGTTCTTTTTCCTTTCTTCCCCCCTCCTTTACTTTCTTCCTCCCTTTTATTTTTCTTATCTCTGTTTTTCTTTCTTAATGCCGGTCAGGACCTACTAAATCGATTCTATAACTCATCAATGGGTAATAGCTTGCAATTTTGGAAAACACCATTCTTTGGGATATAACAGAAGCATCAATAGAGTTTCTCCCTTCCTGGTGCCTGTAGTCTTGTTAGGAACTATAACAAGATAGTATCGTATATAACAAGTATATATAACAAAATACTATCGTATATAAAAGACACAACACACTGTAGAGAATTAAGTAATTGATCACACATAGCAGTTAGGAATAGGGCTCGTGTCGCAGAACTAGTGATGGAGAAGCCTTTGCAGCAGGTTCACAGTGTAGAATCCCAGCACAGGGGCCAGGGACCCTCTCTCTTGAAAAATCCCTACATCAACATTCGTGTCATCTTTTGCCTTTTTCTCTAGCCTGTGCAGTGTGGGGCCCCTAGGCAGTGTGATAAGAATGCCTTTCTCCAGAAATGATTTATTGACTTAAAAACAGAAACAACTTTCTCTCCAATGATTTTCTCAAATTTTGGAAAACTATCACTTCCCAGTTGCTATCAGTCTTTTTTTACCTTGTCAGAATAATTGAAAACAGTGTCATTTCTGTGTTACCTATGCCATGGGCCATAGGTTTGACCGTATATTTTGGCCATATGTTTTTGACCATATATTTTGACCATATGGTTTGACCATATATTTTTCTTTATGTCTCTCACTGTTTCAGAATTTGTGCGAGACTCTTTTGTGGAAGGCTTCCTTCAGGGCCTCCATGTTCTGTATCGTTAGAAAATAAGTGTGTCCTAAGAGTGACCCAAGTCCTGGCTTTCTGGAGGCCCTCCAGGATGTGTGAGTCTTCTTAGCTCAACGTCAGTCACATACACTGGAAAATTACATTGTTCCTGCTATGAATTTAAAGTGTCCAAATGGTGCCTGTATAAAGGACAGATTTTCTCTTATTTAGGTTATGAAGCATTAGTGTTAACAATTTAGTGCATATATGGAATCACTGCAAGAGGAAGCTGTGCTTGAAACCTTTATTTGCCACGGCTTGCTGATGCTCTTAGGAGAGCAAAAGGCTCTCCTGCTCACTCTTACCTTCCCCTGTTCCCTCCATCTCATTAGACAGCACTGCCTAATGGCTCATGTGCCTTCAGAACGGCACAGTAATGCTCTTAGAGATAGCAGGTATCTAAATGGCTCTGTGTATCCCAGATTGTAGGGCTCGTATCTCTTCTTAATGATTGAGCATGATGAATGCCAGAAGTAGACGGAAAATTTAACTCTGGTAGTGAAAACTGGCAAAACTACCAGCTTCAACCAATATAGACTTAATGGAAAAATCTGCATGAAAAAAATTGTAACTTCCATATTCCCCATATAGTGGATCACACTTTCTAATTTGATCATATACTTGTCAACATATCAAAGATTTGTGTGAGATGCACTTACAAAGTATTTACTACGTGACAGACTGTTCTAATCATTTTAGAAATAGTAATTCATCACTCCCCTTGCAAAACTCTATGACACAGGCACTACTATTACCATCCGCATTTTACAAATAAAGAATCTGTGCCCAGAATTACACAGCTTCTCAGTGGCAGAGTTGGAATTGGAATGCAAGCAATCTGAATCCAAAATTGTGCTCTTAACTGCTCTCCAATATTGCCTTTAAACATGAGTTGATTTTGAAATTGGATAAATTTGCTGTATTAGAAGATCAGTGCCAATTTTTAAAAAATGAATGAAAGATGTTTCCAAATTCACTTGGTTGACGTAAAAATAATAGAAAAATTAAGGAGAGAAAATGACACCAATAAATCAATCTTGTAGTATAACCAAGTGAGTTCTTCAGGGTCCCCAAGCAGAAGGGGAAGGATCACTTGCTGCTCAGGTGAAGAACCAGCCCCCCCCCACCCTACTGAGACTAAAATGTATTTCACAATGTCTGAAGGCAAAGAACTCTGTAAGATTTAATTATCCAGGGTGCAGGAGGGGAAAATGGAAAGGAAATGTTGTACTTTACAATTATTCGAATCCTTTCTCTGCTTTTACCTCTGAATGTGATTTCAGCCTGAATCCGATTCCCGAATCAATGGCGTCTCCCCCTGGGCCCTGCCACAGCATTCTGCTCTGAGCTACCCACTGGATCCGGATCCCAGCCTGCAGTTCCACCAGGCAGGTCGGTATCCCCAAGACACAGCTACTCCACCCAGTCAGCTTTGTGCATAGCCATTGTTTGGTTTTCTTGTTAAGTAGCATTCTTACGCACTGGCGCCTTAGGGCATAAAAGAGTGTTGTGTTATCTTTGGTCTCAAATAAGTGCAAATCCATTTAAGTAATATCAAAAAGGCAAACATTTTTAGAATAATAAGCTACAATATGCTTGTTTATATAATGTGTAGTGGTGGATTAAATTTTGCTGAAAGATGAAAAAATCTTTTCTTTTGGGATGAGTGAGAAATTATTTAGTTGCTTTGAGAATGGTTCTTCTTTTTTTTTTAGTACATTTTCTATCTCTAAAATTTCTGAGCATGAGCTCCAGCATGAGCTCCATTGCAAAGAAAGATAATAAAAAAGAGAGAAAAGAAATTTTTTAAAAAATTAAAATATAAAAAAGAAAGAAAAATAATAAAAAATAAATAAAATTTCATGTTTGTGCATATTCAGAACATAGTACTAAAGAATATTATACCAAACATTATGGTTTTCCCTGCCCAGGTCTGGGAACTCATTTTTCTACTTTTCTCCATCCTACTCCGTGTAGACATTGCCCCACCCACTCCATCTGAGGCAGAGGTCCCACCCAGCCTGTCACCGTTCACAGTGGGGACCTGTCACTGATGCTAGGAAGGGCTCAGTAAACTAGGTATTCAGGAATGGTATTTTATTATCAATGAATTGAAATTCTAAAATTCTATTGAGGACCACACACTTTAACTAAATTAATTTATTTGTGGGATCTTTAGCTACATTAATCAGAAGAAACATTTAAATATTAATATTTTTAATATATTTTAAATAAGAGTTATTTTGACTATTGATTAAAGAAAAAAAAACACATCAAGATGTAAAAAGTATCTTATTAGATACCTTTCCTTTTGTGGTAGGATAAGCTAGCCTATGCTGAAGCCTCCAAAAAGAAAGAAGGAAGAAAAAAGAAAATTAGTAGAATATTTTTCTTGTATGAAAAAATACTCTCCATGCAAAATAATAGATTTCTTGCTAATTAAAATAATATGACCATATGGCTTATTTTTCAGTCTTGTATTTTCCCCTGGTGCATGGGTTCTTTCTACACAGACATCTAGTACATTTTAATTATATAAAATTATATTACCAACCAATTAATACAAAATTGGTTTTGGTATTTTTCCCTAAAATTGTCCTTTTCAATGGGAACTCTTTTCCCATTGGTATTTGGAGGCTGCTGGTAGTATTTTCTCCCGAGTTTGGGTTTTGATGGAAGGCGAGACATTAATTTTAGAAAGTTTGCGGTTCTTTTCATGTGCTGTCACAGCGGGAGAGGATCTGCTGGCCCCGCCGCAGGACACCAGCACGGACCTCACGGAGGTCATGGAGCAGATCAACAGCACGTTTCCATCCTGCTGCGGTGAGTATGAGCGATCCTCACACCGCCGCTGTGCTCTTGCCTTCCCTTTCCCTTTTTCTGCATGCGGCCCTTTATCTTACTTGCTGAGATAACAAAATCCGGCATTAGAAGCAGGACTGAATATTATTTGAAAATAAGGCAAACGTTACATATGTTGAGAAAGAAAATGAGGCTCAGCCTAGATACCATCACATCACGAGGGCTCAGTGACAATGAGATCTTGCTCTTTGAGATTTTTCAATATGCCTTATGAGTGATAAAATGAAGATAAATAAAAATAAGTCTGATTTTTAGAAGGAATTATCTTCTTCAGTGCAAGCTGTCATAAGAAATGCGTCTTACTTCAAAGAAGAGCTTTGAGCAGCATGCCAAACAAGGCATGGAAATAGCCTTTCTAATGTGATTCCCTCTCTTTTCTTTAGACATTGTTCTTTGATGGCATCAGATTCTGGTGCAAAAAGAGATTATTTTCAGATTTTCCTTTTTTTTCCTGCTGGTTTCTTTTCTCATGCAATAAAATACTCATTGTATAAAGGCCAAACAATTTAAGGCATTGCAGATTATGGCCCTATAAATTTTCCATATGAACAACCAGAAAATAACCAAATAAAAATAGTCCCAATCCCAGAAGAAATTATATAATGATTCTTATTTATTCATTTTCCCAAATGTTTTCTTTTCAGCATCTTACCACCTTGCAGTTTCTACTGAGCCCTAACCTAAAACACTTCTGCTGTTTCTAACAAAAACCACTTACCTGCATATATATGCATATTACTTAATGCTACAGTTATATTTAAAATAATCTTTTAAAGGATATGAAGATATTATTTATAATTGTAGGGTGATTTCCTCTCACACTCATTTTAAATCTAGGCAGTCACTAAACTAAGATTTTATATAAAGCACAGCCTCTTATTGTAACCTTTTCTGTCATCTCCTTAGAAAATATCATCCTAAATGAGGAAAAAGATACTATCAGTTATCTAGAGTATACATAAGTAAGCTATATTGACTTCATTAAAAATTATCCTTCATTTTATACCACACTGTAGCTTTAAAATGTCATTCTGAGCAGAATGTGAAGACAACTGTTTCAAACATATTTCTCTCTGAATTTTCAGGAGTATTTGCCTAAAGGGTATGTTAGTTTCCACAAGCACATAAATATGTCTATTTACATTTTTGAGTGTGTCATTTCCCAGGTTTTCATGTGTAATTCTAATATTCTGCTTCTTACAATTGGCAGAATAACATTTACAGCATGTCAGTACACACACGTGTATGCACTTTTTGCTTTGTAGAGTCCTGCAAAACCTTAAGAAGGTCAGTGGATGCCCCCATGCTATTAGATTGTTGTGTATTTTTTCTGCCCTGTGACCACCATACACATCATAGATGAACAGATTATATCTTTTATGTTAATTATAATTCAAGGTTGAAATTTTTTTAGAGGTTTTGGATCTCAGTTGTTTGTCACTTAATGCCAAGATGAAACTTCTTCCTAGTCTTTATAAACCAGCGTTTGAAAATTTAATTTCTAAGTGAAATGACCTTTTAGTTCACCTTACACCTAAATACATTAATAATTAGTTAAGAACAAATTCGGTACATCAAAGCCTGTTTAGAAGTCTTTATTTAAATGTCATGGTGGACTTTTTCAGTTTAAAAGTGAGTTGGCAGTGACAGCTAGGATGGGAAATATGTTTAAATATAATCCTTGTAATGACCATAAAATGTATAATTTCCATATTAAAAATTTATTCTAAACATTTGTGATTTCTTACAAGTTCCATTTTTTAAAGCACTTACTCTTAAATCTTTCTCAAGGTGTATTATCATATCTAGATTTTGTAAAAGAGTGATCCATGTCATGTTTTAAAGCAGACTATAATTAAAAATAAATAATTATAGAGCAAAAATGAATCTTAAGAGATAAACATGTTCATTTCATGTCATAGCTTTCCTTTAAAGGCAAGTATAAAATTCCTATTGGCTGGGAATCTTATTAGCAATTCATGCTTATTGGTTCCTGAAAAGAGTATGTATCTTCAGTGAGACCCACAACACAGAGGCTAAACCTCTCCCTTGCGTTGGTATCCTCTACACCTGTGTCATTCGCAGTGTTTAGAGGGTGGTTGATGGAGCCCTGAGATTCCTTAATGAGAAGCTGGCTCCATGTTCTCATAGTCTTAACTTTGTACATTCACAAATACTTATATTTATAGTTTTCTGTGAATGAGCCTTACTAGTCATGTGTTATTTTGAAGAATTCAAATACATACTATGTAAGAAATGATGAATAGTGTATTGTAGAGTCTTTTTCCATCTAGATGATTATTTTTGGCTTCTGAAAGTTCTGCTATTAGTTTGGGTTTAGTTTGCTCCTCTTGGTATCTATATTCATATTTTGCTTTGCTAATACACAAATATCCAAGATAGGGACAAGCATTCTATAAAGACTTATTTGTAAAATTGATAACATATTTTAAAAGTCTGCCTAAACCTTTTAAAAATTGATGCAGAATAGAAACCAGAATGTGAGTTAGACTTGGCCCCCAATACAGGTTTTTTCATTGAATGAATGAGTGAAGAATGATTACATTTTCTAATTGGGAAGGTTTTGTTGTTGAAACTTTCCCAGATAGTGCACAGAAGGTTCTATAGGATTCATTTGTTTTGTTGCCTCTTTTAAGTTGCTCAGGTAGCAAATATTTTAATAAGCCTTTCCAATTCCCAAAGCTTACTGACCACCTTTGGAGGATTTACCTAAACAAATCGGATTGGCACCTTCCCAAAGCCAAGCCAATCCCTTGAGCCCCTGCAACTAATGAGAACTTTAAAACTGCTTGTCACCAGCATACAATGAATTGATCTGCATGTTAATCTTGACTTTTGATCCTTTAGGGATTAAAAATTAGCATGGCCCCAAATGAATTTCCATTCCTGGCAATCTTGGAATTAAAATGAAACTGTATTCATAAATTCTAATTGCATGAATTGCTACTTTCCTTAACATGACATTTTTTAACTGTGTCTACATATTGTTGCACATAACACTTTAGAATTCCTTCATCTGAATTAATATCCCAGTTGGTCCTGATAGTATCCTTGAATTATGGCCTTTTAAAGTCTTTTAAAATTATTTATGTTGAGTTTCAGAGCAGAGAGGCAGGCATTTCCATCTCTTCCCGGCAAAGAGTTAATGATGGGAATTTAATTGTGCTGCCTATTAACCAATGTACATACTAAAATTCCCATCGACTACTGTAACCATTTCTTTTTTAGTGTAAAATTTTTTGTCACTTTTTTCATTTATGTCCTTCAAATATATAGGATACTGTTAATAAGCTAAGTAATTTTTGCTGATAAACCAAGAAATGCTTTTAAAATTACTTTTGACCCACAGGCATATTTTCACTGTGAATTGCCTATGTTTATTGAGCTTCAATGACATTCATGAAAAACTCAAAACCCACTGACATGCAGTGATTTCCTTTTAAAATATGTTTGTATGATTTGTCCAGGGGAATACCCATAGCCTTTTATTTGAAAAAAGCTATAGGCTTAAGAGTATTGGTTTGGAGCAAAATGGATTAGACTTTTACCTAGGGATTGCTATTTGTTATTAAATATATTTGTTTCTTACAAAAGAATCATATCTCTGTCTCTTTTAGAAAGAATGTATAAACCTGTGGTGTACTTAATAATAATTCAACTCAGCTCTTCCTCAGGTAGCTCACATACATATGGAGGTCCAGTCCTTTTCTCTGGATGTAACTTACATATCTGGTAGGACAGGGCTACTTTTAGTCTGATTCCTTCCCCAAATACTGGGGCTCACACTTTCCCTCCAGGTATCATAGGAAGGGCACCCTTCACACCTGCTTTTATTTTCTCACAAAGCTACTGGTACCCAGAGTATGGTCACTGATATCTTTTTTTTTTCCCCACTGCCTCAGCATAGAAAAATGAGAGATTGAAGGAGTGCAACATGCTCTATGATTAAGGACAATTCTTATTTGACCAAGAATAGATGTCACCATTATTGGGGGCTAGGGGAATCTCTTCTTTTTTCCCCCCTGTTGAGAATGAGATAATTATGCAGTGAAAGGGAGGGATGAACTGCAGAGGCCTTGGAGAATAGATTTTAGAAAGGTCCTCACAGAGCCTGCCAGATCTTCTTCACTGTCATGGGCTCTGGAACAAGGAAGGAATTGAGCTACCCGGGTACAAGGTCGAATTAGACATCATATTCCAACTTCTCAATGCTCCTTGACTGGGCCCCTCCACGGCACTGTTATTGGCCCAAGTGTCCAGAAGGCTGCCAAGGATTAAGCCAGCCCTTTCCCTGATGCAAGCACTTGGCCACCTTCTTCCCAGGCCAAGGTGGGAAGAAGGGTGGGCCAAGGGTGGCAGAAACCAAAGATTCATGCATGCCTCTACTGGCCCCTTAGTCAGAATTGGTACTATTTAGTAAAATAAACAGAACTTGCTCTGTTCTGATACATAAACTAAATACATGGCATGATTTAAATAGGAAACATTGAGGGTTTTTTTGGCAAGACTTGAGTGCTCATTGAATGCTTTAGTGTATATAAATCTTAAATCACAAGGGATATGAGAAACTAACTAAGAAAACTAGCCCTTGTTTAAGCAGTTAGCCAAGGGGAAAAAAAACACCAAAAATCTGTTTCTTATTTTCCTATTAGCATCCATTTAGCAGCTGGGCTATTATCCTACTCAGACGGTACATTCCACAAATTTGCATGCCTGAAAGTTGGAAACAGCAAAGCAAGAGTACTACAACCTCCAATTGATTTCTTTTGTTTTCTCTTTCAGCAAATGTCCCCAGCAGGCCACAGGTAAGAGCTAATGGGTTGATTGCCTTAATTGTTACTGATCACAACCTAGAGTAAGCAGATTAGCTACCACTGATTTTACTGCTACTGTATTCTTTATGTAAGTAAGTAAACTAGCTTGACATTTAAATGTTAGTTGATTCTGTGCCACTGTCAGTCTGAGAAAGTGGGAGGGAGGGAGTGGCTCCCAAGCCAGGTTCTTCCAAATACCAAACATATTATGGGTTTGATCCTCTGTTCTAACAGCTTTTTATTGGAATCTTATACAAAGCATACAGAGTTACTCTAGGTAGGTCTGGCCACTGCTGTCTCCCAAATGTCTACTTAATGTAGCTATCACAGAACATTCACTTAAAAAAAAAAAAGTGACTAGTACCACAAAGATGGTTTTGTTACTCTGAGTGGGAAAAAGTTCAATTTTTTATTTAAAAATTTGCTGAAAACTATTGGCAGCTATAGCCTCATGCCTTTCAGCATTTTTCTTATCAGAAACTTTTAGTAATAATTTGCCACAAGGCCACAGTAGCTCTTTGGAGACCATAGTCTTTCATGAACTTGCTTATTAATCTTTTTGAAACAGTGAACCTTCTGATTCATTGTCTTATTGGCAAGAGGGGCTGGGACCTTAACTACACGACAGGGGTGTGTGAAGTAGACTAGCGAAGTGGTGAGAGCTGTGGGTGTCCTCTTCTGCTTGCTTCTGTTGTCGGAGTGAATTGGAAGCCTTCAGCAGAAGGTTTCAGAGGTGTGAGGAGAGCCCGGAGGATGTGTGATAGCTGCTAGAAGAACAGGAGAGCAGATGGACTGGGAAATAGAGTGGGACTACAGGCAGCATTAAAGGCCACCACTTAAGGGGCCATGCATGTGTTTAGCATGAGGTTAGTCTGTAGGGCTGTGTGCGCCCTGCAGCCCCGTTCCAGTTCATGAGCACAGTCACCAGAGCAGTCTGAGTATTGCATTTAACCAAAGTTGAAGTTATGATTTGGCGAAGAGAGTACAATGATTCAAGGAAAGAGGCAGAGAATGGTATAATGATTGAATCAGATGTGCAAGCTCAATAGCAAGAGAAGCAAGGATATGTCTGGTGTGGGAGACAGAAATAAAGGGGAGCGTCAATGGACGGCAGTATCAGTGGATGGATGAATTTGCGGTCATAAGCCCGAAAGGTAGAGATGATTGTCAGAAGGTGGGATGATTGAAATTGAAATTAGAGAGTTGCAAGTATTGGTCGTGGTCCATATTTGGAGGTTTGAGTGAATGACCGAGACGGGTATAGGACAGGATCACTGGAGGAAGAAAGCTCGAAGAACCAAAGCCAGAGTGTTGGAAGAATCATCTACGTGGGTGTTGAAATCACCACGATTTAAACATAGCTTTAGAGCAGGTGACATTTCTTCTGCAAGAAGTAGGGAACAAGACCCAAGGGGTCAATAGATGACTGCATAATGGGTTGGTATAGTCTGATGACATGAGATTCAAAGCTGGGGTGTTTTTAAGAAGAAGAGGAAAAAAGATACCCTGAAAGCCTCGATGAGGGCGGAGGAGGGAGCTCATGAGTGTGTGAAGAGTGTGGGAGAAAGAAGTCCTGTGTGAGAGGGCCGTGGGGGAAGCTGTGTGTGTGGGGATCCAGATATTGATTAGACTGAGCAGCAAATGAAGGCAACATTCAAAGAAGTTCGGGAACATGGGTTTTGTGACTCGTGAACCCTGTGACCTAGGGGCACAGAGGAAGGGTTTCAAGCACTACACAGGGTGAGACGTGGGGACACAATGTGCACATTCTATAAGGAACAGAAAGTACAGGTGACAAAAGGTGATGAAAGGTGACCAGAGCTGTGGAGCATTTTATGGTGGCTCATTTAAAACAAGGAGAAAGTGCATGATGAGATTAGACTTGGCGGTCCCCAAGTGGTGGAGAGGAGAGAGAATCTCTTTTTAAATCCTCAAATAGTTTGCAATATGAGTGCTCAAAATTTAAAGCAGAAAGTGATCTTACAGACCTTCTCCTCCTACTTAGTTTTTAGATTTTAGAAATCAAGTTTAAAAGAGCTAAATTTGTCCTGGTTATACAACAACTTAGTGGATGGAGCAAACATCTGACTCGATGCAGGCGGCCCCTTTCCTCTTTGCTTTCTTCCCTCTCCATTCCTTCTTTTTCTTTGCTTTTCCTTTCAGCATTTCCCTCCTCTTCTCATTTGCCACACCTCAGGTCAAATGGAAATTCATGAAAAACGTGTGTTTTCACCTGGAGAGTTGAGCTAATATTTACATGGCGTGGTCTTACATTTTTATAATTCTGACACCTAAAATGAGAATTATCGTGCACCTAATTAATAAACTCATCCAATTCTCAAGGATAATAGAGTACATAGAAATAACTCACAAATCTTCTTAGCCTTGTTTTTCAACATGAAGTGGCACCAAAGCTTTGGTTACTAATATTAATATGTAACAATATGTTCCTTTCTCAAGTGGAATGAATCTCTCCCCTTCTCTGCTCCCAAAGTGCTTTGCATTACTATGGTCAGCACTTACCTCATCCTAGAAGGGAACGAGGCTGCATTGCTGAGGTATCTTTCACACCTGCTTCTGTGAGGGCCTCACCTCAGTACAACGCCTGGAGTCCGGTGGGCCCCCATCAGTGTTCGATGAGGTTTTACTCCCTCTAACATGGCCATGAAATGTTCAAAATACAGAAGCAAGTGTCTGAAGACTCCAAATTCAAATAGTGATGGAGAAAAGACTCTAGGCCAGCGCCAAGTGAGTTTGCTGTTCATTGCATACCTGGGAAATGGAGCAGCCTCTTGGGCAGCTTTTCCAGGATCTTCATTAAGAACACAGTTCCAGGAAAGTGAGACTTTATGCCAAAGTCTTTTATAAAACAAAGGGTAAGGACAGACATTGTCTTTTCCGGGAGTCCTGAAAGGCCTCCTGGAAAGGGCATGGCCCAATTTGGATGATTTCATTTTATTGTGATATTTTTTCTAATTTCAAAATAATTTTAAAAGACCAACTGTTTGACTTTTCCTCTGAAAGGCTGCTGCTACCTCCCTGAGTGTGGCCTGGATTTATAACCTCTCTTGCCTGGGACGTTTAACTTTCAGTGGCACCACTGCACACCTCTGGATGACGATGCCTGTCTTCGCTTCCTCTTCTCTGGCCTGCAGCTTGGGACTGAGATGGGTTGGGATTGTGAAGGAATCTGCTCTCTAGGAGACCTCCCACAGTCTCTCAGGGAGAGACAGGCTGGTTGCAACAGCCTAATTCAGTCACCATTGGTACCTTCAGCAGAAAGAAGCCAAGTCCTCTCAATTTCAACTTGGCTTCCAGCCTGGGCAAGAGAAAAAACTTCTAGACTTTCCTCTAAATGAGCTGTAGTGGTAAAATGCAAACTAGATAACTTCAGAATGAGAGGGAATGACCTCATCACAGGAAGTTAAGGGTCCCATTTGGACACAGCAAAATAAGGCTTGACTCCTTCTGAAAGAAGCACTTCTATTTTCTTGTAGAGTTGACAGATCGCTGCTACCTGTAATGATTTATGAAAATGTTGTTCTGACAGTGCTGTTTTCCCTTCCCACAGGCAATGTGAAGTGTTCATCCAGCCAACCAACATTTCCTGACATGCAGTATTGCCCTTTTCAGCAAATGCCAATTCCAAGTTCCATTTAATCAGAAGCTCTGTGGTGACCTGACCCATGCTTTGAGCACTGACTGTGTGTTCTACTGAAGGAGTAAAACACTGACTATCCAAAGAGAAAAGGATATTTTGTTTTTATAATAACCATATATTATTGTTTTCTTCTTCCCTTTCTATGCAACTGTAAATTAATGAACAGAGAGGTATTTGGAAATGGAAATACATTTGTCACTGATTTGTATAATGTATACAGCACTGGGAAAGTGGGTGGGGGCTTTCTAATATGATATCGTCTTTTTAATAACCATGACAAAAAATCGCATAAGAATTAGAAGACCACTTTTCATTTTTACATTCCTTCTGCTGTTCATATTAACTTTGTACAATAACTTCATTTATTTCTTTGATTCTTTTACCATAATGTTTTGGTTATTTATAATTCATAAATCACATGACCAAATAGATTTCATGTATTTGTTTCCATGGTTTAGTCAAATAATAAATTCATATATTTCAATCAAATGCAAACACACATACACACACACACACATGCACACACACAGACTAGGCTACACCCCTGTGTATATTGTTTAACTTTATTTGATATCATATACTTACTTCTTTGGTGACCACTTGGATAACCACAATAAAAATCCTGTGGGCCTAAATGGCATTTCTGTTGGGATTTTTTTCCTGCATTTTATTCACTTCTTTATATAAGTAGGTTTTAATTTCTTTATTTATTTTATGTCCCAGTCTATATGATAGAGGAGACTGCATTATAATAATCTCAAAGATCATTTTACCAAAGGTTGCCCATTTAAGCATATTTTCATTTTGACATAGAAACAAAACTGGTACAACCTTTCCTTGTTCCCAGGTCTTGATTTTCATCATTTAATGCACAGCAGACCTTTACCTATTTTAATACCAGAACACATCATTGTCTTTAGTTCCCTTTGAAGAGAGTTTTATTGTTTTGTATTTTCAAGTCATTTATAATTCTCGAAACTTCTAGTTGTTTTCTTTCTGAAAGCAGACACAAATTTAGTGCTTTTCTCATTTGCCCTTTTTACCAAATGAATAGATGTTTTATTACCCTTCATTTGATCAATATACTTGGGAAGGATGTTTATCGAAAGCCTTTGTCACTGCCTCTACAGAAGAATGAAGTTAATGCTTAGATGGTGGTACCTCTGCCTATACCTTTGAGCACATTCAGTTAGGCATTTGGTTCAACTTCTGACTTAACATTTAATTGATTCAGTTTAAACATGTTACTTAATTACCAAATGTAGAGAAAAAAAGTGAAAATAATATGTTTTTATTCAAGCATATGTACTTTTAAAACATCAAGACATTTTAACTTTGGGTTCTCTTTAACTGGGATCTTGCCAGAAGGAGGCTTAAAGTTTGAAATTGCTATTGTTTTAGAATAGGTTGGGTGGGTTGGGGGGCAAGGGTGTCTATTTGCAGCATAGATATTTTGAGAAGAAGAAACTTGTTTTATATAAGAGGAAAGCCATGACCACCTTTCTACCTCAGATCCATCTTCATCCATTGTGTTGGAAATAGCTTTATGCCGCTGCAATCTGCAAAGTCTAGAGCTTTTATCGGGCCATATCATGCCCAAGAAATTACCTATTTAAAGAAAAAAAATTCCCTGAACTCCAAGTTGTAGATTTGGTGTATTCCTTGTTCTTACTTTGAAAAGTCACGTGTTAATTTTTTTCCTGCCTGTATTTGTATGCAAAATGTCCTCTATCTGCTATTAAGAAAAAGCTCCATAAAACACTACATTGTATTCTTCTAAGTATTAATAAATAAAAAGAAATATATTGCAGTAACAGTGGGAAGTAAGTATGTAATTCTTTTGAAATATGTGGTAAAGAACTAACCTCAGACTATCTTCTAATCTGGTTACATATTGTATTTTTCATCCTGAATAAAAATAATTTTAACACAAGATGACTTTGATATTCTTCAGCTGTGTTCCCTGATAGAATCTGAGCTTTGAATGTACATTCATGAAAATAAAACAGGCAGCCTGTAGCCTCACAAATCTACATATTTTCCTGTAGTTTCTCTTATACACACTAATATAGTCTCTTCTTGCTCTCATTCTCTGTTTCTTCTCTTACACATACGTATAATTTTATTCTCAATTTCCTTTAAGGTAGAAGGCTTATTGATAGGAAAAAATAGTAGTATATGTTAAAAATGTGTACATAAAGCCTCTTGTGCCTTTGTTTTAATGACTAGATGCTACTGGCATTTAGTTCACCCTTTCAAATCCACTTTTAGCCTCATGCTCTTTAATACTGTGCTTTTAATCTATGCACTGGATTTTAAATACTCTAGTAGTAGCTTTAATCAATTTCTGAAGCCCTCCAATGGGAAACAGTGTTAAGAATCATGTTACTTGACTCTAAAATTAAAGCTATCAATGACATAGAAAAATCACCCAAAATACAATTTGTTAAAGAAAACTGATACATTCTGATGAACAAACATTTTCAACACCCTAGCTACCATTAAGTAATACATGAAGCGTTCCTAAGGAAACAATTGGTTTCCAACAATTTGTTAAGTAGTTGAAAATACAAGTGAGAGCAAATGAACAAGTTTTGTTTTCATACTGCTATGTTTTGAAAGTGTCCCCCAAAGTTCATGTCTTGGAAATTTAATCCCTGGTGGAACAGTATCTAGAGATGGGACCTTTAAGAGGTGATCAGGTCATGAGGGTGGAGGTTATGAATGGATCGTCATTATCACCAGAGTGGGTTTGTTATCTCCAGAGCCAATTTGTTAGAAATGTGAGTTTGGTCCTCTATTGCTCTCTCTCACGCATTCTCCTACCCTTTCACCTTCCACCGTGGGATGATGCAGCAAGAAGTCCCTCACCAGATACTGGATCCTTCATATTAGACTTCCCAGCTCCAGAAATGAGAGAAATAAACTTCTTTGTAAATTATCCAGTCTGTGGTATTCCGTTATAGCAACACAAAATGGACTATACATATGCTATATATATATATACACACATATACTAAGCCTTCAGCTTGTTATATACCATTGAGATTATATATATATTAAATAAAGAGTTTACTCTTGGATATCTTTCCGTCTACCCACATTCACTATTTCAGTAGACCAACTTTTTCAGAGCCCTTTCTAAATTCATTGATACTTTAATGAAAATATAGTAAACCACCATTAACACTACTACTTAAACCTATAAGTAAGGTCCAAACACTTCATTGACATATAACATCAACTTGTATTTTTGTGAGATAAATTAAGTGACCAGAATGAGCCTGCTACAGAGGTCAGGAGACAATCACAATCACATTATTAATATATCCAATACCTGTGGTATCAGTTATCTACCATCAGAAGAACGCTGCATGGCAGCCACAAAACTTCTATATGAAACATTTAGCTCATGGAATGTGGGGTTGAGCTACTCTGGACAGGATTATTCTTATCCCAGCTGGACTTACTCGAACATTTGGGACCAGCCTTGGATTGCCTGAGGGCTCTGCCGATCTTGGCTGGATTGTTCCTGTGTGCAGAGGTTGCCTGGCTGGTGACTGATGTGAGACGGCTAGCCTAGGATGCCATCCTCGGCTGGAAGCCACTTGGCTGGATTCTTTCATTCACAAGCTGGCCAACCCTGGCTGCTCTCATGCAATGGCAGAAGTGTGCACAAATGGAGCCTTTGCCGAAAACTGGTGCACCATCCCTTCAGCCAGATTCTCTTGGTCAAAGCACATTATAAGGCCAGGTATGGGGAATACATTCCATCTCTTTAGTGAGAGAAACTGCAAAGTCATATGACAAAGGCTATAGTAACAGACAGGGTAATGAATCGAGGCCATTATGTTTCAAAATATAAACTTTAAGGCAGCAGTCCCCAACCTTTTTGGCACCAGAGACTGTTTTCATGGAAGACATTTTTCCCACAGATTGGGATGGGGGGGATGGTTTCAGGATGATTCAAAGGCATTACATTATTTGTGAACTTTATTTCTATTATTACATTGTAATATATAATGAAATAATTATATACCTCCCATAGGTTGGGGACCCCTGCTTTAAGGTAAGCAAAGCAGAGGACTTAGGGCCAGAATATAAAATATCCATTTCCTTAGGCATCATGTCCCCTGCCTCAGTGGACTAGAAAGAAGGTATCCTCTTTGCAAGGCTCTCTTTTAAAACAGGTCAAGAAGATTATCCCTTCCACCCCAAGCTAACAATTCAATTTCAGAAAAAAAAAAAAAAACCAAACAACTAGGAAAACAATGGCATGCCTGAGCACAAAATCCTAAAAGAAGACTTCAGGACTGATAGTAACAGTAGAAAATAAATAAATAAATAAATAAATTAAATAAATAAATAAATAAATAAATAAAATGGAAAGAAAGAAAAAATCTAGATGAGAGATGGAATAAAGAAGCTATTATGGCCAGGTGCGGTGGCTCACGCCTATAATCCTAGCACTCTGAGAGGCTGGGACAGGAGGATCACTTGAGGTCAGGAGTTTGAGATCAGCCTGAGCAAGAGTGAGACCCTGTCTCTACAAAAAATAGAAAAAATAGCCCAGCATGGGGTTGTATGACTGTAGTCCCAGCTACTGGGGAGGCTGAGGCAGGAGGCTCACCACTGCCCTCAAGCTGGGGTGACAGAATGAGACTCTGTCTCCAAAAATTAAAAAAAAACCCAAATAGCTGTTGTAACTGCTCAGAGGAACATTTATTCAGACTGACTTATTAACAATTTTTAGCTGGAAGAGCACACAACATATAGGAGGTTCTTCACTTTGACCAAATGAGTAGGTCACATGTGATATTGTACCCCTCCTAAGCATTTGTTTAAAAACGTGCAGTTTATTTGCACTTTGCATAAACTTATAAACTTAGCACTAATTTCTCATTTTGGTGGCCTTCAAATTTTGATATAGTTTAGAATATTAACAGTTGACACATATGCTTGAGTTCTGATAATCTTTTGTATATAACCTCTGTTGGTACTGTTTTGAATTTTGTATGTGGGTAATTAGGAGAAATAAACTAACAATTTGCCTCCAGCCTAGTTCTGTTCTCAGACCAGAAAACACAAATGATGAATTTGAAATTGTATTTGTTAGGATTCTCCAGAAAAACAGAATCAATAGGACAGATAGATAGATGAATAGATATAGATATATAGAAAGAGATTTATGATGAAAGATTATCTCACATAGTTGTGGAGGCTGAGAAGTCCCACCATCTGCTGTCTGCACGTGGAAGGCCCAGAAAGCTGGTGGTATAATTCCAGTCCAAACTTGAAGGCCTGAGAACCAGGAGAGCCAACGGTGTCTCAGTCTGAGTGCAAAGGTCTGAGAAGTAGGAGTGCTGATGTTTGAAGGCAGGGGAAGATGGGTTTCCCAGCTTAAGCAGAGAGCTCAAATCCACCCTTCCTACACCATGAGTGTTTGATGTCCACCCACATTGGTGAGAGCAATCTTCTATACTCAGTCTACTGATTCAAGGGCTAATCTCTTCCAGAAACACCCTCACAGACACACCCAGAAATAATATTTTACCAGCTATCAGGGCATCCCTTAGCCCAGTCAAGTTGACGCATAAAAATAGCCATCAGAGTAATTAAATGAGAAGAGTTCTGAAATGGCTATGGGATGTAATTACAATTAGTTCCTGAGATTACATTTTTAGGAACATTTTTTAGAAATATTAAAACATTGATTTAAAATTTTTTACTTTGAATTAATTTTCATCTTTTTTCTTTTAATTTAGATAAAATAAAATAAATTGGCACTAATCTAACTGTTGGGAAGAAATTAAATCATTCTAGTGTAAACTTGCCTCAAGTATGCCTATGAAAATCTAGGACAGTCTTATTCAGTATACTCTGTGAATCTCATGAGCTGTGTTTACTCTGCAGAAAACTAGACGTCCGCACATGCTGCTCAGGATGTTTGTAAGCCCACCCCTGTCCCCCAAGTCCTCATGCATCCTGTCCTCATCTCCCCACTTCCACCCCATCAAGCAGGTTGATACTTTCACTGATGTCTAGAAAAGATGCTGCCGAACACAAAACAAAACGTCTGCTGGGCACACGTAGTCCCAAAATGTTAACAACGAATTAATAAAATTTAAAATGTAAGGAATTTTATGATTAATTGGAAGAAGTTAACCATGTATCAAAATTCTGCCTTGACTTGAAATTTAGTGGCTATTACTCCATTGAAAACAAAATATCTGAGTGCCAGGAGTGTGCAAGACACTGTTCAAGTTGCTGAAAACAAAGTGAGGGGACAAGTCCCTGCCTTGAGGAGATCCTAATCGAACGGATAAGCCCAGTGACAAGCAGATGGTTGCATAATAGCAATAGGAGCTGGCACAGAGATTAATAGGTCCCGATAAGAACATAGAGTGTACACTAGACCCCCACAGGATGTGTTTACAAATTATAGGAATGCAGCTCAAGAAAAAAAAAAAATATGGCCTTAACCACCACCTGCAGAAACATATCCTAATAACCTCACTGGAATGTTTCAATCTGCTTATTGGTAATGTTATAGTACTAAGAAAACATCACAATGACCTCTAAAAATGCAATAGATGTAGCAGTGTTTCCCCAGGAAAAGGATTCCCTGGTTAAATCATTTTGAGAAACACTGTATGCTCTAATGCCCTTTGGAGAGTCACATGCATATGAACAAATTAAAAGCTTTGAGAAACTCTGAAATAAAGAAATCTGCCTAACTACATATCAGTCGGTATTTCTAAAGCATTTAATCACAGAACCTTATTGCATCTTACCTATTAACGCCCTGCAATGTACATTTAGGATGCTGCATTAATGTCGTATGTTTTAATTTTACAAATATATATAGGTAGCAATCCATGATGTCTATAAAAATGACAAGTGAATAGTGTAACAATTATTAGTATTAATTCAGGAATTTGAAAAGGAGAGTAACCTTGTACAACAATCAATATATCCTATCATTAAAAAGGTATGCTAAAGCATGAGTAAGAATTAAGGGGAAAAAACCCAAAAATTACAATTTGCTCTCAGTTTAGCTTTGTCATCAGTTCATAAAATATTTATATTTCTAAAGAAATGATGCATTATTTCTAAAAGCCATGATCTCCTAGATGAGTCCTCATAGCAGGCACTATTAAACCAGGCATGAATTATAAGAACAACAGGCGTTAGGAATGGCTAGACCATCCAAAAATTATTTCTTGAGATCCCATTTTTTGTTTGTTTCTTTGCCTAATTAAAAATAGGAATTCCTGGTTTCTGCCAAAACTGATTAAAACATTATCCAATTGGAATGTGACTGCCATGTATGAAATATAGCTATAAATACCATTTATTTTCTCTCTTCCAAAAGCCCCTTTCTTTTAAAGGTCTGGCTCTTTTGTATGCAGGTAAAAACTCACTTTTCAGATCTATTTCTAAGGTTTTTTTTTTAAAAAAAATCAGAACAATGCTCTAGATTGTCACAACCTGCTTGAAATACTTTATAAATCTATTCTTTTAGTGTATTGAGCAAGCATGTAGTAATTATTAAATTCGTTTCTTCCATTATGTTGATAACAAAACGAGGAATCCTAGATAATAATTATTGGAAATGTGCATTGTGAGTACAAACTAATTCTCTCGAGGTTAGTTATCAGTATCAACTCTCTTTGGTTTTACTGCCCATAGATAAATTCAATGGAATTCCTGAATCAGAACAGCTTAGGCCAAAGCCATGAATAAGGGCACCATAGTATAAGTCATTGTATTTGTCCTAGCCTCAGAGACTAGTTATTTAGTTAATTTGATCTTAACTGGTTTTTGCGAGGTTAAACACAGCTAGATATTAGAGCAGTGGTCCTCTACACTTGTCTCAGCATCACTTGGAGTCTGGGTAGGCTCTCCCCAGAAATACTGAATAGGAGGCTCCACAGGCCATGCTCAGCAATCCGTGTTATAAATCCCTGCTAGCTCCACAAAAATACCACGAGGATAACCTGTTGATAGGACAAAGCTGAACTTATTTTTCAAAGCAGTAAGAGAACACTACTTGACAGAGTTTCTATGGCATCTCAGAAGGGAAAGGGTTCGGTTTGGATCTCATAAGGAGGATGCTGTAATAGTTTAGGATTGCTGAGCATAGCAAGGCAAAAAGGTTTGGGGGCAAGGGTTTTGAAGATTCTTAGGAAATACAGCTGTTTGTTGCTATCTGTTGAAGAATTTAACAGTTTGATGTTCAAATAAATGGGGTTCTCAGAAAACTTCTGGAACAGCAAATAAAGTTATAACAAAGTCTTGATGATGAAGAGAGAGGAATACCAAAGCCATGTTAGTGAAGACAACAGATGTGTAAAGACGTGATGCTATAGACAAAGTTGCACAGATGTAGATGCTTTTGGTTTTCAGCTTCTTCAGCCTTAGCTGAAGGATAAATCATCAATATCAGGAGGCAGGATCAAGCCACATCTTCACCACAATTTGAGGTGTCATGAGTAAGTATTATGTTCCAAGGGCAGTTGTTTCAAATGCTGTATGTGTGAGGTTTTCCTGTTCTTTTTGTTAAGTGATAATTTGTTGGATCATTACACAGGACAACAGCTACAAACAGTATGCAAAACTCTGGGGATCACAAACCTGAGTGCTCCAACCCAGAAAAATACTAAGGTAAGTATTTTAATCAGAATTTGCAATCCACTTCCCAGCCAGACACCACAGTGCCCAAACTAAACCAGGAGAATACATCCTATCACCAATCAAAACAGCCTGCAGAATTAGATAATGAGGTTATTAGCAAAATACCCAAAATTCATAATTTCTTTGTTTGAATACTAGATCTCAGTAATATTATAGATACCAAAAAGTCTGGAGGGCTGTAATCACAACAGTATTCCCCTAAACTAGCACCTGTTCCTCTTGAAAGGGTGATATTCTCTGTCCTCAACCACCACTTGCCCAATTTCGTGAACCTCTTAGGCCAGAGGTTCTATAGCCTATGTGGTATTGTCTAACTATCCTGCTGGTGTGTGGCATGTAGTATGTATTGTTCTTTCAACGTTTCAGACTTCTTGTAAAGTATGAAATAAAGAATCCTGAGGGGAGAAGAAAGTAATCCAGGACTCCCCTTGAATAGTTAGGGCTCCAAATAAGTCGTAACTTTTATCATTCTTGAAATGTTATCTAGCAATCTCTTTGTCCAAGAAAGAAAACTTTATTGGCCAAAATATATTCTGGGTTATGTCAGAAATTATCCTAAAAGTGGGCATCAGTTTAGCAACATAAGGAGTCTTGGCAGAAGCCATTCCCTTCCAAAGTCTATCACTTATGGAGGGGCCCTAAGAATGCTTAACTTGAGGTCTCCACAAGGGACCTCATCTTCCATTTCCAGGATGGTTTACACTTCTCTGAGAGCCATGACTCCAAGAATAAACCCCCTGGATTTTCACTGTCCTGCTAGTTGTTAACAGTATCTGATAGGATCCTTTGCACAAGGTTTTGAGGGCTGTCTTTCTCGGATGTCTGTTAGAAGACGTCTCTTTTAGAGAAGACCCATTCTCCAGGTTTTAGGTCATGTAAAGGTGACTCAGGAAGATGTTGAGGAAAGACAGCTCTCATCTGTTGATGCTAGGACTGAGTGTATTACACGGATCCCCAGCAAGTTTAGCATGTCTGCTTGCAATAATCCTTTATTTTTTTATCAACACCTAGTTTATTGGTGATCTCATCCCATCTCATGACTTTAAATGCCATCTGCATGCTAATATGTCTTGATTTATTTCTAAACCCATGGACTAGTCTGTTACTAACTCACAAAAGGACAGTCTATGAACTCCAGAAGTTGTTAATCCCATTGTCAGTAAAGCCAATAACTAATATTGGCTCATAGCTTAAGATATGGAAGTCTCTGAGAGTTTACTAACTTGAGTTTCAGAAATATTCTTTCCATTTTTCCTGAATATTGAAAGTGATATGGACACATATACTTCTGAGTAAGTGGCAGAGCTTTGCAAAGGTCCAAGTAAAATGGGTTTCCTGTCACTAAAGAGATAGAAAAGTAATTTCCAAGTCTGGAAACACAAAATCAAGTAAACTTTTTTGGCTGCTGTTAGAGCTGTAAATATCTGATGAAAGGCTTCAATCTAACCAGAAATTAACAAATACTGACCAGGACACATTCAAAATTCATCAGAGTGCAGGTGTATGTAATCCATTTGGAAGTGTTCACAAGGGTCCTGAGGGTTGGTTCTTGTCCATTTCCCATCCAACATGGTTTTTACTGTATTGTGATGTTGACAAATGAGACGTGCATCAGAGACACCCTTGGCCATTTTGGTAAAGTTTCCCCACTGATGTTGATTGATCACAGAGGCAAATATGCCCTTGCTAAGGTGAGTGATTCTAAGTAAAATTTTTGCAAAGTTCTACTGCTACTGGGAACCAACCTCAGAGTGGCTGAGATCATCCTCAGGCAGTTTGCATCTAGATATCTCCCAGGACCTTTCTTGATGCTGGAGTCAAATCCTAGCATTCTGTAATAGCTTCTTTGAACACAATCCAGAGATTTGGTCTCTAGGTGCATCAAAAGGTCTAGGATCCTAGTGAGGTGGCCTGAACTCCACAGTATCTCCTTTTGTACAAGCTTCTACCTTACTATCATCACATCTTTAAGAAGCATTAGCATGCTCAAAATTCCTTTAATTTGTTCAGCATTCTTGATTGAGATTTCTGCTGAAGTCAAGGACCCCTCTTTGTTTGCAAAGCATTCCAAAATCCTGACCTACTCCATGTCTACTATGTATATTAGCCCTCTTTAGCTAACAAGCTGTGAAGAGAGCAGTGAGTTCTACCACCCAGTAGATTTTGCTTCTGCTAGGATTTTTGCTTCTGTAAGGATTCATATTATAGGAGTGAAGTGAGATCTGTTATAGTTATGGTATATTCTACCTAGTATTTTCTGTTTTAATCTTAAGATATGTCTCATCAACAAACAAAACTAAGTATTGACTTTCTAAAGTAGTTTTTAGCATATCTATTCAGGGCCTAGATAGTTTATACATTATCTAGACAGTCATAGGTGTCCCCTTTTTAAAGAAGATTAAAGAAGAGTTGCAGGATTCAATAATGAATAGAAATATGTAAAAAAAAAAAGAGAGAGAGAGAGGAAGGAATAGGATTTCCTAGAAGGCAAGCCTCCTTTATGATAGATATTGTTTATTTTCAATAAGCGACAAAGAACGTACACTGCAAGGGACCATAGTTTAAAGGAAATTCTAAAATTCAAGTGAACAGAGCTTCTGTGGCTATTGCTCTTAGACAAGGTGATTAGACTTTTGCCACTGGGTTAAGAGAGAGACCATAGTAAGGTATTGGTCTCTGATGATTCACAAGAAGTTGAGTATGAACACCCAGGGCTTATTCAAATCTCTCATGTTATATATAAATAGACAAGATTATGATAATTAGGTAGGCATAGAGTGGGAGGTTTTTGAAGAGTTAATTTTAACTTATGAACACAGTGCTTGTGTTTTAGTTCTCAGAGAAGAGGTTTAGTTACCAGAGATTTGGTTAAGTCAAACAGTGATGTGGAGACTTTAGAAAAGCTGGTAACTCCAGTAGCCAGTGAGATCCAGGAAGCCTCTTAGCTGTCTCTTAGTTACTGAAAATGTAACTTCTCTTTGGAAACCTTATAACCTTTCTGAAAACAGTAAGCAGGTACGTGGAATAAATCTTAGAGCTCACTTCTCCCTTAGAATACAACAAAAGGTCATCCACATATTGAGTGAGAATAGAATTACAAGGAAATTTAAAGTCCTTGAGGTTGAGGTTGAAGACTTGTGAAGAGTAGGACAGTGCCTCAAGAACCCTGGGCGTTATATAGCAATAATATTTTTTACTTTACCAGGAGAAAGCACACAGGTACTGGTTATTTTGACCTAAAGGTACACTAAAACAAGCAGAACAAAGATTTAATACTATAAAATTGTAGCCTTAGGAGCCACCTAAAAGAATATAGTATTTGAGCCTGGTACTACAGGAAGCAGGAAATAACTATCCTGATGTCTTGAACAAATATATATAAATGCTGTCCCCTGAGGTTTTAACAGGGATGATATAAGTATTATAAGTAATGCTACAAGGTATGATGAATTCTTTTTAACAGATGATATAAGTATTATAAGGAATGCTACAGGTATGATGAATTCTTTCTTTGTTAGGCTTTTGACTATTCGTTGTAGTCTTCTTCAACCTCTTGTTAAAAGGATATTGTGCAAGTTTGAGTTGTGATTTAGATGGGGCAATCTTAATTTTGATGGGCTCAGCCTCAATGCTACCTAAATCAGGTGAATATTTGTCCACGAATGTCTGATATCACCTTGATTTCTGTGATGTGAGTTTGATTGAGATACACAGACATTGGTAAATTGATATTGAAAGAGCTCAGGAAATTTCACCCCAAAATATGACTCCTTGGTTTAAAGAGTATTTTGAATTAAAGGCTCTTAGAGATCAACAGGCCTTGGAAGGGGCTTTCCCTCTATCTGTGTAACCAAATAGACTCATCAAAAGAACAATTGACTTCCCTTCCCTTCTCTGTTACCTCACTATATTGCAGGAAAGAAAATCAAGAATGCAACCACACCTGGCCCGAATCATTTTAAATATAATATTTGACTCTCAAGGTTAATTTAATTTGCAAAGAGAATCATTTACAAGTCAATCTGTTTCTCCCACCCATTCATTCTCCTTAGCAACCATTTATTGCCCCTAAACAGAATTACCTATACTCCTCATCTAAAAGGAGTGTATAAAAGTGTGTGGATCCCACAGGGATATTGGATAATCACTCTGTGATTCTCCTGGTGCTCATGGTAAATAAACTTCTTCCTTTTATTAATCTTCCTTAATTGTGAGTTGATCTTTCAGTGAACTTTCAGGGTAAAGGGGAAGTTTCCCCCTCACTCCCATAATATCGAAATCAGCTATGCCGTTATTATAAATAGGAGGACCCTGAGGGATTTCAAGAAAGGAGCTATTAGGAGATTTTTTTAACTGCATAATTAACATTTGTAAAGGAGAATATTTAATCTGGCAATTCAGTTTGCACAGTTAACCACTCCCTATGAAGTTGGCAGGTGGGTGTGTTCATTAAGAAAGAAAACAACCCAATTAAAAAGTGGGCAAAGGACATGAACAGAAATTTTTCAAAAGA
>VBSM01000361.1:89373119-89425655 GCA_008086735.1 Cheirogaleus medius
TTAAAAAAAAAAACACTATAGATTGGAAAGACACAGACTGTGGTGTAGAAGAAGTGCGCTCAGAGGAAAGGACAGGGAAAACTGTCATTTAGGTATTTTCATGCATATTTACCAGGTTTGGGAAAAGCCTATGAATATTCATGAGGGAAGTCAAGCATGTGTGCAGTAGGCAAACATATATGTACCATCTATTCTATGTTCATTTTAGGGTGGAGTTTTAACATTAAAATGAGGTGGAATTCGGCTGTTTAGATCAAGAGGGAAACTATAGGGCATAAGGATGTTTTGTGTGCAGCCTCTGTGAGCCAGCTGAAACTGGCTTGAGGTCTGTGCCTGTTTTTAGGAAAGAATGTTTATAAGGGCCTGGGGAGGAATCCAATGGGCTGATCTTGGGCAGTCTACCAGGGTCAGTGGGAAACTCCCAGTTATAACTGTTTGGATAATGCTGTTTTAAAGGCTAGTTCCTGTTCAGTTACAGAAAAGAAGACCTTATGGCAGCTAGTAACATAGGGGTATGTGACAAACCCCTCTCCCTGCCATGGCCACTTTATTCCATTTCTAGCGAATCATTTGGGCCACAGGGGGTCCATTTCATTTGTCAGCTGGGTGTATATTTTAGCACCCTGAAACACTAAGCTTCTTCTGAATATTTTGGGCCCCAAAGATTACACGAACTGAAGAAACTAATCAAAAAGCCAACTGAGGCTAGGAGAGTTTTTGTTATTTTAACAAATTATAGTTACAAATAGTTCTAGAGATCTTTGAACCCATAGACTTAGAAAACTACTGTTATAATGTTTTAGAAAATGTAAAATCATGACTCTCATACAAATATAAAATGAACACATTTTAAAATTTTTATTTAGCTTCTTAAGTTAATGAGAGAATCGGTAAGATGTTAAAAGCCATATACAATTGACTTTGAGCAATAGGGCTTTGAACTGTGCAGGCCCACTTATACATGGATTTTTTTTTCAACTAAGCATGGATGGGAAATACAGTATTCATGGGATGAAACTAGAGTATAAGGAGGGCAAACTTTTCCTATATGTAGACTCTATAGTGCCAACTGCAGGATTGAGTATGCATGGATTTGGGTATATACAGGGGTCCTGGAAACAATCAGCTGTGGATTTCTAGGGACGACTGTAGTTGTATTTATCAGACTGGAGCAAAAGTAGCAAGGTTAAAATGAGATTTGCAATTGAAAACCACGTGGGCACATGAGCTTTCTGAAGGTGAAAGTGTAGATGAAGAGCAGATACATATCCAATCCTTTTAAGGAACTAATAAACCAAGACAAGACATGAATATTGATTAGCAGATCATTAGAAACTTTCAAAATAATTGAAAAAGTATTTCAAATTTAGGTGGTAAAATATATATAACATAAAATTTACCATTTTCACTATTTTTAAGTGTACAGTTCAGTGGCATTAAGCGCATTCACATTGCTATGCAACCATCACCACCATCCATTTCCAAAACTTTTTCATCATCCCAAACTGAAACTTTGTACCCGTTAAACACTAACTCCTTATTCTCCCTTCCCACAAGAACCTGGTAACCACTACTCTACTTTCTGTGTCTATGAATTTGCTTATTACAGGAACCTCATGTAAGTGGAATCATAAATATCTGTCCTTTTGTGTCTGGCTTATTTCACGTTGTATAATGTCTTCAAAGCTCATACATGCTGTAACATGTATGAGAATTTCCTCCCTTTTTCAGGCTCAGTAATATCTCATCACATGTGTATGATACATTTTCTTTACTTGCTCAGCCCTCAATGGACACGTGTGTTATTTCTGCCTTTTAGTTATTGCAAAGAGTACATTTTTAGTAGAGTCTTGGGGGTTGATGCAGATCACAAGAGACTAATTGAATAAGAAGCTTATGGGAAATCATCTGTATAAACTCATTTGAGAAATATAACTGTGAAAAAGAAATGTAGTATGAGCCACCAAATAGCAATGGAAACATACAATGTTCTTTTAAGATGGAGTTGTCCACAGCACAGAAGGTTCTGGTCTGCAAGATGAAAGTGCCATGGAATCTCACTATCCTCTTTCCATCAATCCACATAATAGTCAAGAAGAGCACAGAATTTAAGAAAGTTCAAAATCTGCTTACTTTTCAGTTAAAAAAGGGGGAGCATCTCTGAAACTTCACTTTGGGGACTCAAAGTTTCTCTGCAAGAGAGTTGACCTATGTCCATTCCACTAGTAACAGTCTTTCTCTGTGTGTGTCTGTCTCTATCTGTCTCTGCCTCTTTCTCTCTCTTTCACTGCCCCCTCCCCCCACACACCTAAATCTCAAAGGCAAGTGGGAGTTAGTCAGTTCTCTAATTCACACACACACACACAAAAGCCACATAAAAACTACAACAGTCATCTGCCTGCAATCTTGCCAACTTGGCCACCATTTACCACTAAGCTTCACGGAAAACAGGAGGAAAAAATGATGATTTCTAATGCTGAGAAAGTAATTTTGCTTTAAATAGAGGAAGGAGTTTTTCTATTTCTAACAAGGAACACTCTGTGATTCTTTGAACAGAAAACTTTCCTATTTATCTCTTTTAAAAACAGCTAAACATTGCCGAGCAGTACAGGTCTACAATATCTGACCAGTTCTTGGTCTAAGATCATTCTTTTCTCTGTGATTAGCAAGAACTAGGTGTGTTCTTCAGGGAATCAGGGTAATTCCTTTGACAACATAATTTCTGAAAAAGTTAAAAAAGTTCATGTGCTATTGCTCTTGAGTTCTTATGAATACATTTAATTATAGCTGATGTTTATAACCACAGAACTT
The DNA here is from genome assembly GCA_008086735.1 of Cheirogaleus medius. Classification (NCBI taxonomy): domain Eukaryota; kingdom Metazoa; phylum Chordata; class Mammalia; order Primates; family Cheirogaleidae; genus Cheirogaleus; species Cheirogaleus medius. The sequence goes on from VBSM01000361.1 coordinate 89,375,931, forward strand.
TCACATGCGAATTACCCAAGGTAAAACCAGTCCCTAAATCTGACTACTTACTAATTGCCTTGTGGCTTTCTAAACTTTGGGAAGATGCATACAATCCCTGCTAGATTCCTCAATTAATTCCTCCCTGGATCTTTACTAGACATTAAAATAACAAACCGTGCCTTTATTAAACACTTGCTATGTTAAACACTTGTTCTAGACCCATTACATACATTGTACCAGTCCTCATGAAACCCAACAGGTAGCTATTGTGGTCCCATTTTGCAGATGAGAGAGCCAGCTCAGCAAGGCTACTTCCTCAGCAGGTAACAGGAATGTCTGGGCTTTGAACCCAAGTATACCTCACTACAAAGTTGTGTTTTTATCTCAAAAAACAGCCTCTCCAGGAGGATTGCTTGAGCCCAGGAATTTGAGGTGTAGTGGGCTATGATGATGCCACTGAACGGTAGCCTGAGGGACATAACGAGACCCTGTCTCAAAAACAAAACAAAACAACCCACCCCACCTCCAAAAAAAAAAAAAAAAGTCTCTCAAAAGAGCAAGCATGCCACAGACAATTTAACCAACAGCAATCAGGTTAAAACTCCAATCAGGCAAGGACATTATGAAGTGAGGTTTGGAAATGACAACTGTTTTTAGCAGAACTCCAAACTTTCCTCCATGCTTATTACAAGATAGCAGGTTAGGTCGGCCAGATCGGGGGGTTTGAGCACTGTCCCCAACGCTCTAACATGAGAGATATTCTGGGCATTGTTTCCTCTTTCCAACAGGTGTGGAGGGTTGAGTTGATCATAGCTTTGGTTCATGTTGCGTCATAGCCCAGCTTGGAGCAAGACCCCTTTCCTGTTTTTATCTGTCTAATTATACCCTTGTATTGTCATTATCCGCAGTGGGGGCTGTTTTGACATGGCCACATTTTGAAGTTGTCCCATGTAGGAGAAGTTTGATTCCAGGCTGCTATGGACGGAATGGGGTCCCCTGAAAATTCCTATTGTTGAAGCTGTAACCCCCACTGTGAAGGCATTTGGAAATGGCACCAATAAGGAAATAATAAAGGTTAAGTGAGATCACAGGGATGGGGTCCTTGCATCCTTACAAGAAGAGGAGGAGACACAAGGGCTTCCTTCCTCCAGTTGCTCACAAAGAGGAGGCCATGGGAGGACACAGCAAGAAGGCAGCTGTCTACCAGCCAGGAAGAGGGCCCTTGCCAGATACCAACCCTGACGGCACCTTGATCTTGGACTTTTGGCCTCCAGAACTGTGAGAAAATAAATATCTGTCATCTAAGCCACCCAGGCTGTGGTGTGTGGTTACAGCAGCTTGAGTAGATGAATATATAGGCACTCCTTGGCGATGTATGATTTGTACCCAAAGAGAGCAAAGGTATGATTCCAAATGTTCTAGAATGTTCTAGAATGATAAAATAGTCTCAATATGAAGTTTATTTGCATTTTACTTTCTTAGTGTGCCCTAGAAGGCACTGTTGGGTGGGAGTCACAGCTCAGGCCACCAGTTCTGCTCCTCATGGAAGCAGGGTAGGAAAGCACCGTGAGGGGAACCTCTCCTAAGGCCCAGTGGCAGTTGTTCCTCCTGGGATGTGCCCCAAACAACACCACAAAATCCTGAACAATCTGTTTCTTACTCTCTCTGAAACCTGGAACAGGAAAACATAAGAACTGATAAAAGTTTGGCTGGGTGGCAGGTAGTGAATTAACTAAGTTCTTTTCCCCCTTTTACTCCTCACTGTCCCATGCCTCCTTTAGGGTTAGTGGACACAAACATCATTTCTGGGATTGCCAATATAGTTGATAAAAAGTAGCCAGTGTTACTAGATAAACATCTGGCACCAGAATTTCCGTTAAGAAGAGAACTGATTTTGTGTTTGGAAAAATACCCCAGCAGAGCTTGGGGACAACCAGTGACATGTTGTGGTCTCCTGGGTGCACTACTGTTCTACAGGAGACAAAAGGAGAAATGTGTCCATTACTCTGGAAAGGGGGTGGGGAGAAAAGAGACAAATAGAAGAAGAAAGACAAAGAAGAAGAAAGAAGAAGATAGATGAGAAAGAGGTTTGCCAATGGCTGTGTGTGCTGTGATAGGAACCTTCCCTCAGACCCCTCCTGTCTCCAGTAAAGTTAACAAATGCATCTATTATGAACTCGGTGAAAGGCAAGGCTTGTGCCTGGGCGGTGACTGAGACAGTTCATCTGGACACAGCGGTGGAGACAAAAGGCCTCCTGAGCAAGCTGACCATCAAGAGTCGGGAGATCATGGTGAGGGCTCCAGGTTGCTAGAGATCTTCACAAAGGTATTATAATACTCACGTCACATTAGCCTGCCTACAAAAACCCTGGCAGACATTCAAATGACATGAATAGAAAGAGAGCTAGGCTGCTCCAAATTTCTTTTTTCTTTTTTTTTTTTTTTAGAGACGGGGTCTCGCTCTTGGTCAGGCTGGTTTCGAACTCCTGACCTTGAGCTATCCACCCGCCTCGGCCTCCCAGAGTGCTAGGATTACAGGCGTGAGCCACCGCGCCCAGCCCTGCTCCAAATTTCTTAAATATCGGAGTGAGCTTGGAGGAATGTCTCTGATAAAATATCTCCACTGCAACCTACAACCTTCTCTCACCATCAGCTTCATGCTTCCCCCTGGATGGGTTTCCCAGGAAGTCTGAGTCCAGGAGAGGCAAAGTGAGGAATGACAACCACGTCAGAGTGCAGAAAGAGAAACTGAGAGAGCCACAGAGATGCAGGAAATGAATACACAGGAAGCCTGAGTTGCAGAAGGCAGCTGCAAAGCTGGCAGGAGTTGCCAGGTCAAATACACCCTCACAGCTCCCATTGGCTTCTAGGTGCAGAGCCTAGGAAGCTTTCATCTGCCCCACGGCCATGGCAGGCACAGAATCATGCAACGTTTTCAGATGCATTGGGAGCCGGCTGGCTGTGGAAGTAGGTCTGAGATAATGCATCACTGGCCTAGATCTTTCCACCCTCCCTTCATTCTCTGCTGGCAGCAACTTTCTGAGACTTAAGCATGGCTTCTTCCTCTATATAATGAGGCATAATTCTAAAATAGTTGCATAATTTTAAACTTCAGAAAAATAGAATCAGAAAGGATTGAGAGGGAGTGTAGGACCAGCAGTTTTGTCCTGAGTTAACAAGATAGAGTCAAACTTTCTGACTCCTGACACGATTTTTTGTGCCTCTCCCGGTGGATGGTACTGACTGGCTTTTAATTCATAAGAGGAGAATGGAGAGGCAAGAAGTGTCTCTGTTTAGATGCTTCTCCTTCACTTCTAATCTCTGCAGCTCTCTCTGCAAGCCAAAAAATGGTTCTGACCTATTTCTTTCCAACAGTAATTATAGCTCCTATCAATTTTCCATAAAAAGATAGATGTGGGGAAAAAAGTGAAAACTTGATGGAGCAAGACATGGGTTGACTAAGAATGTCACTTCTCTTCCCCTGTTTCACATTTCTCTTAACTGTAATGAACACATCCCCTTGGAGACAGAAACCCAAGGCTAGTTGTGACAGAAATGGATATCCAGCAATTCATTGTGGTTCATTGCCACAGAAGTGTTATGATTCCGTTTCAGTAGACAAGAGATACCCAGGGAGTCTTCTCCTGTTGTTACATTCTCATCTCCACCCTTCACTAAATTTACTTAATTGGAAAGTAGAATTTAAATTATGGGGATAAGGATGTTCTTTTTCTCCTCTAGGGCCATCACCTGGTACATCCTTACTGCAGTGTCTACTCACAGAACACGGATGGTGCAGGGCAGGCGGAATGCTTCCCTGGAGGCGAACTGATACATTCAGGCTTTGTCTTTCCTGCAGGCACATGTGCTGGGACTATATGATGCAGAAACCGCTGGGGACATTAACGCGGAAGTAGTCAGAAAGAAAAATTCTGGCAACTGGCTTCTTTCTATTGCAGTTGTGGGCCATGTGGAAAGCCCAGTCATAGTGAAATTTGTCGCCAGGCTCTCAAGTATCTCACCAAGGCATAGAAGGCAGGAGTGTCAGCATACCTGGGGCTGTGTGTGGCTCACAGGCACAGTTCCCTGGGGGAGGCGGAATCCAGAGAAGAGCCAGGCAGAGGCTGGAGGAAGCCCATCAGTGGCTTGCTTGCCCTCTGTCCCTGACTCTCTCAAGATCTCCTCCTCGCTACCACCCGACACAGAGCCAGAGATTTCTGGTATTACAGCAAGTGTTACAGTGGGTGGTCCCGAGGACAAACTGAGCAGCACACGGAGAGTCAGAGAATCAAAGTTGATTTGCTGGTGGGCTCAGAGGGGCCTCGCCACCAAATTCTGAGCCCCGTCTATCCGATTTTTCCCACTTTTATTAAGTTGGGGTGGTCTGAGAGGTGGGGTATCAGGTGTAGGTTAGTTGATGTGTCAGGTAATAGGTTTAGTGTCATGCTGATGAGCCAGGTAATAGATTAGTTGCGTGGCCAGGTAATAGGTTTAGAATTATGCTGATGCTGGTCTTCCGTGAGGGGTGGGGGTCTCAGGTGCCTGATGCGCCAAGTAATAGATGGGGATTTTCCTTATCACTGGAGTGGGTGAAAACCAACCATGCTGGGAAGTGAACACTTTATTGGAAACATGAGATGAAAACTACAGCACAGCAAATGTAATACGGATGTAACAACATCAAGTTTTCAGGAGTAGGAAAGTAACCCATAAAAACACAGCTGTCTCCGGTCACTGTTTTCACATGCGACCTATAACCAGTTTTTCCAGATATAGATGACATGAGACAGCACCAGGAGTCTCAGTGGGATGGACAGTGACAGTTTTTGGAGATATTTTCTGTGTTTGCCAACATGAAGTTCAAGGTCAGCCTGCTGTGCTTGGAAGAACCCTTGGTCGAAAGCCCTGCTTGTTACCTGACACAAAAGGCAGAAATTTTCAAATGAAAAGGAGACATGCAGCTGGGCATTGTTCATCTGCTTTGATAGTTATTCAAGAAAACAGCACTGTCCAGCGTGTGGAAATAAAGCCTGCTCGACCTTGACTGTGGGAGTCCTCAGCGTCTGACATTTATAACATTAACTGTCACACTAGAAGAAACATTTTTCCTTGAGGCCATGGTGTTTTATTACAAAAATAGAATAAAAACTTTGAAAACAAAATGATTCTTTCTAATTTAATAAAAAATTTGTTATTTTTTATTGTTTTCTGTGCATAAGTTATATGGAACTTGAAAAATAGTTCTTGTGGCTCCCAAGGTGGAGACGTGTGAGTTGCCTATGCTTCATGAAGCCCTGGGCTCAAAACTAGTGTGAGTTAAATACAAACTCACGTGGCAGTTATTGTATTAAAGAAGTCCAGCATCTTGGCCAGACCAGTCAGCGGATAAACCCATGCCTTTTAAACAGGTAGGGAAATCCAGCAGGTCTTGTTGGTGGCTATTGGCTATTTTTAAAAGTCTCTAGTTTAGAATAACCCAAGTGGTTCAGGGAAAATGGCCGGACACTGCTGGCAGACTGGGCTGAGGGTGAAGAAACCCTCTCTCAAAGCATCCAGTGGGGGCGGGGCTCCTGAGTTCAGGAACTTCGAGGACATCTGTTTAAGGGTTTGTGTAGTGAAGGTGATTGCGTGGGCTGGGAAGTGACCAAGAAGGAGAGCCATAGGCTGATCTTTAGAAAGATCAAGAAGGCGGAGCACGCTGTGAACAGGGCAGGCTGGGAGGAAGGCAGAGCCGCTGGGACCCAGGGCTGGCAGGGCAACCACAGCCCATCCTGGGGCATGTCCTGGTCGGCTCTCACCTACAAAAAGTGCGGGATTTACGACATGCTGAAGGGACCCAGTGATGGACCTGTGCCTGGGAAGTATTTTTCCCATTGATTCCACTGTAGGGGTGAGGAGAAACCTGCCCTTTGCCCTGAAAGTTTGCCGAAAGAGCAACTCACAATTAAAGCAGCTTAATAAGAGAAAGGTTTATTTACCATGTGCATAGGATTACTCAGAATTACTCAATATCCCAGTGAAGTTAGGATATTTTTATACATGCCTTTTAGAGGGGAGGGGGGAAATGAGGAGTATATAGGTAATTCTGTTTAGGGGCAATAAACGGTTGCTAGAGAGGATGAATGGATGGGGGAAACAGACTGACTTGTAAATTAACCTGAGAGACAGGTGTTATTTTTAAATGACTTAGGCTAGGTCTGGTTGGGTTGTTCTGCAATATATTGAGATAACAGGGAGAGGGAGGGAAGTCAAATCCCTCTTTGATCTTTTGATCAGGTCAGTCCAGTTTATGCAGAGAGAGGAAAAGCCCCTTCTAATGCTTTATGATCTTGCATGGCCTTTAATTCAAAATATTCTTTATAGCAGGGAGTCGAATTTGGGGGTGAAATTTCCTGAGGTCCTTCACCACAATCCCCCTCCTTCTCTTTTAGGAAAATTGTGTCTCTCCACAATTCAAGCGTTGAAGCACCAACCCTCGATACCTCAGGATGTGGCGGTATTTGACACAGGGCCCTACAGGAGTGATTAGGATGAAATGCGGCTGTTAGCAGTAGGCCCTAATCCAATCTGACCAGTGTCCCCAGAGGAAGCTAGACCCACAGAGAGCTGCCAGGAAAGGCCATGCAAAGAGGCAGCACAAGGGCAGCCACCTGCAAGCCAAGGAGAGGGGCCTCAGAGGACACCAACCCTGTGGCACCTTGATCTTGAACTTCCAACCTCCCGAAGTGTGAGAAAACAAATTTCTGTTGTCTGTGGTATTTTATTATGGCAGTCATTGTAAACTGATATGTTCTCATTTTAAGACTTTTATTTCCTTCTCTTTCTCCTTTGTGTTCATTCTCTTCCATGTGAGGACTCACTTTAAAGAAAACATTTCAAGTTTGTTTATACTGAAGTATAAATGACAAAGAGACCTGGAAATGTCCCCTGGGCTGTGGTGTCACTTGAATGACATGATTCCTGCCATGAGGCCAGTAGTGACGATCTGAGTGGATGGTCAGGCACAGGAGAGATGTGGGTAGACAGTGTTCCTTCCGGGGAAGTCCCTGCGGCTCTCTGCCTTTGGTGTTGTGATGACGGAATGGCCTGAAAACAAAAGGCAAAAATGTTTTCTGTCTCTTTAAAACCTTCTCACCCTTACATCCCCGCCTCAGGCCAGTGGTTGGGAAAGGTTGGGGAATGTCCTTTGTTCTTTGTGCTACAGGAGATGGCTCAACGGAACTGTCCGGGTGGAGGTCCTGAGAAGAGGTCACAAGATTGTCTTTGGCAGAGATGGGCCGGAGATGAGATGATCAGAATCATCAACTGTAGTTGAAGATGCATGGTTTAATTTCTATTTTTTTTTTAATTTGTTGAGACACGCTTTGTGGCCCAGGATATGATCAATCTTAGAGAATGTCCCATGAGTTGATGAGAAAGAGAGGTGATCTTTCAGTGAATTTTTTTGGGAAAGGGGAAGTTTTCCTTCACCCCCACAAATGAGTAAGAAATGGTATATAGGCTTAGGCTGTCTGGTGGTCAGGAGACTATAGCCCCCTCCAACAATGGAGTTACCATGAGACCAATGGCATGAAGAGAGATTGAATTGTCAGAGAAACACAAGAGCTGTGTTTCAAGACCCAAGGCAGGTCCATGATCCCACTAACCTAACCTATTTCACCTCGGTGACTATGCTTCTCTTTTGGTCTCTGCTTGCCTTTGCACATTTTATGCTTATTTCTCTCAGTACCCACCAATGATTAATTCTCTCTTACTTCCCCATCCAAATTCTATGCAGAGACAGTCTGTGTGGCCTACCTGGGCAGCACCTTTTTGCTCTCTATCACTGCAGTAGACTTGCGAAGCCTATGGCCAGGTTGCCCTTAGGTCAAGAGTCTACCTCTGACCCCATCATTGTTCACCTCTCCCTCTTCAGCAGGGGTCTGGTGCAGAGCAGAAATGGTCTAAATAAAAATTAAATAAAAGTCTAATGTCATCCATCTTAAGTAATATGGCATGTTCCCTTTAGTGTGTAAGAAAAGAGAAACACAAAAGGGCAGGGAATATAAATATTTATGTTTATATTTTATCTATTAGAGTTCCATTAGATTTTCAGCTACTGTAATACTAAAACATATTGGGGTATCAAGGATATTAACCACGTCCCCAAGCCCTGATGTTCACTGTCATCTGAGCATCGTTCTTTCAAACGCCATCATGAAGTACAGAAGAAGGGAGTAATGATGCAACAATTTAAAAAATCTTGATCTCTATATTGTTCCTGCAGAATACTCCGCCACCACCCAGGTGGGCTTACACTCTGCTCAGAGCCAGGACCATGAGCTGTGGCTTCTCTCTCTCTCTGTCTCTCTCACATCTCTCTTCCTCATTCTGTATGCCTCCTGAAAAAATCCCAAGTGAAAATGGGAACTAAGGATGAAACTCCATCATTATTTGTACATCTGGGCATTCCCAAGACTTTTACTGAGAGTTTGTTACTGTGCTGAGCTACCAAGCGTCCACCCTGACAAGATCTCCTGTCTTGCCTAACTGGACAGATGAAATACAATGTGAGGGAAGTGCCCGCAGGGAAATCTGCATATGTGAGAATGGAGCAGGAGGGGAAAACAGTCTGTAGAAATTGAGGAGCAGGTGTGAGTGGAGGTGGCAGTGGAAGATTTTCAAAAGGGAAAATTATATTAAACTCGACACATTTTATTGTTTTATGACTTTCCATGATTGTTTCATGTCTTTTCTCTCCTGTCTGGATTGTAAGCAGAGACAGGTCTTATAAATGTTTGTTCACTACAGTGAAGAGCGATATTGTGGGCATGGAATAGGCAATCAAGAAACTCTTGTCAAATTAAGCAACAAAAGAATATGTGTGAGCCACCAGGAGTCAGGTTATAAGGCCTACCGCTGTAATTACAAGTCCAATGGCAATTATTAAGAGTGACTTTTATAGCAATAAACTAAAGCTTAAGTTGATGTTAGGTGATCAGTCAGGAAAAGGATTGTAATGAAGTCTTGAAAAGACTGAAGCTGAATGAGTGAAAGAAAGTTAAAGGTGCATGCTTGTGCGTGCGTGTGTGTGCGTGCGTGTGTGTGAACTCAGGTGTACAGAGTCAATGGAAGTTTAAGATAAAAAAAAAGCTCAATGGGAGAATGACAGTCACATCATGATGTCTCCAGAGCTGCAGCAGAAATAAAACAGGGCCACTAAAGTGAGACCTGGTATGGTCTGATAAGCATACTCTATTGAGACCTCCTGTGCTAGGAAGACTCTGAAGCAAAAGAGATAAGAGATAAGGAGACACTACAAGATATTAAAATCACTTAGAACAGTACCTTGTATATAGGGAGAACTTAATAATGTTGGTTGTTACCAATATCGCACAAAATTGTCAGTATCTTAGGAAAAATTCAAAGTACACTTTGAATTTTTAATGACCGCATACCCATGTACATAGGTAGCTATTTCTTTTCCTATTGGCTACTGCACAGATCTATGTAATCCTCGACTAGACAGATGTGTGACTTTATTCACATCTGTTGTGAATGCCCAAGGAAGTCTTGATTAATAAAAAGGTTTCTTTTCTCAGTGTTAATGCAGTTGAGAGCTTATATATATTTTTATTTTTCAGCAGGTAAAGAAGAACCCCATTCTGGTTGAAATATCTTCCTGCCATTGTTCAATAATGTCCATTTTTCTATGTTGATCATAAAATGCTTTCTTGTTTCTGCTTGCTTACTAGCAGCAGTGGCTGGGTTAATTGCCTAGTCTAGTTGATGCCTTGCTTTTTAACACATTTATGCTCATTTGTGAATGAATTAAATATGCAGAAAAACTGGTGTAAAATTCCAGAATTTTTGTATTAAAAGTCAATAAAAAGAGATTTCCTTAGGGCATCACATCAAATTCAACCAAAGCTGCCTTTGCTTTTCCCTAGTGCTAGTTGGCCACTCTGAGTGAATTGTGGTACCTATAAACTACCCGTGTTTTTTTTTCTCTCTCTCTTTCCTAAACAGATATTAAAGAAATTTATTTGGAAATTGGATTGCTGCATCTAATCATGATTTTTCCCCCTTAGCTTTTCTCTTCTACATCCCCCATATAAATAGTATTATTTTAAGAAAATTTTAAAGAATTAAAAAAAAAAACCATGAGAGTAACATATTCACAATTAAAGGTTCAAATCTTACCTAACCACGTAATCTTTATCTTGACATCTAGTTTAAGACTGAATGCAGAGACTTAGACATTTTTTTTTTTAGAGAACACAACTGAATCCACTACAGTCCTAAACTGGAAACAACTCATATTTCCATAGACAGGGGAATGGATAAAACAAATTGTGGTACATCTTTATAATGGAATACTGCTTAGTAATAAAAAAAAACTATTAATGCATCAATAATGGATGCATTTTAAAATAATGATGCTGAGTGAAAGACATTAGATAGAAGACATATTACATGATTCAATTTATTTAACATTCAGAAATTATAAATTAATCTGTCATGACAGAAGGCTGAATATGTCTTGCCTAGGGAGAGGCATGGGGTGAAGAGGGAAGAGGTGAACAGTGGACTACAAAGGAACATGAAAGAATATGTTCATTATTTTGATTGTGGTTGGTGATTGTGTGGTCTCATGGCATATATATGCATCCATACATATGGCTGCTAATACTTGCTCTGCCTCTGAATGCTTCCTTTTGGTAAAGGGCCTCTTTCCCACTCCATGTGATTCTGATAAGCCTGATGATCAAAGGAGTGGCCCAACTCTTCTGCCAAGTGAGGCCAATAGAGACCATTTTGGAACTTGATCCAGGTACTGCAGAGAAGAGACTTCAGTTCTTGAGAGTCTACAGCTGCTGAGGTGTTGAGGGTCATCTTTGCCATGTAGAGAGGGAGTGTGTTGGTTTAAATAAAACTCACAGAAGAAAGCAGGGGGAAATGGAGGGAAAAGGGAAAATAAACCCTGATGGCGTGGTTTGAATTCCCAGATTCAGCTATTCCTGAAGCCAGCCGTAACTTCGGATTTCCCAAATAAACGAGCTCCCAAATTCCCCTTTTAGGCTTAAAATAGTCTGAATTGAGTTTCTGTAGCCACTATTGAAAAGAAGACTCACAAAATGCTGAATCCAAAGTTGTGTCACTGCAGAAAGAAAGCTCATAACCACTGGGCAACACTGCCTGACAGAGCGCCTTTGTGTGCAAGCATCAGTCCAGGGAAAATGCTGCCTTGGAAGGTAATGCACTGTAATTAAACTAAGCAAATGCAGATACACAGGGAATGACACTGGAGTTTTTTATAATACAAGGAAACATAGACATCAAGTAATTTGAAAATAATTCACAAGTCTGCCTGAAGAATGACATTGTATTGTCCTTTGGAAGCAAGAGAAGAACACAGTGTGGAATTGTCAAGAGTGGGTCCTGTCAGACTGACTTGGCTTCTGTTTCTGAATAAATTCCTGCCAGATAGATTAATGGGGAGTTTTTACTGTAAACAGAACATTAAATTCCAGACAGCCCGGCCTCACGGTTTGCCCTTGGTGGAATAGCATCTTCCCTAGGGCCCTCAGCTTCCTCATCTGTGAAATGAGGCCATTTCAACATTTGTGTACTTCAATTCCATGACTCGATATTCTTTTTTTTTAAAAGGGGAGGAGGATGTCTGGCTGATGGGCTGGAGGGGCAGGCCAAATTACACCTCCTCCTGGAGGGATCTACAGGGCCCTGAAGGTGGAAACTTTCTCTGGGGCAGGGGTCCCTCAACCTCGGCACTATGACATTTGGGGCTGGATAATTATTTGTTGTGAGGGCCATCTTGGGCATTGTTAGATATTTAGTAGCATCTCTGCTGTCTACCTACTTGATACTGGTTACAACCCTCCCACTCTCAGTTGTAAGAACCAAAAATACCCCGGACAAAGCCAAATATCCCCTGGGGGACAAAATTATGCTCAGGTTGGGCCTTCTATGGGCTCTGTGACAGAGTGGAGAGCTTAGCTTGGAGAGGCTGTGAGGGATGCAGTGACAGGTCATGCTGGTATCTTGGAAAACAGGATCACAAAGGATCTCAGGAACTTAGAGTAGTCAGAGGCAACCAGTCTGGTGTTCAATAGGTCCAGCTGAAGACAGGGTGTCACCCAGGGCAACTAAAGTGCACCCTCTTAGAATAGGGAAAGAGCATTTGGACACCAGGGGAGAACAGACTCAATAGCATAAAGCCAGTGGCAAAGAGGCAAGTTGTGATTTGGGGTGTGGAAGAAGTAATTTTTAATGAAAAACTAGAAGGTCAGCATTCGCCCTGGGTCCAGGCTGGCTGTACCATGGTCAGGAGCCTGTGCTGGACAGCCCCAGAGACCTGGGCAAAGTGACTGAAGAACTGTCAGAGAGGAGACAGGAGGAAGGGATTGCCAAATTCAGCTCCAAAGGACAAGGCACACCTGCTGTGAGGGTGTCCGTTATCTCCTACTCCTGCCCCAGCTCCTCGGGGAGATTCTTCTTTTTCTTCTACATATTATTATTGTTTATTATTTGTACCTTGAGAATTTGTTCTGACCCATTTCAGCTTTTTTCCTTTTTCCTGATCATTTTGCCCACCTTAAGGGGCTAACTTACTCCTGTCATTGAGACTATGTAGAGATTGTTGGATTGGATCTTTTTTGTTTAATTTGCTCAGCCTCTTTGTTTGGAGTTCTGCCTTTTGCTTGTTGAATGCCATGGGCAATTTAGTTAAAGGTTACTCAGGATGTTGAGTAAGAGCTATGTCTTTGACTGAATATAAGCAAAGATTACAAAAGAAACAAAGGAAACAATTGTTGAATCTGCTCTCCACCTCCCTGCCCCTTTTAGACATTATGAATCCTTATCTCAATAAGGAGAACCAGCAAAGGGTGGGAAAGATAAATAAAGACCAAATATAAGAGCATGGCAGGCCTACAGGAAATTAAGAATCACAGGATAGTTTGTCTCTGACAGACAAAGGGAGTGGTAAATCAGCAAAGAGGGGTTACTGAATCTGGAGTTCCAGATATGGCTGGGTGTGGGCAGGGATGTAGAATGTGGTTGCAAATTTTTCACCTTAAGACTTCAGGGAGCCACACGCCTGTAATCCTAGCACTCTGGGAGGCCGAGGCGGGTGGATGGTTTGAGTTCAGGAGTTCGAGACCAGCCTGAGCAAGAGTAAGACCCCATTTCTACTCAAAAATAGAAAGAAGAAATTGTTTTTAGAAAATTAAAAAAAAAATAAAAAAGTAAAAAAAGACTTCAGGGAAAGTGTAACTTTTATTCTCCATGTATTACTGATCATTTTTAGAGCCTCCACACATTTTTAAACAGCAAGAAGGATAGGATGTGTGTGTGTAAAAGGGGAGAATTAATTTAGTGTGATCCAGTAATCTTGTATGATAAACACAGCATATTTCAAGTTCGTGGTAAAAAAATCCAAGTGATACATAAAAGTAAAAATCTTGAAATTCTACCTTCCAGGCAACTACCATGAACATCTTGGTGACATCTTTTTGCTGATCCAATAATCTGAGCAGGCCCTCTGGGCCTGAATACTTGATCTTGCAGGTCTGGTCCCCTCCGCTTCTCTTCTCCAGGATGCTATCTGGGTGCACTGAAAGGTTCCATGTGACCTCCTGCCAGCAGAGTATAGGGGGCCTTAGAGCTGCCTCCTCTGTCTCCACAACACTCCACTCCCCTAGTCTTTGATAAGTGGTTGCTGGATGGCTTCATTGATAGCTATAGTTGGAGGCTTCTGAGTCCATGGCACCTCCCTTGTTTGGCTGCCTTACCTCTACCAAGATAGGCCAATGGTGGGCCCTTTGAGGTGCCCCTGAGCTATTTTCCCAGACCACTCAAGAGCAGCAAGAATTTTTTGCTACCTGTCCATGAAAACAGGGCAGTATCAAGATGCCCTGCAAAAATATGGCTTGGAATCTGGTTCAAAAGTCCACGGCTCATGTCATTCCCTCCACTTGTCTGTACCACCTGGAGCAGTGACATGGGCCATGTTCCATCACAGTCTTTTCTATTCTGCCATTTCTGCTTCTTTCTCATCTGTATGGTCCTGCGGGGCTAGGAGGGGTGAGTCTCTCCCTATCTCTTCCTCAATACTAGTCTGTTTCCTTTCCCGGAGGCTGTTGTGCAAGATGGGGTGAAAAGAGAGATGGATTGGCTTACTAACTGGAGAAACACAGTGTTTGTTGTGAGGTACAAATAACAGGATGGTCTGGGTCTGAGAATTGTACCCACTGAAGACAGAATGAAAGGAAATGGATAACTCCCCACAACGGACCAGGTTTTTGTGGGGATGAAGGAAAACTTGCCCTTTCCCCAAATAATTTCGCTGAAAGATCAACTCACAATTAAGGCAGATTGATAAGAGAAAGGTTTATTTACCACATGAATGGGGAGAACCACAGAGTGATTATTCAGTATCCCAAGGAAGTTCAGATGTTTTTATACCTGTCCTTTCGGAGGGGAGGGGAAGATGAGTTGTACAGGTAATTCTGCTTAGGAGGAACAAATGGTGCTAGGGATGATAAATGGTTGGGGAAACATATTTACTTGTAAATGATTCTCTTTGTTAAATTAACCTAAGAGATAGGTATTATATTTAAATGATTTGGGCCAGGTCTGGTTGCATTCTTGATCCTCTTTCCTGCAATATATTGAGATAACAGGGATAGGAAGGGAAGTCATTTGCCTCTTTTTATCTTTTGATTGGTCTTTCTGGTTTATGCAGATAGAGGGAAAGCTCCTTCCAGTTGCTTTTCGATCTTGAATGATGTTTAATTCAAAATATTCTTTATACCAAGGAGTCATATCTTGGGGTGAAATTTCACCCAAATTCACAAAGATTATAAGATTTTTCCCTCAGAGATTCAAGATGGCTGACCAGAGACACTAGCTGCCAAAGCATTTCAGTAAGAAGGAAAAGTTTTAGATGAGAGAGCAACAAATAAACAAACAAACACTTATAGGTGTAATTCTGAGGGAAGGGTTCCAGAACCTATAAGAGACTCCATGGGAAGAAGTTGTTGAGCAGAACAAGGAGCAAAATACGAGCAGAGACAAACCATCAAGAAGCTTAGAGTCCAGTGAAAAGGGTAGGTGGAACAGTTTGTTTCTCCATCCCTCTCATCTCTGACAGTCAGCAGGTTCCCGAGCTGCTGGAGAGACTTTCTACTCCCATGAGCCCCAAAGCTGCTGCCTCCAGTGAACTGTGGACAAAGCAGAGGCTCCCAGCCCCCCTGGGGCACTTCCCATTACCATAGAACGGAGCTGGAACAACAGGCGCCATATTGTTTCTCTGCCCACTGTGTACCTTGTCCTCCCCTGGGGCTTCACCTCCTCAGGTTTCATCTTGCTCATTCCCACACAAACATTTCTCAACTCCAGCCCAGACTGTGGGAGCCACAGGGGTCCAGTGGGTACCAGGGGATCTGCATGACTCCAGAGTGTGGACATTCCGTGTGGGCTGTCTCCCAGAGAGAGGGATAGAGATGACCGGAGTGCCAGCTTTCCTCCATCGAGGTGCTTTTCCTCCCCTTCCCCTCCCCTACCCGTGGCTGCTAAGAGAGATAATCAAGCCACCACACTGAGGCTTCCATAGAGAGTGGGGGCTCAAACCTTTCCTCTTAAGGTCCAGCAGCAGACTGAGGGGTGCTTGGACTGTGAGCTTCCTGCTCACTGGTCCTCCCTGCTGCTGCTTGCCTGGTAGCTTCATCAGAGCAAGGCACACCCCAAAGCAAAGGGACATCAAACTTGCTTGAGCACTCCATAGGCAACTTGGGACCAGCACATTTCTCCCTGGTATGATTAGGGATTGATCTTAGGGGATCTGGGGATAGGCCTGCAGGCCAGATCCCATACCCGCAGTTCTTGATTGTGTCACTCAGGGACATGGAGGGGAGATTTGTGAACTAATCTCATGAGGTGAGGGAGGCCATGTAGTCAGAAGTGATAAGAGAGTACAGTGTGGGTCCCAGTTGCAGTGAACTCAAGGGGCACCTCTCCCCCCACAGGAAGGCCATGCTCTCAGCTACAGGCTGGGATGCTGGGATGCTGGGCTGGGAAGCTCCCAGTCTGCAGTGCAATCATGGGGGAATTCAGCTAGCTTGAGCTCCGGCCTGCTAGCAGACACCAGAGGAAGACTGTAGAGCAGGGAGTGGGAGAAGAGTGAAACCTGCTCCTAACAGCCAGATTGTGAATCTCAGACTGCCCGCAAGCAAGCAGACTTTTCTGGATGGGTGGGGCCACTTCAGCCCCTCCCTAATGGCTTTACACAGAAGCTGGGAGAAGACCTTTGACCCTTGCCAAAACAGCTACTTTGTCAGCTTTTGTGGAGCCTGAAGACAGGCTCACCCAACCCAGCCCCAACCAGCCTCACTCCCCCCAACCCCCTACCACCTGAGGCATTCAAGTGCTTCTCCTGAGGGACTAGAGCCGATCACATGACCCTAAAACAACACTGCAGCTTGCTCCTTCTCACAAGCACCACCTACTGGCAGGGAGGTCAATTTGCATGCCATTTAGAGCATTTACTGACTCAGTCATACAGGGTGTGGATGATTCTCACTCACAGGCACCACCTACTGCTTTATAGATTAAACTGGATTTGCCAGTACAATTCACACTGTTAAGAAGACCATGGTGCTGGGGAAGAGAAAGGATTTCAAAGACCTCCATACTCCCTCATCAAAGTGAGACAGGGTATCTGCTCACACACATAGCTCACCACTACAGCCTATAAACAACTAGCAACTGAAAAACCACCATACTAAGGATATCTATAACCAAGGCATTCACTTAGAGCCTAGATCACCATCAAAGCACACACAAGAAAAGCCAAAGTTTTGTACTCAACATATGATACAAACATACCCATATGAGTGTGTGTGTTTGGGGAAGCCCCATTTAAACAAAAGAAAATCCAAAATCAAGAAGCAACAGCTGTTCCAATGAGAAGAAATGAGCAAAAGACCTCCAGTAATATGAAAAATCAGAGTGAAAGGACACTCCCAAAAGGGAACACCAGCATCATAGCAATGGATACCAACCAGAATGAAGATATTGCAATGACAGATAAAGAATTCCAAATATGGATTATAAGGAAGCTCAATGAAATCTAACAGAAAATGGAAAATCAAATAAAAAAAAACCAGAAAAAGAATTCAGAAATGAATAAAAAATTCACTAAAGAGATTGGCATATTAAGAAAAAAACAAATAGAACTTCTTGAAATGAAAAATTCATTTATGGAAATACAAAACACAGTGGAAAGTTTTATGAACTTTAACTAGACAAGGCAGAAGAAAGAATCTCAGAGCTTGAAGACAACTCTTTTGAATTAACTCAGTCAGTCAAAAATAAAGAACAGAGAATTAAGAGGCATGAACAAAGCCTACAATAAATATAAGATTATGTAAAATGGCCAAATATAAGAATCATAGGCATCCCAGAGGGTGAATAAGAAAACACACAAGAGCTGGAAAACCTTCTTGAGGGAATAAGTGAGAAAAATGTCCCTGGTCTTGCTAGAGATTTAGACATCCAGGTAAAAGAAGCTCAATGAACACATGGGAGATTCAGTATAAAAAATCAATCACCAAGACACAAAGTGATCAAATTGCCCAAAGTAAACACAAAGGAGGAGCTCCTGCGAGCCGTAAGGTGAAAAAAATAAAGTAACTTACAAAGGAAAACCCATCAGGTTAACTGTAGACATCTCAACTGAGACCTTACAAGCCAGGAGGGACTGGGGCTCTATTTTCAGTCTCTTTAAACAGAACAATGGCCAGCCTCAAATTTTATATCCTGCAAAACTAAGTTTTATATATTAAGGAGAAATTTCCACACAATTAAACAGTGAGGGAATTGGTCAAGACCAGACCTTCACTGCAAGAAATACTCAGAACTGCATTATACATGGATTGGCATAATAGACACCCACCAGAGTAAAACCACTCAAGAGCTAAAGCTCAGAGCTTATATAAAACAATAGCACAAGAGGTAAAACATAACAACAAGGTACCACCCAACAGGATGAACAGAACAGTATCACACATATCAATTCCTCCAATGTAAATGGCTTGAATTCCCCACTCAAGATCCATAGGCTGGCTGAAAAAAATACAAGCCAAGATCTGCTATCTCCAGGAGACACATCTAACCCACAAGGACTCACACAGACTCAAGGTGAAGGGATGGAAAACAATATCCTATGCAAATGCAAACCAAAAGAAAGCAGGTGTAGTCATTCTTCACTTGATCTTAGCCAAAAAGTCAAGAAGCCATGTAGCCATTCTGATATCAGGTAAAATTGACATTAAATCAACAAAAGTAAAAGACATAGATGATCATTATATAAAGGTAAAGGGAGCAATTTAACAAGAAGACATATTAATCTTAAATATTTATGAACCTAACACAGGAGCACCAAGGTTCATAAAGCAAACCCTACTAGATATAATCAAAGACATAAACAGCAGCATCATAATTGCTGGGGACTTCAATACCCAGGTGACAGAACTGGACAGATCATCCAAGCAGAAAATAAAGAAACACTGGCTTTAAACAGGACTTTAGAATGAATTGACCTAACAGACAATTATAGAACATTTTACTCAAGAACTACTGAATATACATTCTACTCATCAGTACGTGGAACATTCTCCAAGATTGATCATATTTTAGGTCACAAAACATGGCTCAACAGATTCAAAAAATAGAAATAATACCATGTATCTTCTCAGACCATAGTGGAATATAACTAGAAATCAACTCAAAAAAAAAAAAAAAACCTACTCAATTTTACACAAAATCATGAAAATTAAACAACCTGCTGCTGAAAGATTACTGGATCAATAATGAAATTAAGATGGAAATAAAAAGAGTCCTTGAACTGAATGACAAAAGAGAAGCAAGCTATCAAAATCTATGGAATTCAGCAAAAGCAGTCCTAAGGGGAATATTAATAGCCTTACATGCCTACATTAAAAAGACAGAAAGATCACAAATAAACAATGTAAGGATACATCTCATGGAACTAGAAAAGGAAGAGCAAACCAAATACAAAGCCAAAAGAAGAAAAGCACACCTAAGATTAGAGCAGAACTAAATGAAATCAAAAACCAGAAAATAATACACAAGATCAACAAAACAAAAAGTTGGTTCTTTGAAAAGATAAACTAAATTGGTAGACGTCTTGCTAGATTGACCAGGAATAGAAGAGAAATGCCCCAAATAATCTCAATCAGAAATGAAAAAGGAGATATTACAACTGATACCACAGAAATACAAAATATCTGTGAATACCATGTTTCCTCCCAGATAAGACAGGGTCTTATATTTATTTTTCCTCAAGAAGACACCCTACGGCTTATTTTCAGGGGATGTGTTATTTTTTTAAGTACGGTACAACAATCTACATTTATTCAAATATAGTTAAGTTGTCTTCTTCTGGAACATCATCATAACTCTCCAAACCCTGAATTCCATCCAGAATTTCTGGCAACTCAATTTCCTTTAGAACCATTGGCCCCAATCTCTCACGTCAAGCAATAGAGCTCTCATGGGGCAGATGAGAAGGGCTGCTCGTCTTCTTTACCTCTCCGTGATGAAATGCACGGGTTGTGCAGATACACTGCATAGCCATGCCCATCACTAGGTCTTATTTTCAGGGTAGGGCTTATATTGCACAAATGCTTAGAAATCCTGCTAGGGCTTATTTTATGTGTAGGTCTTATTTTCGGGGAAACACGGTACCATGAAAATCTCTATGCACATAAACTCAAAAACATAGAGGAAATAAACAAATTTCTGGAAACACAATCTCCCAAAACTCAATCAGGAAGAAATAGAGCTGCTGAACTGACCAATAACAGGCAAACAGATTAAAGCCACAATAAAAAAAAATCTTTCAACAACAAAAAGTCCTGGACCAGATGGATTCACAGCCACATTTTTGAGACCTACAAAGAAGAGTTGGTACCCACTCTGTAAAAATTATTCCATAACATTGAGAAGGAAGGAATCCTCCCGACTCATTCTATGAAGCTAGTATCACCTTGACATCAAAGCCAGGAAATGACACAAGAATGAAAGAAAACTATAGACTAATATCCTTTATGAATATAGATACAAAAATCCTCATTAAAATGCTAGCAAATTGAATTCAACAGTACAACAACAAAAATCTACCATGACCAAGTGGGCTTCATCCTAGGGATGCAAGGATGGTTCAACATATGTAAATCAATAAATGTGATTCCCCACATAAACAGAAGCAAAAACAAAGACCATATTATCATCTCAATAGATGCAGAAAAAGCATTTGACAAAATTCAGCACATTTTCATGATAAAAATCCTCCAGAAAGTGGGCATAGAAGGAAAAAATCTCAAAATTATAAAATACATATATGACAAACCAACAGCCAGCATCATACTGAATGGAGAAAAGTTGAAAGCATTCCCACTAACAACTGGAACAAGACAAGGATGCCCACTGTCACCACTTCTGTTCAACACAGTGCTGGAAGTCATAGCCAAAGCTATAAGGCAAAAAAAGAAATTAAGGATATCCAAATTGAGAAAGAGGAGTTCAAACTATCATTTTTTGCAGACAATCTGATCTTATATCTGGAAAACCCCAAAGATTCTGCCAAGAGACTCCTGGAATTGACAAATAAATTCAGTAGTCTCAGGTTACAAGATCAATATACACAAATCGGTAGCATTCCTATATACCAACAACAGTCATGTTGAGAGTCAAATCAAAGACTCAATACAATTCCCAATTGATACAAAGAAAATAAAGTACCTAGGAATATCCTGAACCAAGGAGGTGAACGATCTCTACAAAGAGAACTACAAAGCACTGAGGAAAGAAATTTCAGATGATACAAACAAGTGGAAAAACATATCATACTCATGGGTTGGTAAAATCAACATTGTTAAAATGTTCCCAGTACCCAAAGTGATTTATAGGTTCAATGTAATCCCCATCAAAATACCAATGCCATATTTCACAGATCTAGAAAAAATAATTTTACACTTTGTTTGGGACCAGAAAAGAGCTGGACTAGCCAAAGCAATCTCAAGCAAACAGAGCAAGTTGGGAGTTATCATAGTACCACACTTCAAACTATATGACAAGGCTATAGTAACCAAAATAGCATGATATTGGCACAAAAATAATGACATAGACCAATGGAACAGAACAGAAAACCATGATATAAAATCATTGACTTACAGCCAACTGACCTTTGACAAAGCATAATACAATATACACTAGGTAAAAGAAGCCCTATTCAATAAATGGTGTTGAGAAAATTGGATAGACACATGCAAACAAATGAAACAGGATCCATATCTCTCACCACTCACAAAAATTAAGTCAAAATGGATAAAAGACTTAAATGTAAGGCATGAAACCATAAGAATTCTGGAAGAAAAGTCTGGAAAAAGTCTTCTAGAGATGGGACTAGATAAAGAATTTATGAAAGAGACCCCAATAGTAAGCACAGCAATAACAAAAACAAATGAATGTGTCTTGATTAAATTAAAAAGCTTCTGCACAGTCAAGAAAATAATCAACAGAGAAAATAGACAACCTACAGAATGGGAGGAAATATTCATAAGCTATACATCTGATAAAGGATTAGTAACCAGAATCTACAAGAACTCAAGCAAATCAGCAAGGAAAAAAAAATCAAACAACTCCATTAAAAAGTGGGTAAAATACATGAACAGAAGCTTCTCAAAAGAAGATAGACAAACAGGCAATAAATATGAAAAAATGCTCAATGTCACTAATCATCAGGGAAATACAGATTAAAATCACAATGAGATATTACCTTACCCTAGTCTGAATGGCTTTTATTAAAAAGTCCAAAAACAGTTGATGCTGGTGTGGATGCAGAGAGAAAGGAATGCTTATACACTGTTGGTGGGACTGCAAATAAGTACGGCCTGTATGGAAAACAGTATGGAGATTCCTCAGAGAACTGAAAGTAGATGTACCATTTGGTTCAGCGATCACACTACTGGGTATCTACTCAAAGGAAAAGAAGTCATTTTATCAAAAAGACACCTGCACTTGAATGTTTATTGCAGCACAATTCACAATTGCAATGAAATAGAATCAACCCAATGCCTGTCAATTCATGAGTGGATTAACAAAATATGGTCTATGTATTCCATTGAATACTACTCAGCCATGAAGAAAGATGACTTAATGCCTTTTGCAACAATTTGAATGGAACTAGAGGCCATTCTTTTAAGTGAAGTATCTAAAGAATGGAAAAACAAACACCACATGTACTCACTATTAAATTGAAACTAACTGATCATCATACACATACATAAAAGGGAAGTCAAACTCAATGGAAAACAAGGAGAGGGCTTAGGGGAGGAGGGCTTGGGCCAAAACTTACCTATTGGGTACAATGAACAGCGTCTGGGTGACAGGCACACTGACCTTGACTCAAGCATTAAAAATGTGATCCATGTAATCAAAACATTTGTTCTCCTGTAATACTTGGAAATTAAAAAAAATAAGAAGAAGATTTCTCCTTCTCCGGAAGTGTTAGAATTGAATGACTCAATTTCATTATGAATGTGCCTCAGTTCCCTTCCCCACAAGGGCAGATGCTCGTGCTCTGTCCCTGAGATCTTCTGTTATCAGGTATGTTGCTTGTTTCTTAGGCACCTTGTGGGGGGTGGGATAGCTGGAATTATTCATGTGTGAATAATCGTTCTTGGCACTCAGTGGGCTCCCCAGCAACATTGCTGAAGGGAAGAGTGAAATAATCAAAGATAGGTAAGTGCTTTTCTACAAAGCTAAAGTTTACTTTGTTGGGAGACTGAGGAACAAAGGAGATGGCCCTCCAAGGTTGCGGGTGATTCTGTGAGTCTGTGTACACATTCTCATGGCTAGACAGCCAGATATTAAAATCTGTCAACGGTTCCACGCTGCCCACCTGGCCGGCTGCTCTGCTTGGTACTGACATCTGTAAACAGGTCATTTGTATTCTTTTGTCACCCCCGTTACTCTGTAGGAACATCCCTCAGGTTCACAGAAATTAGTTAACCCGCAGGCAGGCTGGTCGGATGATGGATAGGTGGCTTTTTCTCTAGCCCAGTTAGGTTTGGAAAGTGCCAGATGCCTTCACCATTCCGCTGGTGTGCTGACGCGCATGGTCAGAGAGCCGGGGGCACACTCAGAGCAGGAGCACAAGAAGCAGACGTTTCTCTCCCAAGGGAGCTGTCTCCAGCGACCCAGCACTGCCATGGCAGCGCAGGGACCATCTGTGACGTCCTTTCCATTCCCCGCCCTCCCAGAGAGAGACCTGACAGAGCCTGACAGAGCTGCAACCTTGGAGCAAAGAGGCTTCCAGCCTGTTATCTTCACTTTTCTCAGCAGGCTCTTTCCCTCCCTAATTGTCCTGTTTACTCTTCCTGTTCTCTTTTAACAGCCTGGCATTCAAAGCGGAACTAATTCTGTTTCAGGACAGGAAGCAACATGAAATCTACCTGCTTTTGAATTCCATAGTCCATTTTCTTTCTTTTTCTAAAAAAAAAAGTAGGGCATTTGTTGGTTTGCATATTTCTGATATCTCCTTCTGTTTTCTTGATTCCTCAGGCGGAACTGCCTGTGTTCACTGTTCCATTGATGAGGGTGGGAAGGACTCTCGAGCTCCCTTCTGCTCTGTCACTGGCCTAAAGCCATCCGGCATCCGTCTCTGGGCCACCGGACAAATCTGGTCACAACTGTGGGATTAAAGATGCACTGGAATGCAGGAGATTGGCGCAGGGGCACGCCGACCCCTTCTAGAGAGTTCTAGGACATGATGAACATGTAATGCAAAAGGCTCTGGATCTCATTCTCTGTTCTTAGTTTTGTATTGCTTGTTGTTGCAGAATCCACAATGCTGTTGATAAAGTTGCTTTTCTGGTACCTGACATTCCTTACAGATACTCCTCAGTGCTTGAGGAGTTGTAGCTCAACTTTTTAATCAATTGAAATTTTACACTGGATTAGTTTGCTAGGGCTGTCATGAAATACCACAGGCTGGGTGGCTTAAACAACAGAAATTTATTTCTTGTGGTTCTGGAAGCTAAAAGTCTGAGATCAAGGGGTCGGCAGGTTTGATTTCTTCTGAGGCCTCTCTCCTTGGTTTGTGGACGGCTGCCCTCTCCCGTGTCCTCACATAATCTTGTTCTCTATGTGTGTGCATCCCCATGTCTCTGTGTGTCCAAATTTCCTCTTTTTATAAGGACACCAGTCAGCTTGAGTTAGGGCTCACCCTAATGGCAGCATTTTCATGTAATCACCCCTTTAATGGCCTATCTTTTAAATACAGTCACATTCTGAGGTACTGGAGGTAAGTGATTCAACATATGAATTTTGGGGAACACAATTCAGCCCATAACAAATGCCTAAGTTTTTTTCTGAATACTCTTTGTGCCATAACATATACCAAAGTTTTCTTCTGAATATTCTTTGTCTCAGCCACTGTGATAGGCACTTATGCCTTGTCCACCCAATCAGACCCTTTAAGCCAGCCCAGCACCTCAATAGGTCACCCACAGGGTGGTCTATGGAAATTTCCTGGCTATGGACCTCATTTCTGGGCTACACCTCACACTTGATCCCCTCAGTGCTGCAGCCTAATCTTTCACCCGTGACCTCGGCTCCCGCAGCCCACCCTCCTGCAAGCTGCGCCTCCTGTGGCCTGTAGGGCTCCCACTCCTTCTCCTGGAGCCCAGTCCAGTACGAGCTGCTTTGCAGAGGAGAAACACGAAACAAAAGAGATCAAGTGACTTTCTCAAGGTCACACTCCAGCAAGTGACAGAGCCGTGATTCTGACCTCTGACTCAGGTCCAGCCTTCCTTGCCTTACTCTGTGTAGACGCCCGGCTCACATCAGAGCTTTAAAAAACATATTCTTAAGAAGTAGCCTTATCAGTCCTAAGTCTATGAAATCAACCAATTTGTCAACTGGAACTATAAAAAAATTCTTCTTTTTCTGGTGACATAAATTCCTTACCTCCTTTAGGTAGAAGCACAGAAGAGGAACTCTTTTGTATTTTTGTCCTGATACAGTTTTGATTCCGTTGATCAAATGGTGTATTTTAAAGCTCCTGTATTTTAAAGCTCATGAAATTTTTGAGGCTTGATGAAGGGCAAAACACTCTGTGGTCAGCATCTCTTATTTCCATGGTGATTCAGAAGTTTTCTTCCTGATTTGTCATAGCCTCACCTTTGATTGGAAATGTTCAAAAAAGATACTCTTGGTGTCTCTGATTTTCAAAACTATGATTCAAGGTGGTCCTGTGCACTACTTCTTGGCATAGCCAAAATTGATTTTCTAAGGTTTTCTTTCATGATGAATTAGAAGTTGCTCTTGAATCTGACTTTGATGTCTGCTTTTGGTGGTTTCCTGAAAGTTCCTTCTAATTGGCGAGTTAACTGGGAAACAGGTAATATAAGGCTTTTATGACAAGAAAAGCTGTCCCTCCTTTCATTCCTATTTGCCTGCCAGGAAGAAGTGTGCCTTGGGTTCCATGAAATGGCAACGACTCATCATGGAAAGAATTTCTCCTATGTATTTGTTAAATACTCACATATTCTGGGGAGCTCTACCACATAAATAGTTTTAAACATGTATCTCCTACTGCTTTTATTTTTTTAAAGCAATTTTATGGAGGTACAATTTACATAAGATAAAATGCACAATTTTAAGAGAAAAGTTTGATGGGTTTTGACAAATGTGTACACGTGTGTAGCCATCACAGCAGTCAATATAGCAAGTCTTACCATCAATACCCATATTTCTTTTTGCCCTTGTAATTAATGCCCACACTCAACATCAGCCTTAAGACAAGAATGTTTTCTGCAATTATAGTTTTGCCTGTTTAGAACTTTATACAAATGAAATCAAACAGTATGCACTTTGGTGTCTGGATTCTTTCATTCAGCATATTTTAAATTTTATTTTGTGATTCATCCATGTTGTGTGTGGAACAGAAGTTTATTCCTTTTTATTACTGAGCAATATTACATTGTACAAATGTACCACCTTCTGTGTATCCATTTGCATATCAATAAACATTTGGGTTATTTCCAGGTTTTGGCAATTTAGAATAAATTACATACAAAGTAATTACCAATATTATCATATATGTCAAGTAATTATTTTCTCTTGAGTTAATATTTAGGAGTGGAATTACTGGGTTTACAACTAGAGTAATTCAGCTTTCTAAGAAATTGCCAGTTTTTGAAAGTGATAGTGACGTTTTACATTCCGATAAGTGATGTATGAGAGTTCCCGTTGTTCCATGTTCTTACCAACACTTGATATTGTCAAGTCTTTTTAATTTCAGTCATTGTTGTGGGCTTGTATTATTATTTCATTACAGTTTTAATTTTGATTTTCCTGTTGATTAATGATGTTGAGCATCTTTTCATGTGCTTCTTAGTCATTTTTAAGTGTTTGTTAAAATATTTTGCCTTTTTCTATAATATTAGGCTGCTTGTCTTCTAATTGCATTTGTAAAATTTCTTTTTTTTCTTTTTTGTTTTTTTATTTCAGCATATTATGGTGGTACAAATGTTTAGGTTACATATGTTGCCTTTGCCCCACCCGAGTCAGAGCTTCAAGCATGTCCATCCCCCACACAGCACCCACTGCACCCATTAGGTGTGAATATACCCATTCTCTCCTCCCCCTTCCCACTTGCCCGACACTCAATGAATGTTGCTACAATATATGCACGTAAGTGTTGATCAGTTAATACCAATCTGATGGTGAATACATGTGGTGCTTGTTTTTCCATTCTTGGGATACTTCACTTAGTAGAATGGGCTCCAGCTCTATCCAGGATAATACAAGTGCTAGATCACCATCGTTTTTTGTGGCTGAGTAGAACTCCATGGTATACATATACCACATTTCTTTATATATTCTAGGTAAAAGTGGTTTGTCATACATAAGTATTGGGAAACTTTTCTGCTAGAGTGTGGCTTTTCTTTTTCTGAAAGTTATCTTTCAAAGATCAGAGGTTTTTAATTTTGATGAAAGTCCAATTTACCAATTTTTCTTCTATGCTTTGTACTTCTTGTGTTCTATCTAAGACATTTGTGTCTTAGATAGCCTGACCCAAGGATACAAGGATATTTTCTTGCATTTGTTTCTAACAGCTTGGTTTTTCTTTTACAAGTTTTATAATTTAGCTTCTATGCTTAGGTTAATACTTCAAGTTAATTTTGTGTGTAGTAGGGGGAAAAGTGTTTTCAAATTTTTAGAAAGTATGGTTGTCTACTTGTGCAGGCACTATTTGTTGAAAAGGCTTTCGTTTCCCAATTGGCACTTTTTCAAAAATCAATTGACTCTAAATGTGTGTATGCCTATTTTTAAACTCTCTGTTCTGTTACTCTGATCTGTATTTGTACCCTTACACTAATACCACATTTTCTTATCGATTTTGTATTATAATGTCTTCAAAACCAAGTAGGGTAAATCGTACAGCTTTGTTCTTCTGTTTAAAAATTCTTTTGTTTATGCTAAGCCTTTGCATTGCTCTACTAATTTTAGAATACAATTACCACTTTTTACCAAAAAAAAGCCTGCTGGGGTTTGGAATGAGGTTATGATGAATTTGTAAATTAATTTGGGGAGAATGAATATCTTAGCAATATTGAGTCTTACAGTTAATAAGCATGATATATTTCTCCATTTATATGTTTAATAATTTTTCTCAGCAATGTTTTGATGTTTTTATTATACAAACTGTGCATATAATTTATTAAATTTATCCACAAATACTTCATGTTATTGATATTTTTCTGAAATAAACTTTGGTATTTTAAAAAAATTCCACTTTCCAATTGTGTTTCCATATTATTTAGAAATACAATTGATTTTTTGTGTATTTATCTTATATCCTGGGTCCTTGCTAAATTATTGGTTCTTTGTAACTTGTGGTTTCTGTAGGATTTTCTATGTACATGATTATGTCATCTGCAAATACAATTTTATTTCTCTTTCCAATCTATATGCTTTTTATTTTTCTTGCCTTATTGCATTGACCAGGCTCTTTGTGTTGAATTTGGAAGTGGCGAGAATAGAATCATTGCTTCATTCCTGATTTTAGGTAAAAAGAGTTCAGTCTTTCTCTATTAAGTGTAAAGCTAGCTGTATGTTTCTTTCACACACACACACACACACACACACACACACACACACAGTCTCTCTTTCTCTCAGTCTTTATTGGGTTAAGCAGGTTTTCCCTATTACTAGTTAACTGAGAATTTTCATAATGATATAAATTCTCTCTGGTTTTGTTTGTCTATCATGCCTTCAATTTACTTTTTTTTCTTGCAGTCAAGGAAAATCAGGTTTATTTGTGTGTTTTTATTGAAGAGAAGTTCATGTAACATAAAATTAACCATTTTAATGCGTACAATTCA
This sequence comes from Cheirogaleus medius, assembly GCA_008086735.1. NCBI lineage: Eukaryota > Metazoa > Chordata > Mammalia > Primates > Cheirogaleidae > Cheirogaleus > Cheirogaleus medius. The sequence goes on from VBSM01000361.1 coordinate 89,404,391, forward strand.
GTGACACTTAGTACATTCACAATGTTGTTCAACCATCACTTGTATCTAGTTCCAAAACATTTTCAGCACTCCCAAAGTAAACCCTGTACCCATTAAGCAGTAACTCCCAATTCCCCCTACCCCTAGTCCCTGCCAACTACGAATTGGACTTAACTATTCCAGATATTTCATGTAAATGGAGTCATATAATATATGACCTCTCAAGTCTGGCTACTTTCATTTAGCATAATGTTTTTGAGGTTGATCCACTTAGTAGTCCATTTAGCCATTTTATGACTAAATAATATTCCATTATATGGATAAAGCACAATTTGTTTATTCATTCATTCATTGATAAGCATTTCAGTTGTTTCTACATTTTGGCTATTGTAAATAGTGCTGCTGTGGATATTTGTGTATTATCTGTTTAAATATCTGTTCCCAATTATTTTGGAAGTAGATTGCTGGGTCATATGGTAATTCTAGGTTTAAATTTTTGAGAAACCACCAAACTGTTTTCCATAGTGGCTGTAAAATTTTTACATTTTCACCAGGAATATATGAGGGTTCCAATTTTTGCACATCTTTGACATTTGTTATTTTCCAGGATTTAAAAATTGTTTTTGTTATAGCCATCCTAGTGGGCGCTAAGTGGTATAGCATCTTGCATTTGATTTGCACTTATGTAATGGTTGAAAAAGGCCATTGGCATTATGATAGGAATTGGTTTGAATCTGTACATTGTTTTGTGAGTACTGCTGTCTTAACAATTAAGTATTTTAACCCCTGAACACACATGTTTTTCCATTTATTTAGGTCTGCTTTAATTCATTTCAGTCAAGTTTTATAGTTTTCAGTGTACATGTCTTGTACCTCCTTGATTAAATTTATTCCTAATATTTTATTCTTGTTATTGTCATGGAATTTTTTCTTAATTTCATTTTCAAATAGTTCATTACTTTATATATATATATAAATAAAATGCAACTGATTTTTGTGTATTGGTCTTACATTCTGCAACTTCACTACATTCATTTATTAGCTCCAATAGGTTTTTCTTTTCTGGGGACTTTTTACTATTTCCTATATATAAGATTATGGCATCTGTGAATACAGATAGATTTACTTCTTCCTTTTCAATGAATGTCTTTAATTTCTTTTACTTGCTCAATTGCTCTGGCTATAATTTCCAGTACAATATTGAATACAAGTGCAAAAGTGGGCATCCTTGTCTTTTTCTTGATTTTAGGAAAACTTTCAGTCTTTAACCATTGAGTATGATGCTAGTTATGTTTTTCTTTTTTAACAGATGTCATTTATCATGTTGAGGAAGTTTTCTTTTATTCCAATTTTGTTGAGTGTTTTTATTATCTGTCAAATGCTTTTTGTGCATCAACTCAGATGATTGTATGTTTTTATTTTCCTTCATTTTATTAATGTATTTTATTATATTGACTGATTTTTGTATGTTGAACCACCCTTGCTTTCCTGGGATAAATTCCACATGGCTCACCTTTACTTTTGAAGGATATTTTTGCTAGCTATACAATTCTGAGTTGGTAGTATTTTCTTGTAGAAATTGAAAATATCATTATTATTTTCTATTTTGCTTTTTTTTCTGACATAAAGTTTATAATCATTTTTTCCTCTGTCTCCTTTATAATTTTCTCTTTGTTGCTGGTTTTCAGCAGTTTTATTATGATGTGCCTTGGTGTGATTTTTATTTGTTTCTTCTATTTGAGGTTTGTTCATTTTCTTGGATTTGTGGATTTATAGTTTTCATTACATTTGGAAAGGTTTTGTCCATAATTTATTCAATATTTTCCTATAATCATTTCCTTTCTTTGAGACTTTAATTACATGTATATTAGACTATGATATTGTCTCAGATGTCACTAAGGAGCTATTTTTTAAAATTATTTTAAGTCTTTTTTCTATGCGTGCTTCAGTTTGCATAGGTCTCTACCACTATGTTTTCAAGTCTTTTTCTCTAAAGCTTTTAATTTTATCAGTGTAGCAAGATTGCTGTGTTCTTTGTTTTTTCTCCCTGTGTTTCAATCCAGAAAGTGCCCCCAAGCAGAACTCCAGAGCAGTTGTAGCACTCACCTTGTTTGATTCTCTTCCTCTGGGATCACAATCTCACACAATGCTTCTTGTCTGGTGCCTGAAGGTAATAGTTTATTTTGTTTTATCTGATTTTTAAGTTGTTTAAGAGGGTAGGAAGACTTGGTATTAGTTACTCCACCATGTCCAGAAGCACAAATCTGCTGCTTTTTTCACTTAGTGCCTGATTGATAGTTTGGCTTCAGCTTTTTCACTGATTACTTTAGCACAAATGTGTCTAAATGGTTACTTGCCTCTGAAATTGATTGATAAATCAAGAGTTTTGTCTCCATGACTTTAAAGATTTAAAGCAGAAAGCAGAGAATGTTTGACTTAAACAACTGCATTGAACAAATGCAAAATTTCAATGACCTATCTGAGAGGCTGAGTCCTAGATATGCAGGAGAGAATGCATCTATCTCACACTCAAGTTAATCCTCTTGATAACACATTGACTTCCAGGCCACCTGCCTACAAAGAGCAGGTGTTGGCCCCAGATATTTTAAGAGACACCACCATTGCCAATAGGTAACCCTTTATGAACATCTTCTTACTGCTCCTGCTCATATTTCATGTATCTATGTGTCTAAGGGGCACCATATGTAATTCGAATGAAAAAGGAACTATAATTTCAAAGGGATTGGAAGGACATTATCAACAAAAATTAATTATGACAACTACCATATATTGTGTGCCTGCTATGGGGTAGGCACTACACATGTATAATAGTGTTTCTAATCCCCATGACCACGTTAAAAGGAAGAACGTCTAATGCCCATCTTACTGAGGCAGGAACAGTGAGATAAATTACTTCTGAGGTCCCAGGCTAAGTGACAGGTAGAGCTAGAATTTAAATTCCTATCAGATGTACTCAGAAGTGTTGTTCTTTCTGCTATATCATATTGATACCAGCAAATTCTGGAAAAGGGGCAAAACCATGGGCTCTTTTTTCCCTCTTATTTTACACTTTGTGGAGGAAATGGCCATCACTCTTCTCTCAACAACAGTTCCCTGCTGTACAGGTAGAATTACTTGTTTCTGTTATTAAAGGCTCTGATAGGATGCTGCTCACACACAAAGATTCTCACATCTTAGCGCAATTTCCTTTATGCTTTCTGAGGTTTTCCTCTGTTCAGGCCCCAAATGCTCCTCTGAGGCCTCCATTATCATGTCACTTCCTAGCAATGACTTACAAGCACAACACAGACTCCTCATAGGAAAACAGTGGGGATTCCAGCTTCAGCTTGGATAGGATAAACATCATTCACCTAGCTACATTCAAATTTTAAAATATTCAGGTCAATAATCATCCTCATTAAAATCACATTTGATATAAAATTAAGTGTCTTTTATTAACATAAAAATTAAATAATCCTGCCTATATACCTACATCCATGTAGCTATGCTAAGGATTAAGTAAATCTTGTTATTTTCCTTTGCCTATTGCTTGGAATATGATGTGAGGATCCTAAGGTGTAGTTTGAAAACACGTTCAGTACTCTGGGATTGAAAGGAAGTATTCCAAGTGCAGAAAACAAATTGAGTCTGCCTGAAAATCACTTGCAATATGAGATTCGGAGCTCCTTTTCAAAAAATGCATTTTTCTTCTTATTTTTCCTGTTGACAGTCATATTAGCTCCTGGCTTTTGTCAATGGTCTACCTCCTGTTATCTTAAAAATAGACCTGAAAGCAAAGGGATGCTATTTTTCTTTCCTATTAAAAAAAGGCACACTGAGTTGTTTCTGGCAGTCTCTAAATGGCAAGGTTATTTCATTTTCATAATTTACCAGTGATTTTCTAGGACTAACAAGTCATATTTTGGCCAGAGACAAGTGAGCCAAGTTTTAAAATGATAAACATTAATACATCTAGCAATAATTTAAAGATGGACAAAGTAATAATTGTTCCTTTGCTATTTCTTTTGCTTATGTAATTTTGTCTTTATCAGGAATTTAAATTACAATAGTAAATGATAGTTATCTGTGTGCTACTTCCATCTCCCTACCATATTTGGAGCTAGTTGAGGCAGAGCAATGACATTAGTTGCCTTGTGCTCTCATGTAGGGTCTGGCAGCATGTCTGACAAATAGTAGACATTTGTAATGTATATTTAAATAAACAAAAGTTCAAAAATATTTCATTTCCTAAAATTTTCACAAAAACACATTGTTAGCTTCACTGTGGGAGAGTCTCAGGAGAGTTTATTGATAATTCTTTATCATATATATATTTTTTCTTTCTTTCTTTTTCTTTCTTTTTTTTTTTTTTGAGGCAGAGTCTCACTCTGTTGCCTGGGCTAGAGTGCCGTGGTGTCAGCTTAGCTCACAGCAACCTCAAACTCCTGGGCTCAGGCAATCCTTCTGCTTCAGCCTCCTGAGTAGCTGAGACTACAGGCATGTGCCACCATGTCTGCCTAATTTTTTCTATATATATTTTGAGTTGGCCAAATAATTTCTTTCTATTTTTAGTAGAGACGGGGTCTCGCTCTTGCTCAGGCTGATTTTGAACTCCTGGTCTTGAGAGATCCTCCCGCCTCGGCCTCCCAAAGTGCTAGGATTACAGGCATGAGCCACCGTGCCTGGCCTTATCATATATATTTTTAAATATAGAGATATGTATCTTTAGAACAGCGAAACGAATACAACAAATACCCACATTACTGCCACTCAGCATTAACGATGGTTAGCATTTGATTATATTTGTTTTCTTTAAATAGAAAAAAAGCGTGATAGATATACCTAAGGTCTTTTATAATGGCCCTTGCTCTAGGTTCATTTTCTTTTTGTCCCTGGAGTACATTCTTGAGTGACTTCTGTTAAAGTAAATTCTTTTAAATTATGTCCATCTGAAAGGCTTTTACTTCATCTTTATCCTTTGCTGGCTAGGATAGGATCTTAAGTACACAGTTATTTTCTCACAATGATCTGAAGATATTGTTCAATTCTTTTCTGCTTTCAATTGTTGACATTGATGTATCTGTGTTTAGTTCAATTCTTTCTACATTAACAAATAATATTTTCTATCTGTTTTCTTTTACGGTTTTCAGCATTCCAAAAATTCATTATGGTAGTTGTAGATTTATTTTTATTTATTTTGCCTTAGATTAACAATTCCAAAGATTGCTTATTCTGGTGGTTCATCTCTTTCATCAGTTCTAGAAAATTCTCAGTTGTATCTTAAAATAGTACTTCTGCCCAATCTCTCTATTCTCTCCTTCTGAAACAATGCTTAAATGAAAGAGATGTATATTGCATCTTCTCATTATATCCTCTCTCATTGCTTCTCTTTCATATTTTCTACCTAATCATTTCTTTTGATGAACTGAGTTAATTTCTTGAGCTTGATCTTCTATTTTATTAATTATCTCTTGAGCTGTACTTAATTACTCTTTAGCTTATCAACTGAGATTTTAACTTTATTGATTTAAGATTTCTTCTGTAAGTATTTAATCATTTTAATTTTTGAACCTATATTTGATAATTCTATTACACTAGTTCTTAGGGCATTAAGTTTGCTTTTAGTTGTATTGTCTGCTAGATTCTATTTGTAAAGAGTTCTTTCCTTGAGCATTTTATAATTCCAGATGGGGAGCTCATGTTTGGTGAGGCATGATTTGTGGGACCTTGTGTATTTTGAAGATGGTATATTTTTCCAGAGACTATATGCATTTCTTCATGTAGGGACTATCATCATCTTGGGACAATTTATACGTTGGTTTCTCACCCTAAGGGGTTCTCAGATGATACAGATTTTGTAAATTCAAACTGAGAACTTGTGTGAACACAGGCCCGAGCTCTCTGAAAAGATTTTTTTTTTTTTAAACCAAGATACTAGCCTTAGACAAACAAGATGCCTTGTCATCTTCCTGGGCTGATGGATGATGTTTTTCTAATCCACCCTTTTATGGGAGGTATAGCCCATCAAGAGTCCTGGTTTCATGAGAAGGTCTTTATTCCTAACCCCGCGCCTAGCATGAGCTTTTCCTGCCCCTGTTTGGCTCCTAAGGCCTAAGCACTTTTATAACCAGGAAATGCACTTTCTCTCCATTCAGTTGCAGCATCAGCTTCTGCTTCCTGTTTGTTTTTAAGTATCTTATTTTTTTGGCCATTGGACATTTATAATTCTGGGAGATATTTACCATATTTTCCAGAATTTCTAGTGTTTTGTAAGGGAAGAGAATATTTCCAGTTATTGGTAGCACACTGCTTTGCCAGAAACTGATGCGTGTATTGGATTTTCTACATAGATAATCTTATTTTCTGCATCAAATCACATTTATTTCTACCTTTCAAGAATATGTATTATTTTTCCTTGTTTAATTTTCTAGGACCTTCAGTCTTGAACTTAACAGTAATTTTACCATTCAGAATTATGTTGGCTATAGATTTTGGGTAGATTTCTTAATAAATTGAAAAAGTTCTCTTTTAATTCCAATTTCCTAAGAGTTTTTATTTTAATCATAAACAGGTTTGAATTTATTGCATGCTTTTCCTGTATATGTTAAAATCATCATTTTCTTTATCCAATAAGCTTTGGATTTTGTAAAGTTGAGAGTTTTTCTAAACTATGAAAAACATTGATAGTTATTTTAAAATTGAACTGTATTTTGATTTATAGGATGAACCTAAATTGACCATTATACTGGTTTCCCTCCAATTTTTTACTTAAAAAAATTCAAGCCTATAGAAAAGTAAAAAGAAAAAGTACAGTGAGCAAACATATACCTGTCATCCAGATTTGTTAACATTTTGCTGTATTTGATGGTCTGTCTCTCTCTCTCTCTCTCTCACACACACACACACAGTGTATTTTCCTGAACCATTTGAAAGTAATTTATAGCCAGTACTATGCTTCTAAATACTTTAGCATGTATCTCCTAAGGACATTCTCCAACATAATTATAATATTATTACTTAGGAAATTTTGCAATACTGTGTATGCCATCCTTAATAAAGGACATTAAACACATTCCTTAATTTCTTTTTCAAGATTCAAATATAAATATTTATGAAACACTGTTGCTATTTCAAGCCCACAATGGGCTACAGAATAGAATAAAATGCAAAAATGAAAATGTATTGTTTCATGGGTTGACATAACACTTCAATGGGAAGAAAAGAGGGACCTTGCCTTGGCTTCGGGAATAGGAAGGTCACTGCTCACTTAAGAAGGGCTGTTCCAGGGAAGTGCTGAATATAAAAGCCTTTATGGGAGGGGACAGAAGAGAGAAATGGATGGAGGAAGTTTGAAACTGTGAGGTCGGAAACTCTTTTGTGAAACTTTGTCATGAAGAGGAACAGAGAAATACATAGTGGCTAGGGTGGACATAAAGACATGGAGGCTTTTTTTTCTTAATTGGGTGACATTCAGACATGTTTTAATGTCAACTGGAATAATCTAGTAGAGAAGAATGTATTAATAATAAAGGATTAAAAAAGGTTAATTGTATAAGTGATGTCCTTGGGAAAGTGAGAGTGTCTAAGGTAAGTGGAAGGGCAAGCCTGAGCTGGGGAGGGATATTTCTCTCATTGTAATAGAAAAGCAGTCAGGGGATGGGCCAAGCACAGAGGTATTTGAGGTTCTTTTAGGCCAGAGATTGGAAAATTTTTCAGTAAAGGGTTAGATGGTAAATATTTCAGGCTTTGCCAGCTGGGCCACCTCTGTTGCAACTACTCAAGTCTGCCATCGCTGCATGAAAGTTGTCATAGACAATACATAAACCAATGCGTGTGGCTGTGTCCCAAGAACTATTTTATAAACATTGAAATTTGAATTTTCATGTGTTGTAAAATAATTTTTCTTTTGACTTTTTCCCCCTCAATCATTAAAACTGTAATTTTCAGATTCTGTTCTACACTGACTGCAACTATTTTTTCCATTATGTATGAACCGGAGTCATCACCAGCTGAGAGCATGGCATGGGGATGAGATGCTAAATTTTGAGGGGCGTTAAATAAAAAGAACAGGGCCAGACATTAGTTAAAGTGGTAAAAAGATTTTATTCAGGAGCTAATGCAATAGAAAGAAAGAATTCAGTATAGAACTGGGCTCAATTCCAAATACAACAAGAACAAATAGGAATTTATAGCCAAGGAGCATTTTGGGGGTAGGGCTTGGGGGAGGTTGGTGGATGGAAAATTACTAAGAGGGCTAGAAGGGTAGGGGGAATTCTTGCTAAACTGACCTAACAGGGTCCTTGGTAAAGGCAGCCCAGGGTGATCAGATATCACTTGGGGGCTGGTGAGGGATGAGGACTTTGATCAGATATCAAGGATGTTGCATGATTATTGTTGAAACTGGGCTGTGCAGATCTGAAGACAAGGCCAAAGGACAAGGCCTAGTTGCGAAAAGGGCTTGGAGGAACCCAGATAAACTTTAGTGAAGGAGAGAGTCTGTCAGGGCAGAGGAGAACATATTAAATAAACATTTTTAAGAGAAAGAGATAAAATTTATTAAGGATCCACAGTAGCACTATTTTGTTCAATTAATCATCCAATTGACATCTGTGGTTAGGATAAAGCTAAGGCAAGTCTAGTCAGCACAGGTTTCTGATTTTCTCCAGGATCATTTGGCAGAGCTGGCACAGGTGATGAACAAGTGCTACCAGAATTGGGTGTTGCTGAGGGGGTGAAAAGGAGGGGCAGAGGGGCAAAGACACTGAGAGTGTTTGCTCTACATTGAGTGCCAAATAGCTACAGAGAGAAATGAGGACACGAAAGCCATATTATTTAGTGAAGACATGATATGACTGGAGATCTCAATGAGTCAGAACATTACTGGAATGAAATTACCAGAGTACACTGGAAATACAAAAGTTGGGAGTCAGACAGAGGGGAGTTAAAAAAAAAGATAGTTTAGAAATATGCAGTCTTTCATGATGACAAGGTGGGGCCATGAATTGCATGGCTGCGGTAGGGCTTAGAGAAGAATAATTAAAGCTAAAAACATCAGGAACCTGAGAAATGTTGAAATCACCATAAATTATGCCAGGATGAAGGGTGGAGAGTCAGGCAGCAAAGCAGGTGCAGAAGCAAAGTGAAAAGATCAGGAGATCATCTATGATGCAAACAGGAGAGACCAAGGGTTTTGAAGTCAGCTGATATGTAGTTCAAAGGAGCAGGTGAAATTTTTGTTTTATTTTGTTTGTTTCAAAAAAGGAAAAAGAACCTCTTGTGTGACAACATCTAGGCACATGTTTATTGTATCTTCTGGTTGGATGCTTTCCTGATCTAAATATTCTAAATGAAATGCTTCTCTCTAGATCTGGTTTTAGAACTTTTATAAGGTCCTCTCATTGAGTACATTCCTTTAGGGTCACAATTCTTTTTAACTGTGTCACATAAAGGAGCACCCCCAAATAGATCTCCAAAAGTAATTAAGGCCACCCTGTTCTTCATAAAATTTAAAGTAGAATTCAAAATAAAGCGTGGAAAGCATAGTTTGGCTGCATTTTTATTGGTAAAATGTGTGAGTTCTCCTTTGTCCTGCCTCACCAGAATCAATAAGCCATTGCAAATGCAGCACAAAGAAGTGGGGGAAAATAATTTTCTCTTTGTGCTAGAGCCACACTGTTTCTTTTGGTAGCCAAAGACTAAAGATCTCCCTAAAGAAGCTCTCTTGTTACAGTTACAAATCACAGCATAATAGTTGAGTTATACAATATTCATTGACAGGCTTGAAAGAAACCAAGTGTTATACCACCATTGGGAGCAGTAAACCCAGGCTGGTTAATAGCGGGCCTATGCAAAAAAACAACTGAACTGCTTAGTTGTCAGCATTCGACGTCTGCTAAACAGTCAGCAGCAAAATATTAAATCAAGGGCCAGATTTATCATGGGCAAGAGAAAGAAAAGTTTTTGAAAAAATTGAAAGCTTAGATGAAATAAAATGTTTAAGGAAAATGATAAAGTAACTTAATTGACTTAAAATTTAAAAGAATAGAAAACCTGCATAGAGAAATCAAATTCTAATAAAAATCTCTTCCCTACATACTCATGTATCCACCTAGACTGAGTTTATAGGCAAATTTTTGCAAATTTTCAAAGAATAGTCAAATTGTATCTTACAAAAAAGTACCTAAATATATAAAAAGACCTAAAGCTACCTGACTCATTTTTATTACTTTATTATAAAAACTGGGAAAAGATAGTATAAGAAAATAAAATTGTGGGCCAGGAAATTGAATCTGACAGCATGTTGCAAATAATCATCATAACCAAGTTGGTCTATTGCAGAATGAAATGATAGTTCAACTTCAGAACTTCTGTCAATATAATGTTACAAATTACCTGGAGGTTAATAAAGAAGGGTCATATGCAGAAAAAAATATTGATAAAATTCAACATCAACTTATAATAAATCTGTTAGCAATATAAACTTATCAAACTAAGAATGGACGTTCCTTTACTTGATATTCAATGGTCAACTGTTAGAATGAATGCATTCCTATTAAATTCAGGAATAAGATAAAATATCTGCTGTTCCTATCATCATTGGTAGGTCCTGGTCCTTCCAACACACACACACACATACACACACAAACACACAAAATAGAATTGAAAAGTATGAAGATTAGAAAGAAAGAGGCGAAATTTTCATTGCTTGAAAATATTATCATCTCTTATGAAATAAACTAAGAATAAATGGGCAAACTCTGGCGGCTAAAAAAAGAGATCAACAATATGGAGACTCAATAATATTTCTTTATATCATTAATAAATAAAAGACATAATGAAAAACAGCATTAAAAATATGTAAGTCTGTTTCAAGAGCCAAAGTATGGCTAAGCTGAGGGCTTAAAAAGATTAACTTTACCACGAGGGGAAAAGTGGAACCAGAAGACAGCTGAGTCAAACACTAGAATATTTTCAATTACTTATTCTGCTGTTGGTCTGTGTTTAGACTTCTGCTTTTGAAGCAGAAATTTGGTCATGTTAATTCTAACAATTCACAGCAGCAGATCCTTCTGCTTGGAACACCCTGCCTAGGCACCTGCTAGGTTATCTCCCTCAAAGACTGAGCTCCTTGAAGGTCTTACCCGGTCTCATGCATGTATGTGTCTTTAGTGCCTAACAGTGTACAACACACAGGAGAAGGCTCAGCACATCTTTCTTTGTTAAGTGGCTGGCACTCGGAAAAGGAATATTTTTGTGTACCTATTTTTTTGCATTTTCTGTGTACTTGATCACCGGACACAATATATTGAAAGTGTTTTGTGTGGTGCTCTACACATGTGGAGGGTGGATGTTATTACTCTTATATATCATACAATGATATTTTGTCTTTAAAAATAAGATAACGTATAATATTCAAGAGACTACTTCTCTGAAGAACCTTTAAGTCAAGGACACTGGGTTCATGTTTGTGGTGAAATGCACTTTTCCCAGGAAAAGGCTGAGAGGATGGTACTTCAAAATAACATTAGGCCTACAGGCCACTGAAAATGTACCCATTCAAGGATTCTGTGTAGGCCTTTAATGCTTTGATTGTGAATTACATATTTAGTCATTCATTTGGAGCCTTCTCTTCTCGAATTTATGTTCCAAAGTAATGAAACCAGGATTGAGTTTCCTACTCCTGTTTTCTTCCTTAAATGATTATTTTCAGTTGCTTCTGCTGGAAGATTGCTTTTTACAAGACAACTCAGTCCTGGGCAGGAATACTGCAAGGGAGTTGAGTTTTGCTTCACTACTTGCCCTGTAGCTTTGCTGGTACCCTGATGCCTTTCCTTTCTTCTTTATGATTCATTTTTGTATTGATACAGACAATAACAATGGCATATTATATTTATACATTGTTTTATAACTTATATTAATGTTTCCATTTTTTTAAAATTAAAAACACTTTTTTCTCCTTTGTCTTCAAATAAAATCTTACTTGGAAGTTTAAAATAAATGACCAGATTAAAGGACTGAGATACCCAGGTTAACATGTGTATATGGTTGGGGGTGGGAAGGAAATTGTCTCTCAGGGACTAAAGGCTCTGCTTTCTAGAACAGCATGCATCAAACTTTGAAACCATTGACATGTGTTGTTACTACAACCCCTCAAACCAGATAGGGCAGGCACTTTTCAGGCAACTAAATTTTAGGCACTTTCTAGGCAACTAACTTTAAGCAATTTATCCAGGGTTTTACACCTAGTAAGTAACAGAGCCAAGACTGGGGCTGACATTTTATCAAACAAACCCAGTACTCTTTTCACAAACATAATAGGTAATTAATTACAACCTGGGCAAAAAATGAATCTTATATATGAAATGAATAATATATGAATGTTTTAATTAAAGTTATCATCCTCATAAATATTTTTCTTCAATAAAATATTTCTCCAGCTGGTTAAATAAATAGGATGCATACTTTTAATGGGCAGTTTTATAATCATTAAATAGAATTAGGTACTCTATGTGTACTGATATAAAATAATTTCAAAGATACACTATTAAATTTTAAAAAAGCAAATCAGAACTGTTTCTTTCATATAGTATATAGTGTGCTATTATTTGTGTAGAAATCTATGTATGTATACTTGTATGCTTGTGTGTGTGGTGGGGTATATTGAGTATAAAGGAAGAATACATCACAAACTATTGAACACTAGTTCCTTCCAGGAGAAGAATAGAATGAATGAAGGTTAGAAGTTAGAGGGAGAATTACTTTTCACTGTATATCACTTAGTATCTTTGAAATTTTGTACCATCTGCATTTAATCACAATTGAAAAATAATTATCTTTTATATAAATTTGATCTATGACAATACATTTTTTTTTATTTCAGCATATTATGGGGGCACAAATGTTTAGGTTATGTGTGTTGCCTTCCCCTGACTTCCCTTCTAGAGTCAGTGTGATCTATGACAGTATGTTTTGCTAAGGGCTATTTTGTGACCCTAAACCCTGTCAGGTTCCCCATTATATGTTCTCATGTCATTGTACATCATATCTTTAATTTATTCATTAATTTGCAATTGTTCAACTATTTTTGTGATTTTTTTTTATTTTTCAAAAATATTTTTTTATTTCAGCATATTATAGGGGTACAAATATTATATATATTGCCCATGCCCCCCTCCCCCCTCGAGGCAGAGCCTCAAGCATGACCATCCCCTAAATGTTGCACATCTCACTTATTATGTTTGTATATACCCATCCCCTCCTCCCCCTCCCACCCGCCCAACACCCGGCAAATGTTATTACTATATGTCCACTTAGGTGTTGATCTGTTAATACCAATTTGCTGGTGAGTACATGTGGTGCTTGTTTTTCCATTCTTGAGATACTTCACTTAGTAGAATGGGTTCCAGCTGTATCCAGGAATACACAAGAGGTGCTATATTGTGATCCTTTGATTAATATCAATCTCTTTCACAAGACTGTAAGTTCCAGAAAGTTGGGACCATGTCTATTTTGCTCATTTTATCCTATCCGAAAAAATTGTCCAAGACTTGAAAATGAGCAAGAGGTTACTGGATGTCCTCTCACTGGAGTGCTGGGCATTGTCCAGTGGCCCCTCCATAGCTTATATTTTATAGTTTTGTAGTAGAAGTTAAGTTACAGAAAACAGCTATGCAAATAATTTTTGTCTATGGAAATGCAAAGAACTTATCTGGTAACATCATCAAAAAGATGAGCCCCAAACATTACATTTTATTGCCATATAGAATATGAACTAGTTTTATATCTATTAACCAATTCATTTCCGAATTCCTGATTTTTTTTGTGTGTGTGTGTGTGTGTGTGTGGTGTGTGTATCTGTTCTTTAAATTCTCTTTTGAGCTATCTTTTAGCATTTTACTACTTCCTGTTAAATCAGAAACTGTAAAGGATCTGAGATGTTACCTTACTTGCAGAAACACCAGATTCCAGATAGGATATTACACTTTTGCTATTCACAGCAATAATAGTATAGCCTGGGTTTCTCATAACCAACACTACCCTGGGTGATGCAATGAGAGCCAGATGGTCATGCCTCTGGTACAGAGTGTTGTACCACAGGAAAGAAACTCCAAAATTACGAATCTCGATGCTTATATAGGAGCTGGAACATTTACCCCCTCCTCAGCTCTAGAAAGAGAGAGAGATTAATTTTTACTTAATTTTCTATTACTTATAATGTTAACAAATCTTGTCTTGGAGGAGTGGGGAAGGTCTCTACCCTGGAAAAAAAAATTTGCATCTGGAGACAAGAAAAATTTTATTCATCTTTGAATGAGAACAGATGGCTCCATCATAAAGAAGATAAGCAACTCCATGAGGAGCACCCTGAAATGTGAAAAGCAAATAGTTTGGGGAGGAAAAAAGGAGAGATTGCCTATCATTAGAGGATGTCAATTTCTATGTTCAGGAGGCCCATAATGTACAGGAATACTGAACGTTAGAGGGAGGATTGCCTTCCAAAAGTTCCCCCATTAATAAGTTGAATAAAATCTTTGACATGCATTTATTTTGAATAATACAAAATCAGAATTTTAGCTTCTGAAAGTTGTTTTTTTAGAAATCCCACTGTTGTTCATAGTACCCAGCACATAAAATATGTTCACTAAATATTTATGGAATAAATAAATAATAAATTAATAAAAAGGTAAGAGTTAATGTTTTCTGTTTTTAAAAAGTTATTATGGAAATTTTAATAATGTAAATTATATCACAAAAAATGCTCTCTCTTCCTTTTCTATTTTTTACTTGTAAGACTTGGGAAGTATGTGTTATTGATTGAGCTACTTTATTGATTAAGCTACTTTATTCTAAAAATAAAGATATCCCACTTTGCACATTATGTCCGGTTCCTTCATTTCTTTTCATGAGATTAGCCCTTAGCCATAACATACCACGTACCAGCTAGCAGTAAAGGAGGGCTAGATGATCGTGCATGATACCTGGAGAAAGAAAAAGGGTCTAAATAGGAACTTCCAAATTCTCTTGATTACAGCTTATATTGATTAGGATTCTTCTGCTTATGAATAACAAAAAATCAATTCAACCTACTCTAAGCAAAAAAGAAAATTTATTGGAAACAGAATGGACTATGTCACTGAATTTGAGGCAGAGAAGCAGCTAGACTTTAGAACCAAACCAAAGACTGCAATACAGCAGGGAACCCAGAGAGTTCTTGTTCTGTCTCTCATTTCTGCCTCTTGCTGTGTACATCTCTTTCATTACTCTCTCTTACTGCTTTTGTCTCAGCTGTATCGTCTTGTATAAAATGGCTAGTTTTGCTCCCAAGTAACACTTACTTATGGCAGACTAGTGACCCAGTAGGAAGCAGATTTTGTGCTCTCTCAAGCTAAAGAATTGCTTTCCCAATTCCCAGGACTGGGATTGATTGCCAGTTGTGCCGGGCACCCCATCAATGAGACCACGTGGTTAGAGGGGGTGTAGCACACTGTAGGAACGTGTTAGCTTCTGGGGTAACTTTGTCGATAGCAGGGAAGGAGGTAATTTCTAGAAAAATAGAATTAGACATTTTTTGTGGGGCACAGAGTCTTGCTCTATCACCCTGGATAGAGTACTGTGGCATGATCATAGCTCACTGCAGCCTCAAACTCCTGGGTTCAAGTGATTCTCCTGCCTCAGCCTCCTGAGTAGCTGAGACTACAGGCTCACACCACAATGCCCGCTAATTATTCTAGCTTTTGTAGAGACAAGGTTTTGCTCTTGCTCAGGATGGTCTTGAGTTCCTGACCTCACATGATCCTCCTGCCTTGGCTTCCCAGAGTACTAGGATTACAGACATGAACCACTGCACCCGGCCTCATTAGACAATTTAATAAGTGTTCACTAGAGTAACTATTAAAAACTATTTGTGAAAAAAGGAAACCATCAAGTCAGCAAACTAGAAAAGCATAAAACCAGGCAAAGACACAGTCTGGTAATTAAGAAAGAGAATAAAGAATGTAAAGTTGTGGGAAAGCAGAACAAATGAGACTCAGAGGGAAAACAGAGAAGGTGGAAATTTTCCAGTGGAGTGATAATGGTGCTCGCATTTTCCTAGAGGTGTTTGGAAGTGTAATGAACAAAGCTTTAAAAGCGTTTTGTCCTTTCATATACTGTCCAATAGAACTTTCTGCAATGTCAGAAATATTCTATATCTACACTATCCAATTTGGCAGTCCACTAGCCACATGTGGCTACTGAATGCTTGGAATATAGATGATGTGACTGAGAAAATGAGTTGTTAATTTTATTTAATTATAATTAATTTAAATTTAAATAGCCACATGTGGTTAGTAGCTACCAGATTGGATAGTGCAGCTTCATGTCTGAAAGATTGAATACACAAACAGACAATGGCTACATTATATATAAAAGTAGAATTCTTACTAACTACCTGAAGCAACCTGTCCAGGAAACTAAGCCAAGGAAGCCAGCCTACTCTAAGTTAGCCTTGTATGAAGTCAGACTCCTATCTCAGAACAATCCAGGAAGCCAAACAATCATCTCTGTAATATTTGGACTAAAATGGTCAAGACTTGAATAGTAACTGACAGCTTTCGTAATTTTTGTCACCACTTCCAATTTAGGACTAACCAGAGAAAGCAGAATATGCACCCCTAGCAATCATATAACACACCCCACCACTAGTTAGCCTGCTATAGCTTCCTCATGCCAGCAGCCTCCAACCAGGGCACATCTGAAACCTCTTACTTCTCCTCTAAGCTTTTCCACTCCTCTGCCTGCTTGTGAGTCTCTGCCAAAACACCAGTGATGGCGGCTGACTCCTCTGCTACAGAAAGCTCAGAATAAATAGTCTTTGTTTGTTCTTGTTTGGCTGATATTTAGTTATTTCCACATAGCATTGATTTAGTTGGTGAGTTTTATTTATTCCTGTATGTATCCCTTAATTGGTTTGGCATGTGTTCATCAGTGCTGTATTTTCATGGTATCTGAATGGAAAACCACTATTTCATAGGGATTTATATTTTTTAAAAAATTGACAAAAATTCTAGTCATCCTTAATATATGGGAACATGCATTCTGCTGTTCCCTTATATATATTACATGTGCCCCTGCATAAGTGTATAAGTTAGGGTTGCCAGATTTAGTAAATAAAAATATAAGATATAGTTAAATTTAAATTTCAGATAACAAATTAGCTTCTTGTATAAACATAAATTAATTATTTGTTCAGGTCCCATCTCTAACACTTAACCATTTCTAGCTAGGGAGTCTTGGGCAAAAAATTCACTTAACCTCATTGGCATCAAGCTCCTCATCTGAAATAAGAAAAAGGATAATGTCTTACAGGGTGACTATGAAATATTAATAACAACAATCCATGGGAATAATGCATGTACAAGCATTTTATAAAGTGAACATTGTAATCCAAATGTATGTCTTCATGGATATAATTCAATGACATTTTAGTGTGGTGAACTAATTTTCTAGGGATGATTGTATATAAACTAGAGAAAATACTTGACCCATGAAAGACATGTCTGGTGCTAATGATGCAAGAGAACTTATGTCTACTCTACTTCCCCAAATCTCTTCATGTAAATTAGTGACTGATCTACCTACTAATGGAACCAGTTTTCTCCTCAATTTTCTGTTGAGTGAATCTATTTACATGCATAAACTAGATTGCTTTGTGCTAGAAGACATAATACAGACTATAATATAGAGTTGGAAAATCATAGGATGTTAAAGAATCCTTAGATACATTGCCTAGGGATGGCAAAATTGCAACTTAAATCATCACTGTCCTATTCTTTGGCCATGGAAGACATTGCTTATCCACCAGAGCACGCTTTTCTACTACACTTTTATATAGCCTCTTTATGGTAGTCATGTAACCCCTACCATTTAGTCTTAGTGGGAACATTCCATTTCCCATCTACAATTTAGTTAAATCCTCTCATTATACACATGGAGAAACTGAGATCCTGAAAAGTAATTTTTATAACAGCCCACTTAATGTTTTCAGTGAGTGCCAAAAATGTCTAAGCAGGAAGCTTCATTCCTATATATGTAAAATAAGTGTGTTTGTTATGAATGTGCATACCATCTTCCCTACACTCTGCACCCAACACACACATATACATTATTGTTCATTTGAAATCTTTTTTCTGACTGAAGATATCCCTAGGGAAGCTGGAGGTGCCAACGAATCTTTCTTGACCAACATTGGCAGTATTGAAGCACTGCCTTCTGAGAGCTATGACTTTTGTCTTTTGCCTAATTAATTTATTAAGTGAATAAAATAAAAGTAAAAACAGGAATTACTAGCTTCCTGCAGTTTGTTGTTTGCTTACTATATTTTAGCCAAGGTCTGCCATTCTTAAATCTCTTTCAACTTCTTAAAATGGCAGGCAGAGATTTCTTCTCTTTTGATCTTCTTGAGGGCAAAGATACATTAAAGGATGCTATCACGTCTCAGCTGCCAAAATATAACACGAATAACATTGCATGCTCTCTGAACATGACATTCTTCCTATAATATCCTTCCTTGACAGTCATAATTACTTGAATCATCCACAGGGGCCTCTTAATGAAACTTTCTATGTTTGTGGCAACTTTTGTTTCATTTAATTAGGCATGAGTAACAAATGAAAGTAGCTGCTTCCTTCCACAAGGAAAGGAGAATGTCAATTCTTCCTAATGATGGACTAAATTGAAGGTGCCTAAATTAAGAGAAACAGTTTTTATTTGGACTAAGTAAGCCCTCAATAGTCAAGCCCCTATGTTGCAATATTTTTGTTGCCATTAACCTCAATCTGTGAATCTACAAATCTTTCATTAGATTACTCCTGTAACAGGATGTTAAAATAGGATTGGTCCTATCTTAATTTTAATTGAGGTCAAAGACAGTAGATGCCACCTTCTAAAGTGAATTGTAAGCCAGGTTACTGCGGTTTAATTGATTCTTAGGCCACATTATGGGTCTAAAAAGTCTCCAGTTACTGGGCATAAAAAGAATTTGGAGAAAATTTCTTTGGAGAGAGCTATCCTATTTAGTTCAACCTACCAAAAGAGAGAGAATGTGTGTATAGGGGGCAAATGTCTCTGAATCTCATCTAGTGAGAGGCACTCCACTGGGATCACATGGAGAACTTGGCATGGAATCTCTGTAGGTGGTAACACAGAAGCCTGGGGCTTGATTCATACTTGGAAGCTAAAGCAGCCTGTGGCATGGGAGTGGGCTATGTCTGTGGAAGTACTGCCTTCCTTCCAACTGCAGATCAAAGCGCACAGATCCTAGGGACCAGATGTGGGACTCACGCTAGTAATGTCAGCCTGAAATAATTTTATAACAGGCCATCCTGGAGGGACTTTTAGTTACAGTAACATAAAGAACTTGGGCAATCCTTTTAGACAAACTGGCCAAAAAGTGTACAAAAAAAGAAATATTTCAGGGCTTTGGACCACAGAGCCCAAAGTGTGTAGACCACCATCTGAGAAGCATGTATTCTTAAAACACTGGAGTGCTTTGGGAAAGAATAGAAGTCTATGATCTTTTAGCTCAGACTGCTCCCATCCTAACTCCAACCCCAGCTTGGTTGGCAGGAAGTATAGTTTTACCAGGGTAGGACTGGCCACAAAACCCAGCAGCTTATTTTTTTAAAGTATATATATTTTATTTTAGAATATTACGAGGGTACAAATGTTTAGGATACATATATTGCCTTTGCCCCACCCGAGTCAGAGCTATAAGCGTGTCCATCCTCCAGACAGTGTGCACTGTCCCCATTAGGTGTGAATATACCCATCTCCTCCTCTCCTCTCCCAGAGGGGGCAGAATCAATCTGGGGAAGGAGGCAAAACCCCCATAGCTGTATAAGCTAAAAGTGAAGAATTAGATACTAATAAATGGGAAAGACCTGTAACTTTGCTTGTTCAAATCTCTGGTCTGGTTAGGGTGAACAATGGATTACTAAAAATTTAACAAGAAAGTCTTGGAAAAGACTATAAAAGGGCCGAGATAAGTTTTTCATACATTTCTGGCCTACTGGGAAGCTACATTTATCCCAACTTATCACAGCATAAAGTGTAAATCAAAGAATACTTGAGAACTTGCTGCAACTTGGAATGTACTTCTCAGTCCATATATAGATCAATAAACAGAAGAAGGAAACCTTATGGGCTTGAGGTGTTTGAACATAACCTCAGACTAATTATTGGCTGATCACTAAGCTATGCAGCCACAAGGATGAACCCTAGGAAGCCAGGCTTAAAACATAAAAATAAGAATAAAAAAGAAAAACAGAATAGAGATATCAGTCAGTGTACATTGTTGGGGACACAGATATTGTATGTCCAGGCAAATTATTAAAAAATCAGCACTCATAAAAATAAAACAGAATCCATAGTTACTATAAGAGATTATCTAAAATGTTCATTTCAACAAAAAGTAAAAGACATGCACAGAAATAGGAAAGTGTGACCCATACAAAACAAAATAAAACAAAACCATAACAATTTATAGAAACTGACCCAGAGTAGACCAAAGTATAAGCTTTGGTAGACAAACAAAACAGCTATTATAAATATGCTCAAAGAATTAAAGAAAATTATTATGACAATGGCTCAATAAATAGGAAACCTCACAAGGGAAATAAAGACTCTAAAACCAGAACCAAATAAAAATTCTAGAGTTAAAAATCTCAATAACTCAAACAAGAAGTTCACTTGACAGGCTCAAGAGTACATTTGAGATGGCAAAAGAAATAATAAGTGAACTTGAAGTTGGATAAATATGAAGAACAGAGAGAAAAAAGAAGACAAATGAGCAGTCTTAGGGTCTGGTGGGACAATATTGAGTATATCAACATATGTGTAATGGGCCTCATAGAAGGAGAGGAAAGAGAGAAAAGGGAAGAAAAATGTTTTAAGAAATAATTGCTGGAAGTTTCCCAAATGTCATGAAAACATTAATTTACAAATCCAAGAAGTTCAACAAATACCAAGTAAACTAAGCACAAAAGACACTTCTAGACATTATAGTGCAACTGATAAAAGTCAAAAACAAAGAGAAAATACTGAAAGCTGCAAGAAGAAAGTGACTCATTACATACAGATGAATGACAAACAATGAGTGATTGACAGCTTATCTGGAACAATGTGTTCCAGAAGGCAGTCGAATGATGCATTCAAAGTGCTGAATGTGGAGAAACTGTCTATCAAGAATCCTATACTCGGGAGCAAGATGGCGGACGAGAAACACCGCCAGTTAGAGCGTCTCTGCAGA
>VBSM01000361.1:89425755-89564686 GCA_008086735.1 Cheirogaleus medius
TATCACTTTAAGGTATCTCCATATTGCTTTCCACAGAGGTTGAACTAGTTTGGATTCCCACCAGCAGTGTAGGATAGTACACTTCTTTGTTCTTCACCATCATTGAGATTTCCAGTCTGTTAATCCTTTGATTGTTTTCCTCCCTGTTTGTTCTTCTTATGATTTAACATTCTTTCCTCTTGAGAGCAGACATCACAATTTGTTACTTCAACCAGTCCTCCCCTATGTGTGCAACGATTTCCTCTATTTTTCTACCACACAACTCTTGTAAGCAATCTAACCCAACTAGTTACCTTTCTTGCTTTTACACATGAATTAGTGAGTCTTAGAGAAAATCATACACCTGAGTTCTTCTTGGTACCAGGATCGTTTAATGGTCTCCAGTCTCGCATGGGCCTTAAACTACTCAGAAAGATCTTCTACCTCTAGTCAGTTTTTTCTGCCATTCCCTCCATGGGTATCACAGATTTTAGCCACTCTGTTCAAGTTCCTCATTCCACACCTGCCTTCCCCTTCCCTCAGCTGGTGAAGCTGCTGTCTACATCTCGAAGATAATTGAAGTGGGATCAACTTCATGCTCACTCACATTTTCACTACTTCTTCTCCAGCCTTAAAGAAAGAAGCATCTATTTATAACCAATCTTGAGCTCATTCATCCTCTCCCATGTCTTCTATATTTACCATTCTTTTGTATTTTTAAACTTTTCTCCTTCACTGGCTTCTCAACACCTTGTGAACATGAGAAAGCTGTTCTCATTTTAAGTGAACTCCTCTGCCAGCCCTTTGCACTTCCTCAGCTACAGCCCTATAGCAGGACATCCCTTCACAACCCAGCATATTGAAAAAGTAGTCTGCACTTTCTGCCTTCACTTTTTCAGAGCCTGCTCACCCCTCCAGCTATTTTCTCATTTGCCCTGTGGGATTTGATATGGGTGATGGCCCCTTCCTCCTGGAGAGCTTTTCCTCCCCTGCTTCTAGGACACTGCTCTTCCTGGGCATCTTCCTTCATCCCTGATACTCCATCCTTGTCTGTTTCTGAGCAGTCTGTCCTCAGATTTTGGTACTTTTACTCTACATTTTCTCCTTAAATGATGGCAGCTAATCTCAAGGTTTTAACCGTGGACCCATGATAACCTGTGTCTCGGTGTGCTCAAGACGCTGGACGTCTTCACTCGGATTTCCATTTTATGGGCACCACAAACTCACTTTATCTAACACTCATTTTGTTATCTCATCCCAACACACATGTGGATAAGCAGATAGACAAATGTCTTGCCTACCTTGGTGAACGGCATCCTCTATCATTTTTCTGTCGAAGCCAGGCACCTGTGATGAAGTCTCGCCTATTTAATTTTCTTTTCCTCTATATGCCCCCATTCAAACAATTTCCAAATCATGCGTATATTAACAGCTGGATATCTAGCCCATGCATTTTAACCTCTTCTGTTATAGTCTTGACCCTCAAAACCCTCACGGTCAGACTATTTCTGTACTCTCTTTGTTTCCATAATTCTGCTAGACTCAACATTTTAAAATGTACTTTCCTGTGGAAATCATTTTATTCCTATAGCTTTCAAGTTAAAACTTCAGTTTTTTTTTATCATCCTTTTCATGATATAACCTCCATCTGCCTCCTCCCATTACCTCTTCATACACTGCCATGCTTCCGCCCTCCCCAGTACCACCTACTCTTTTTATCTTCACTGAACTCTTTGCTCTTCTTCAACTGTATGATTCCTGCCTCTGTCCCTTTGTGCATGCTATTCCCACAGTTTCTGTGTCTTTCCCCTACTTGCTGCTCACCTTTCAATCTCAGGACATTCTCTGCTCCAGTAGAACTAATTCCTCCCTATTTTTCCTTCACTCCATTCCATCAATGCCATTGGGTCAACCTGGGATTCAGTTGGCCTTTCTGTAAGTTGTTCCTTTCAGTAAGTGCAGAACCACATCTTGTTCATCGCTGCACACACAACGCAGGGCGCAGTGCCTGCTCACACGGTAGGCACTCAGTCGCTATTTCTTCAGGATAATTGAATTGATAACAAAAAATTACTCTGTGTCTAGGTAGCAAACTTCCTTCTTCTGTCATCAGCCTTACTTTCTCCCATTCCGTGTAAGGGTCAGGACGCACAGCCCACCCTTAAAACAGGCCTGAATTTCATCTCTTGTGGAAACTGAGGAAAGAGTCAAGCTATATATAGATGGGCTTCTAGATCTCTCTCTGGATCTCTATGCTAAGATCCTTCAGTGAGTTTCAAGGCATTGGTTCAAGTGGGAGAGGTCATATCCTGTGATTGCTTTTCCTATTGATTCATCTGTTTTTAGAATAAATAATCAAGAATTTTAGAGTACATGGTCTACAATTCCAATCATTATCCTAATGCTTGGCATAGCACAGGTCATTTGAGGTTCTTAAACTAATTGCGAAATGTAACTAACGTCCAGTATTGTGTCTTCAGTTTCTCAGAGAAACCAAAGCACATGAGATTAAATGACTTACCAAAGGATATTTTAAAATTACCAGTGAGATAGAAAGAAATGCTCTTCCTTTTCTATCCAGTCCTGGACCCTATCCATGTCCTTTTAAAGAAAACTAGAAAATGAAATTGGGTGTAATGGAAATGTTCTTCTCAAATTGCTAGTGTTTTGGAGTTAAAAGTTTTTTTCTTTCTTTCTTTTTTTTTTTTTTACTTTATTTACTCTCTTATAATCCAAGCCATCAAAAGTATTGTCCCTTTGTGGGAGACACAGTGCTACATTTGAGGCTTCCAGTCACCTAGACCTGGTCTTAAGTCTGGCCTTGCCACTTAGTGTCAGTGTGATCTTGGACCAATAACTTAACTCCCATAAGTCTCAGTCTCAGCAGTAGAATGCATTTGGAGGGTAGATTAAAAGATCTGATTGACTCTAACCCTAAAGATTTGTTCTTTAACTGGACACATAAGCATAATAATGCACAGATTTAAAGTGCCATAGCATAAAGAAATAGCTGCCAGACCACAAGAGGCACTGTGAGAGTGCAAGAGAAGTGAATCAGTCAGGATGGTGAGCAAAGCTTTACACTGAAAGTTCAGCTGAAACCCCAAAGATGCATAACTTTTGATAGGGAGCCATTAACTTTTTTTTTTTTTTTTTTTACAGACTTGAAGAGTCCTCTTGACTCAGCAATGGTAGAAGAAGTCACCTTCTTTAACTAAATCTTTTCCCATCTTTACCTGTTTTTCTCCATTGCCTCTCTGTGGTGGTTGTCCTCCTGTAACCCAAAAATAACCCATGGTTATTTTTCATGAACTACTAGCCTGTCATGCAGGCTTATTTTCAACCTGCTCCTTCTATAGAACCTGGAAAACTTATTGGTCTAGTTGATAAAGCTATAGCCCAAAGCTCCGTAATTCAAGAGACCTAATTCTGGGACAGAAAATCCCTGGCCAACTCAGGGGAAAAAGCCATTTGTTATTATTTTGTTCCATCTCGCTCTCTGCAGATCTGATATAAGTATACCTTAAAGAAGGGCTGTCACATGCTCTGCTTAAATATCAACAATTCAAGATCATTCATGTATTTAATACATACAGTATTAATAAAACTCTATCCTTCTCATTCATCCATTTCTTGCTTGCTGGTCCCACCACGCCTTTGAAAAATGTCAAATGCACGTTCTGTAAGCTCAATACGAATAATGTTGATGAGGGAAGTCTGCTCAGCAAAGCATCTGAGCTTCCCTTTCATGAGTTTTTCCATTATATGCATCAACCCCAAACATCAAGGGCCAAATCAAAAGGACTCAATGCAGCGTGAAAATGCTTATCTTATGTGAGGTGGATTATAACAAAGCCCTCCTTGCATCAGGAAAACCAGGTAAGCAGGAAGGGTTACCCAGAGCTCTGACCCCACTGTCAGCCCAGGCAAGGGTGAGTCAAGAGGAAGCCTGGCAAAGGGCAGCGATGGTTCTCTTTCTTACACCACAGAGCTGCTTACTGGGGAGAGTAGGATTCAAAACGAGCCCAAGAAGGTTCTTTCTGTTACTGTCTTCAAGCATTAGAAATAAGCAGGCTAACATATTGAGATAATTGTTTGGAGAGTACAGAAATGAAACTGTAAACCTCATGCCAAGTGATCACTTTGCATTCTAGATTATGACTATGGAAAACTTGTGGGACCCCAGTTTTCAGAAATTCTCTTTAGTTACCTAATAATTCCTTATGGGCTTGGTTCATTGACCTTAGAATTAGTAATAGGGTTTTTGAAATATTTTTGGAAACTATTTTGTAAAAGGGTTTAATGATGGTCGATTGCAACCTAGTAATCTTGGGTAAATGGTTTAGAATAACGTATCATAGAATTCAGGAACATAGACATAGAAATAATAAAGCAGAAATCATGGGATTTAGGAATAAAAATGGTAAAGGGCTGATCTACTCAGAAGTAAATTGTGTGAAATGGGAGAAAAATTTTTCAGAATTCAAGGCCCCTGATAGGGCCAAAGACATGTGAAAAAGGAAATATTGATTAAAGTAGTTACTGGTTAGCCATGGGACATTTTTCAAGTGCATTCACTTTTGTGATCCAATGCCATCGGAAATACAAAGGACACCAAGATATGTCTGTGAATCATTCATGAGATGACTTTAAAATGTTCTCTTTAATTAGTGATGACAACGAACTGGCTAGTTAGAGGCCTCAGTGGACGGGATTAGATTAAGTCCACAAGGGAGAGTGTTCAGTGACCTAGCACATGGAAGAATGTTCTCCATCTCGTCAGAGGCGCAGGGAGTGTAACTGTCTGTCTGAGCTAGCTGAAAAACACCCTTTGACATTGAGAAGAGACTTTTTAAAGTGGGAATGATTGAAGCAATGTGTTTTCTAGAAGAAATAAACGTAAGGAAAATTGACTCCACAGAGTGCCAAGACCTTCATCGTATTAAAGAGAAGGAAATGAAAAATGATGTGTCTGACTCTCCTAGGGAGCCAGAGAATGCACTTTCTCTAGGGAGCAGAATAAGGTACTGTGTTTTCCAAATCCTATATTTTCTCCCAGGATTCCAGGCTCCATGTAGAGGAGCTCCAAGCCCAAATTGACAGTACCTGCCCGGTGCCTCTGCCCTTTGCCCTGTGTCTAAATTGCATATAGAGCAGTCACATCACTATGGCCCAAGAGAGTGCCTGGTGATCCAAAGGACAATCATATTGTGGGAAGGGTATGGCCACATAGATTCTTGCACTGCAGCTTCAAAACTTTCATAGTCTCTATCTCTCTCTCTATCTCTCTGTTGCCTTCTGTGGCCAAACCCCAAATCCCCAAATTGTTACCTCCCCCATGCAGGGGTGTCAGAGGATCTGACTGGTGGCAACATTATTGAGTTTGGAAACCTTGGACACTCCTTGGAATGAGCCTCTTGGCTTTGTTACCCGGAAGTTGTGTATCATGGCCTGGGGCTACAGCAAAATTTTAATCTATTTATCTGTTTATTAATTTATTTTATTTTATTATTTGCTAATGTAAAGCAATATAATATCTATACCAGATTGGAGAACACAGAATGACTGTAAAGTATTTAACTGCTTCTCACTACCTTTTTACCGCTGTTACTCGAGACCCATTCACCATCAATTTTTGCCTGGATTATTTCAATTCTCTCTAATTCTTACCTCTGCCCTTTGCCTTTCAGTCTACTCTCCACAAGTGACAGATCTTGTGAAAACATAATCCGGATCATGTCACTCCTCTGCTCAAGTGCCTGCATTGCTTCTTGTTTCATCTCAGGTAAAAGCCAAAGTCCTTTCATTGGCCTCTGAGGACCCAGATGACCTGGATCCTCGCTAACATTGTCTTCTCCATGTTCACTCCACCTCAGCCACAGTGGCCTTCTCGCTGTTGTTCAGACGTGCCAGACCTTTGCACTTGCTGGTACTCATGCCTAGAATGCTCCCTCTCTGAGCTTTTCCTGCCAGCTCATTCATTTCCTACATGCGTTTCCTCAAAAGTCACATTTTTAAGAAAGGACTTCCTGTCACTCTATCTAAAATTTCGCCTTACTCTAATATATCATCTTCTTTTCCTGCTTTATTTTTTTCTTTACTATTTATCACTATCATCTGTCTTATTTATTTCTTTGTCTATTTCACCCACTAGAATGTAAGTTCTATGATGGCAAGGATTTTTTTTTTTACAACATCATCAAAGCTTAGAATACTATTTGGTATGTAGTAAGTTCTTAACAAATGCTTTGTTCATAGTCTTCTAACTCTTAAGGTAAAATCTGCTCCCTCTCTCTATGTTCTTGGGGACACTATCATTACTTCTATGTCCCCACTTGCATTCTCCTTTTCAATACTTAAACAAGAATGAAATCCTTGAAGTTGCAGAGCCCTGGGAAAACCATTGTACTGTAACTCTACCTGTTGATATAGGAACAAGGATTGGCATACCAAGGGGGGTTCATATATTTCTATGAAGCTAACTCGTGCTGCAGAGTGGCTTGAGCATGTTGACTGAACTGACTTTGAACTGCCAATGTGTGGGATTAAACTCAATGTAGGTCTTTCATGAAGCCAGCGTGTTCTATGTCTGCTCTATGAAAGACACTGTTAAGAGATTGAAAAGACAAGCGACAAATTAGGGAAAATATCTGCAAAACACATTCTGATGAAAAGACATGGAGGAAGTCTGATGCAAATGACTCAGTGACCAACTCAGTAGTCAATCTGAAAAGGCTACATGTTGTATGATTCCAACTATATGACATCCTGGAAAGGACAAACCATGGAGACAGTAAAGAGAAGAGTGGTTGCTAAGAATTTACAGAAAGGGAAGGAGGAATCAATAGGTGAAACATTGGGGACTATTAGAGGAGTGAAACTATTCCACGTCATAGTATAATGGTGGATACATGACATTATGCATTTGCCAAAACCCACAGAACTGTACAGCACAGATAGTAGATGCTAATGTTATACATGATTTTAATTAATAATAATATCAATATTAGTTCATCAGTAGTAACAAATGAACCACACTAACACAAGATATTAATAATAGGGGAAATTGTTGGAGGTGGGTAGCCCAGGAGGCATATAGGAACTCTCTGGGTTTTTTTGTTGTTGTTGTTCAGTTTTTCGGTAAATCTAAAATTGCTCTTTAAAAAAGTCTGTTTTAAAACTCTAGATATAGGACTTTCACAAAGGCAGTGTGTTCTTCTAAGTAAGGTCATGGATCAAGAAGGGCAGGGGAAGAGTGGGATGGATATGTGAATTTAGACGGGACTGCAAAGCGTCGTTCTCAGCCTTCATTCATTAAATGGCCCTAGCTCTTGGCCTGCTGGGAGAAGCCTATTCCTGATGTGATTTTTCATTTATCTGGTATAGCGGTCTCCCATGAAGATCACTTAGAAGCCCTGATGTCTCGAAAACCATCTACTCAAAGTTCTTCCTCTGATTGGATAACATAAAATTGTCTAAAGTGGGAGGCAGGCCGGGTTAACCTATGTGCTGGAGCCAGAAAAGACTCCAGACTTGGTCTGTCTGTGGGCTGTGAGCCTTGGTAAAGTGAGGCAAGCTCCAAGAGGAAGGGCCCAGCCTATCTCTGTCTAGTCACCCTGATTAGGGCCCCAAGAGAACATGTGCAAATCAAACTTGGTGCACATTATACTGGGACACTTATGCCTCTGAAGACAAAGCACTGACCTTTTCCTCAAGTGCTCTGAAAGGAGAGCTGGTTAGTGGTAGAAGGAATCAAGCAGGTTTGAGGGAAATGCAGATTGAGGCCACACATTTGAGACTGTTGGCTGGCTCTTTGGTATCCAGCTGAATCCATGAGTAGGGGGTGAGAGAGGGAGCTGGGAGTTAATGGAAGGAAAAGAATATCACCTCTTCCCTTAGACAGTATATTAATCAAACTTCAACATGATCTTCCCATACATGCTCCCTAATTAATGCTAGAACCACACTGAGGTCAGCAGAAATCAGCACCCCTCAAACATTGCAGCAAAAGAAAACAATCACTTTGATGATATCTTGGTGCCTCACTTTTGTCGGAGAGTTATTTGCAAGATGGGCTATGAGTTGATCTGTATAGTAGACCACTAAAACCTTTGAGGAGTATTTTATTGGACCCACAGCGCCAGTCAGTGTCAATGAGCGTGAGTGAGATTTCTGTTCTTATAAGAAATTGAGCCGGGCCAAGCTGTGACTCTGTGTGTGGTCAGAGGAAAGTATGTTCAGAAGCTGCTTTCCTAACGGTGAGGATGCGTGTCCTGTGATGAGCACCCATATCTACCCAGCCCATCCTGTGCAGATTGGGGTTAGCCTGTGTTTTATGCATGTTTCTTCTCTCTAAGCATTGAGGACAAAACTCAGATTGAGCACAGAGCAACCTTTTAAAATATTAAAATATGGTCATTTAATTCTCCTGCCCCAAACCTCCCAAGCCTCCCACTGCTCTTACAGTAACATTCAAAAATTTTCACGGGCCTCTCAAGGCCTACAGAGTCTGACGTCTGCCCGCCACATTAGAACGGTTTTCTGCCTCCACGCTTCAGCTTCATGCACAGTGTCCTAGTCACAATGACTTCCTCTCTGAGCTTGAATTGCACAGACTGCTCACTCTTTTGTCTGTAGTCTCTTTCCTGGCACACCTATGCCCACAGTACTCATAAAACCAATGTCTTTTTTTTTCATGTTTCTTTTTTTTAAACTTCAAAATATTAATTAAGGGGGTATGAATGTTTTTGTTAGAAGGATATTTTGTATAATGTTTAAGCCAAGGCTGTGGATACTGCCGTCACCAGAATAGTGTTCATTGTACCCAATAGGTAGGTTTTTTATCCCACATCCACCCTCCTGCTCTCCCCCCTTCTTAGTTTCTCATGTCCTTTTTATTGCTTTGTGCCCATGTGTACCCACCTATTAGCTCCCACTTATTAGTGAGAACATATGGTGCTTAGTTTTCCATTCCTGCAATATTTCACCTAGGATAATGATCTCCGGTTTCTTCCACGTTGCTGCAAATGACATTATTTATTTCATTCTTTTTTATGGCTTAGTAGTACTCCATGGTGTGTGTATAAACACATACACACACATACACACCACATTTTCCTTATTCACTCATGAATTGAAGGGCACTTAGGTTAATTCCACATCTTTGCAATTGTGAATGTTGCAATAAACATTTGAGTACAGGTGTCTTTTTGATAAAATGACTTTATTTCCTTTGGGTAGATACCCAGCAGTAGGATTGCTGGATCAAATGGCAGGTCTACTTTTAGTTCTTTGAGGAATCTCCATGCTGTTTTTCCACAGAGTCTGTACTAATTTGCAGTCCCACCAACAGTGTATAAGTGTTTCTTTCTCTCTGCATCCTCTTTAGCACCTATTGTTTTTTGACTTTTTAATATTGGCCATTCTAATAGGGGTAAGGTGGTATCCAATTGTAGTTTTAATTTGCATATGCCTGATGATTAGTGATGTTGAGCATTTTTTCATATGTTTCTTAGCTATTTGTCTTTTTTAAAGAAAACTTCTGTTCATGTCTTTTGCCCACTTTTTGATGAGGTTGTTTGATTTTTTCTTGCTGATTTGTTTGAGTTCTTTGTAGATTCTGGAAATCAGTCCTTTGTCTGTATAGCTTGTGAATATTTTCTCCCATTCCGTAGGTTGTCTATTCACTCTATTGATTATTTCCTTTGCTGTGCAGAAGCTTTTTAACTTAATTAAGTCCCACTTATTTATTTTTGTTGTTGCTATATTTGCCTTTGGGGTCTTAGTCATAAATTCTTTGCTTAGGCCAATATCTAAAAGAGATTTTCCTATACTTTTTTCTAGTTTAATGCCTTACATTTAAGTCTTTAATCCATCTTGAATTAATTTTTGTATAAGGTAAGAGATAGGGGTCCTGTTTCATTCTTCTGTATATGGCCACCCAATTTTCCCAGCACCATTCATTGAATAGGGCTTCCTTTCCCCAGTGTATGTTGTCTGCTTTGTCAAAGATCAGCTGGTTGTAGGTATATGGGTTTATTTCTGTGTTCTCTATTCTGTTCCATTGGTCTATATCTCTACTTTTATACCTGTACCATGCTGATATGGTTACTATAGCCTTGTAGTATAATTTGAAGTCAGAATGTGATGCCTCCAGATTTGTTCTTTTTACTTAAGATTGCTTTGGCTATTTGGACTAATTTTTTTATTACAAATGAAAGTTAGGATTATTTTTTCTAGATCTGTGAAATATGATGCTGATATTTTGATAAGGATTGCATTAAATCAGTAAATCACTTTGGGCAGTGTGGACAGTTTAATAATGTGGAGTTTACGAATCCAGGAGCAGGAGATATTATTCCATTTGTTTGTGTCATCTGCAACTTCTTTTATCAGTGTTTTGTAGTTCTCCTTGTAGAGATCTTTCACCTCCGTTGTTAAATATATTCCTAGGCATTTTGTAGCTGTTGTGAATGGTGTTAAGTCCTTGATTTGATTCCCCCCTTGAGTGTTATTAAATATACGGAAATGCGACTGATTTATGTACATTGATTTTGTAACCTGCTATGGACTGAATGTTTGTGTATCATATGTCATATCCCCAGTGTCATGGTATTAGGCTGAGGGGACTTTGTGAAGTAATACATCATGACGATGGCGCTCTTAGAATGGGATTAGTGCCTTTATAAGAAGAGATACTTGAAAGAGATAATCTTCTTTTCTGCCATGTATGGACACAGTGAGAAAACAGCCATCTGCAAAAGGCATCAGGCCCTGACCATGCTGGCACCCTGATCTTAGACTTCCAGCCTCCAGAACTGTGAGAAATAATTTTTTTTTGTTTAAACTATCCAGTCTATAGTAATTATTATAGCAGCCTAAGTTGAGTAAGACCCTTGGGAATATTGTGATTAGCTCTTCTGAGACTTGAGTTTAAGTGAAGAAGCATAATACAGATTATGATATTTCATATGCTTATAAATATATGAAATACCAGTATGTGCTTATTAATGTATTAACATTGCATAGAGTTCTTTCTAATATGAACATGCATATACTCTTTGCTTAGTAAATTCAATACTATGAAGATAATTCATTTTTCCTTGACATTGAGATTTCCCCATGCCTCCATGTTATGAGTATTAGTTTTTATTTTCTAGAATTATAATAGCAAATATAGAAACTGTGAAAGACTGGAATAAATATCAAAGACCCAAGGACACAATTTGAGAGTTTCATTTTTTTGCCTCTCTAATTACCAGGATGAATTTATTTTGTCTTAACTTATTTCTTACCTCTAAAATTAAAAGCCAGAAAATTCCAACTGAGTAAATTATCCAATTTGAGGATTTCTGTTTTTTTGGGAAAGCTTGTCATAAATTTAAGAGATGTAATAACAAATAAATCTTTAACTATGTCTCCTGCTGTGTTCTACAAAGTTGAGTCTTTTTTTTTTTTTTGGCCTAAATATAGATAGGGAAGAAAAAAATCTCCAAACCAAATTCACCTGATCTTTTGATGTCTAGGATGCAAGAGTTTTTGAAGAGTTTGAGAAGATTTTTTGTGTGTGCAAGTGATTCTCTCACCCAAACAGTTCCCTATGGAGGAATAACTTTTATTTTATTAATAATTAATAAAGGTTCTTTGCACTTGTTCTCTTTGCCCAGAATACTCTTTCCACAAATATATACATCTTATTTTCTTACCAACTTCATGGAGGTCTTTATAGAAATATTATCTTTTCAGAAAGGCCTTCCCTGGCCACCTTATGTAGAATTACAACTATTTCCTCCCATTTCCTATCCTCTTTCCCTGCTTTTTTCTCTTCATAGCACTCATCACATCTAACATTCCATATATTTTATTTATTTATTTTATTATTCTCTGTGTCCCATCACTAGGATGTGATCTCCAGGAGGGTAGAGATATTTGTCTGTTTCCTTTACTACTTTATTCTTAGCACCGAATGGTGTTTATCACAAAATAGACTCCCGGTATATATTTGTCAAACACAGTTTAACCAATTAGTCTCAGTAATCCCAATATTAAGAGCTTAATTTACTGGTTGTTTAAGGAGGGTGCCGACATTCCATACAGAAGAAACTGCACTCATTGTCAAAGAGACCTGAATGCGGCTGAGGTGAGTGGTCTCCTGGCTGGCGGGTACGGGGCTCACTTGCATGTCACCCAGAAAGCACAACTTGCCATTTGCAGAACTTCTCTGGGATTTCAAAGTTACAGTTAATGATTCTGGCAGTTAGACAAAAACTTTGTTTTCCTTTATTGAGGGTGGCATTAGTAGGTACAAATTTTCTCTTAAAATGGGTAGTTTTTCCTTCCATGTTATTTTAAGAAACTAGAAATTCCATTATTTAGTTTAGAAAATATAAATTCAATAATAGCATGCACTATAAAAGAGGAGAGTATTCTGCCTGTTTCTGTGTGTATATATATAGTTGGACTTAGTTGAATCTTAAGGTTATACTGAAATATTTTAATGGGAAGGGAGCAGTTTTATTTGCTGTCTTGGCTCTCCTAATTTACGTTTCATTTTATAATAAATGGATTTGTTGTCCTGGGACAGGTTCCACAGATGTGAATTTAAAGATATACTTCCTTTCATTTTGCATTTACACATGATGCAGGAATGCGATTGTGCATAAAACATATCACTTTAAAGAAATAAACAAAATCAAAATATTTTCAGATGACTTGACTTTTACCAATAAGATCAAACGTGGCAAGGAATAGTACGAACATATTTCATCTCACGGGAACTGAGAACAGTACGGATCTTGACTTTGGAGCTGATCAAAGCTGGTTTGAATCCCATGTGATCACTTCCAAATTACTGTGGTCAAACCCTGAAACCTCTTTATGTCTCATTTTTCTGTATTTCTGAAATTTGTGATTCAGAAATCTATAAATGAAGATAAAAACATTTACCTCATCTAATTCTTGTAAGGTTAGATGAGATAATGCATATAAAGCATGAGATCAATGCTTGACACATAGTAAATGTGTGAAAAATGTTAAGTCTCGTTAATGTCATTATTTCATGCCTTGACTTTTGTGTTCGTTTCTTCTGTTGTTTCTCTAAATTTTCACGTTGGCAGGAAGATTTCTTTAAAAATACAATGACACACAAATAATTCCTAACCTTTAAAAGTACACTTATCTCTAGAAGAGACTGTGTAAGTAAAAGTCAAATCTTACTGAATTCCAGGCCCCTTTACCTCTTCCTCTCTGAGATTTAGAATTTCAGACTTTAGAGGGACTAAATCGGGAACCTCAAGACTCCTTATCATTGTAGAGACAAAGGAAGTTCCTTTCTGGCAGCTCTGAACACAGTAGCATGCAAACAAATGTTTACCAAGTAAACCTATTGTTCCCTCATGTTTCTGTTTGTTTATTTATCAGGTTAGGTAAACAGAATTTTGAGGCAAGAAAAATGAATTAGGGAAAAAATAGCTATTAGCTTGAATTTGATAGCCGTAGGCTAGAAAGTCATGGGCAGTGCAGTACCCCTCCTGGACACAGGTAAGAGGGGCTCTGCTCTGGCCTTGCCCTGGCTAAACCCTTCCTGGTCAAATGAGGAGACTGTAGACCAAGAGGATGTGCCTGTTTAGAGTCCTTGCCCACCCCTCACACCCTGCTTTTAGGCCATACACAAACTAGTTGGGAGCTCAGAATTCCCTGCTCACATGGCCTCAAGCCAACCTCCCAGGTCTGTCCTTCCTAAGCAGAGCACTGACAGTATATACACTCATAGACCCAAGACACGGCTAAGGAGCAATGGTTTGGGGAGTGGTGGGATAGAGAGGGGTGTTGGAGGAGCTGCATGTGTGAATTGTGGTATTTACATGTGTGTACACGGGGCCCTTCCTCCTGTAGGATAGAACCCAGGGCGAGGGCAAAGAGGAAACAGGCTGCAAGCTAGGGGACCTGGGTGGGCTGGGGAGGGGTTGGCTTTCCCAGTGCTGCCACGTTCTGGAACTCAAGAAGTCTAAGAACTCTAAATTCAAATCTAGCCTCCCAGATCTTTTACGGTATTGAAGTAGAGGGCTCAGATGCATTTAATGTAGCTGTTTGTGTCCTTGGCTTATATACTTTCTGTGCTATGTTACGTTAGGTAGCTAGACCCTTCAGATGGCAGAGGCTGCCTGCTGCATGGGCCATGTTACCAAGAGGCATAGATTACGGAATGTCAGAGCTGGGGACTTTCAAAATCAATGCCGTGCAATCACCTCATTTTACCCAGAAGGAAAATTAGATCCTTTAGGCGCTGGCAAAATTTATAGCTTTATAGATTCTTTGATGAAAGACACAGGTGCAGCTAATTCAGGAGATATGGTGGTTAAGAATGGCTTCAATCATGTTAATTATTGCATTTGAACTTTATCAGAAGATATTGGTATTTTATGGTGTGTTCTATGCACTTAAAGAAGTGATTAACTTTTTCTGACAGGTGGTGGTTGGAAGTATACTGGTGAACCTGAGTTCAAGCCTCATACTTTCTCAGGCAGCCACTGCTCCCTTCTGGGAGGTTCTGGCCTTAGCCCTTCAATGGGAAGCACACCTAGGTGGAGCCTTATACCTAGGTTATCATTCTTTTTTTTTCTTTTGATTTTAAATGCATTTTATTTTTAGACAGCCTACATGACATGTTTTTTCCTTAAAAACAATGCCTCCACTCCAAATAAATCACGGTCAAAATAAATGAAGAGCTCCAGATGACATCAGTCCCATTTGTCTTAGTCCTGGTGTTGTGTGGATGACAAGCAGCAGTTAGTTATGATGACAGATGATAGATCCAAGGTAATTGCCAAATTTATTAACATTTTTCCATTTCTAAACCATCCTTAAAGAAAATCATATCCTTAAAGAAAATCCTCACGGTGGTCCAGTAGAGCAACCGTGCCATGTGGATTCATGCTTTCACCAGTGAAGAACTGGTAGTTTTATTAGCAAGGATGTGTTTGATTTGTTCTGCAGCCCCTGCCACAAAAGGTTTTACTCTTTCTAGTGTCTGTTCTCCAGGTTTGCCTTTGATTGACTTCATGCAATCTTTGATGTACTTCTTGAAGGCTTCTTTTGTGAGGCTGGTTTCCTGCAAGTGATGGTTCATGACGATATCAACACCGGTGATTACTCTGCTTTTGGGACCTTCGCCATCAAGGCCTTCAGCGAAAGCGTTCCACCAGTGAATGAGTCATCACTGTTACCCTCTGTGCTACTGACCATCTTCCCCCCTCCCCGCCACCACCAGGCACAGGCCGGCCGCGATCTCTCGGATCTTGCAAATGTCGGAGAACATCTCATCGTGGCTGATGAGGTCTGGGTAGGTAATCATGACGGTGGCTGAAGGGAGCTGACTGCGGCGCTAGCTTAGCAGGACCCCGGAGCTCAGAGCAGCGCTGCGGGGGACTGGGGAGCGGGCGGAAAAGTGTTTCACCCAGTGCCATCATAGTGGCCACTACTGATTGCACCAAGAGAAGATGCCCAGTTCAAGGGAGGATACTTGTCTTGTCAAACACCTAACAAGTGGCTGGTAGGATTGTTTTGCTTGACAAGGATATTAGTGACTAATTAGAATCCCTCTTAGGAAATTGAATGTACGACACAGGCAGAACTGGGGGAAGGTAATGAGGGCAGAAGGGAAGTGCCACGCAGAGTCTGAGCAGCACGCAGGAGCAGCATCTGGAAAGGCAGAAGCAGTGAGGTCAAGGAGAGAAGCCACAGACACGGCGCGGAGTCCCATTAGTGGCGCAGGCCAGGTGAGGGCGCACGCCTACAGCTGAGGACGTGTTGCGGGTGGGGTGGAAACAAAATAACTCTGTCGTTAGCACTATCCAGTCCCAATGACTTAGCAGTTCATGATATTCGGGACTTCTCGAGGCTTGTCTAACAAAACTTATTTTCCCTCCCAAGAATTCTTGCCATTTAGCTTTTCCTGGAGCCAAGAAACAGCGCTGATAATGGATAACGGTTATTGAGCCCTCACTTTTTGCAGAATTGTTTTAAGGATTTTTCAAGGATATTCTCTTTAATTCTCAAAACAATTCTGTGAAGTAGGTACTTTTATTAACTCCATTTTACACGTAAGAAAATAGAGGCAAGAAAGGTTAAATAACTTGTCCAACATCACATAGTAAGTATGGAATAGAACTTGGAATTTGAATTAGGAAGTATAATTTAGAGTCCAAACTCTGACTGACCACAGGGTCCCACTCTGCATGGTTTGAGATGTGTTCTCTATATTTCCATGTTTGCTGTTATTCTACTGCTCATGACCTACACACACACCATATTCCAGTTTATGTCCCTGGCAACCCAGAGCTCCTGACAAATCTAATCCTTGCTTATAAGAAATCTGCCAGTCTCAATTGCCAGGCAATCAATTTTAACTCCTTTTTTGTAGGCATAGCCTCAGAGGTGCTATGCTAACACTGAAGTCTATATAATAGGCCAACTCCTTGGAATATAATGTTTCCCTTTGATTTGCCCCTAAGAAGAATGATGTCCCTATCATAGCACATCCTGTCCTAAATTCAACTGAATTGTCATGTATCGCCTCCCCTAGAATGAGATGTCCTGAGAGTACAAATTGTTTTTTTATTTTTTTGTCTCAGATACTTCTCACACTGTCTGGAACAAAGTAGATGCTCCCAAACAGTTCAGTAAATGAAAGTGGTGCATTCTTATTTCTACTCTGGGCTGCAGATGTCTATTCACGCTCTGTCCTCACCTACCTTGGGACCAAGCCAACTGGTTGATGAAAAGGTTATACCTAATTCCAAGTGGCT
The DNA here is from genome assembly GCA_008086735.1 of Cheirogaleus medius. NCBI lineage: Eukaryota > Metazoa > Chordata > Mammalia > Primates > Cheirogaleidae > Cheirogaleus > Cheirogaleus medius. The sequence continues at coordinate 89,442,540 of VBSM01000361.1, forward strand.
TCCAATCCAGAATACTAATATGTAGGCATAAAAAAAAATTACTGTGGTATTAGAGACAGAAAACTAGACCAATAACTCTGGGTCAGGATGTATATAATTGGGTTAATAGTAACTAATTAAAAATAATACCTTTGTTTGTATAACACTTCATAGATTGAAAGGTATTTCCATTTAGATGAAGTTGATACTCACAGTGTACCTTTGGAGATTTATTGCTCCCAGTCTAGAAGACTATTTCTTACTGAATTGTGGTGGACAGCCACGTGGGCGAGTGAGGTCTTCTCTGCTGTTACAGGCCTGGGTATTTCTCCACTTTGTGGGTCACTGATGGGCTCTTTCTAGAAATCCCCAGGATTTGGGTGGGGAAGAGTTGGAGATGGATGAGTTCCCTCTTGTTCCCATTTGTGTTTAAACTTTTGCAAAGAGAATGACAAGTGGTGTCTTTCCTGTGGGTGCCACCTCCTTCACCTCCACATCCTGCCAGTTTTCTCCAGCCCAACACACAGCCAACCAGGATGGAGGTGGAAGAGAATTTGGCTGAAAGCTCAGACTTCAGAAGGGATTGTCTCTTTACCTAAGGACATGGCCTTTCAAAGGAGGGCCAAGGAGTCTTCCATGGAGACTCCCTCTCTCTTGTGCTCTTTCATCTCCCCCCTCAACACCTTTTCTCCTGTACCCCACACCTTTCCTGGAGAACCTTCATGACTCCCCATGGGAAGATGCTTCCCCTACCCTTTCTACCTTCCTAAACTTCAGCCCAATGTTAACTCAGGAGGCTCTTCTCTGTTCAGTTATTAATTACTTGGAAGGGAGTCTGGGCCATAGTCTTGCAGGTGATGATGGACACAGGAGCTTCAAATCCTCTTTGGTCCCCCACCAGACACAGGCCAAGTAAATTTCCTCACAATTATTCCAAGGATACCAGGACACATTGTCCCAGCCAACATTACTTTCTCTTCCATAGTATAGCCATCCCTCAGTAACTGCAGCTGGCTGCTACCAAAATCCCCAGATGCTCAATCCCTGATATATGCACAGTATTTGCATATAACCTACACACATCCTCTGCATACTTTAAATCATCTCTAGATTACTTGTAATACCTTACACCATGTAAATGCTATATAAATAGTTGTCATACTATATTTTTTAAATTTTTTTTATTGTTATATTGTTACTCTTTCTTTATTTTTCTGTCTGCAGTTTGATGTGGAACCCACAGTAAGGAGGGTGCACTGTACAGTCAGATCTCATGGAGAGAAAGAATAGTCACCCTGACCCTGGAGAACAATAAACTTTGATATTTCTATGAGAGGCTTTGATTTTTTCCTGGGCTTGGGTCATGTTTCAAGAACCTCTACTAGGTGTAAACTGGTTTCTTTTTGCTATCCAGGAAGGATGGATGACCCAACCCAGATTAGTTTTTTAAAATTTCAAATCCTTACTTTTTCTGTCCCAAACCCCCATCCCTCTCAATCAAGGGTGTGGAGTCAGTTGATCCTATCATAGCACTAAGAAAATGGAACTGTAAAGAAATAAAGTGAATTACCAAGCAATGGCAGATGCAGGATCGACATGTCTCACTCATAAATATTAATTGTGTACTTTGCAAGGGATTTACTGGCAGCTCTGAGGAAACTTCTGATGGTAAATTATTGAATCTATTTGTTGATCTCATTTCTACACTTCCTTTCCAGCTCCCTTTAAAAAAAGTGTTAAATATATTCAAACATTCTTGATTTAGAATGATTAGGAAGTAAAGTTGCAAGCTGGAAATTTCTGAAGACAATAAGGTAAAGGATAAATATTCTTTGTGTAATACTTTCTTTACAGGTTCCCAGGAGTTGATGTTTATAACATTTATATTCTACTTAACCATCTCCTCCACAGATACTGTGCCTTATACATGGAAGGATCTCAATAAACTCTCCATTTGAATTCTACCTATGATTTCATTGAGAATACTTGAGTTATGTTATCCCAGAAGTCAGACCCTTGCCAATAATATTCAGGCCAGGTCAATTCACCATTAACCAATTCTGCTCTGCCTTTGAGATTATTTTTAAAAATCAACTTCTATGAATGTTAGTGTGTTTATCAAAATTACAGGGATCAGAAGAACACCTTTCGCTTTATTTTTGGTGAATTTCAATTCTGGCAGAAAAAAAAAATTCTGGCTCATTATTTTCAAAGCAGTGCCTTGGACATGTGCACACACCTTCCTTCCTCACTCAGCTTTTCTGATCAAGTCTAAAGACTATTGGGTTAAAAAACAAAACAAAATAAAACATCACATCCTCACTTTGCCTCCCTCAAAAAATCTCATTTCACCATTGGGCAATCTCCTTTCTCCTCCAATGTGTGTGTGTTTCTCATTCTCCTATACTTAATATGCACCTGCAGAAAGTGGAATTTCCCTCCGTGAGTGCTTGTTAAATTTCACAACCATTTTACGTGCTGGGAATTGGTCTCTTCACCTCTGCCAGCAGCCTAAGCATTGCTGGGGCATAGTTCTAGATTTTCAAGGAAAGCAGCACTGTTTTTGAGGTAAGGGTATGGGCTTTTCTTTCCTTTCTTTTTTCCCAGATTGGTGGGTGTGCCACAGGATGGCTATGACCTGTGGTCTTTCTAGCAGCCATGAAAGAATGTGACTGGCATTCAAGTGTTGCTTTCAACCTCAGGTCTTGGGGAGGAAGGTGACCCACATGGTAAGATGGAGACTGAGTTGCTACTTGGGGGAGGGGAGGAATGGAGGTCGGGCCTGGAGAAAGCACACATTTGTAATGGGGTGGTAAATGAGCCTATTTCTGCTGTTTTACTCACAACTGAGGTCTCAGAGCTAAAAACAATAGCACCTAAAGAATGTGCTGGATCCTGCCCAGAAGATGAGGATTTCCTTCAGGTACGTGAACGGCTGGCCGTGCACTTGCCCTCCCTTTCCACTGGGGAGAGGATGGGGTTGCTTGCCGGGACACCAAGAGGGGAAGAGTGGGGCTGAGGGCCTACAGACTTGGGAGGGTTGCTCTCTGGGAAGGAGACTGTCATCTCAATCCCCTCCTCATGCCACCTACATTAAGATGCAAAACTTGAGGTCCCCATGCTGTACAGGGTTGACCCCAGGATCAGAGCAAAGCATGGAGAGAAAGTTCTTGAGAACTTGACCTGTGCCTCCTACACTTTGGACTTTCAGAGATTGTGTCTGTTCCTCCCCTGGAAAGTGCAAAGGCAAGTAGCTGGCTGACATCACCCCTGATGCAACATGAAAAGAGAGGGCCACCTACACTCCCACACTTGGCAGGGAAAGGCTGAGTATTTTCCGTATTTTCCTGAGAGCCAAAAGAGGTATGAAGCAAGGGCCGGGATTTCCATCTTGGGCAGGGTTGAACTCCAAAACACTGCCTGATCCCAGGAAGGACCCCAGCAGAGATGCCCACCTGGTGCACAACACAGGCAGCAGGACTAGGGGGTGTGAATAAGTGTCCAGCCAGGGAGTCATAGTCCAGGCCAGGAACTAGCTGTAGGGTGGTCTCTATGGGGATGGGGCCACAGGGTCTCCAGAAGTGCCCCAGGAAAGAAAGAATCAACATTTAAACCAAAGACTTTCAGGTGATAGATCATCACTGTGCTAGAAGAGGGAGCCATTTTGCCCCTTACTTCTCCATTCTTCGGCTTCCCCTTCCCCCAGGGCACCGGAGGCAGCACAGTGAGATGGAAGGGGGAGTGAGTGAGGAAGGGAAAGAAATAGTGGTGCCAGGGGGCAGCACCTGTCCCTTCCCTTCTGCAAGGGGTCGAGCCTGAGTCAGGCTCAGGTCAGGAGACAGGAAAACTTTAAATCAATTGAGAGACTAAAGCTTGATGTTAGACAGAACTAGACTTTATTATAGTTAAAAGATGATACTGTTCATTGTTACGTGAAAAGCACCAGGGAAGCTATGAGACCTGTCTGAGAGAGAAGATGTGAAAACACGAGAAAACATAAAGATTTCTTTTTTTTCTGCATACTCAACTGTACCCAGTGTATTAAATAAACCACCAGTTACATGTTCCATCAATGCACTTTTGGAAAAAACTTTACATCACTTTCTTTCATTTCTGTTAAGAAGCCCACATGGCCAGATTCCCTTCAGTGCATTTCATCTTAAATAAACAGAAGGCATTCTGAATGGCTTGTGCGGAAAGCGATTGTTGCTGATTTAAATGAAGATTTGAATACCCACTACAAGCTTTTCTAGCCTTTGCCCAAGATGCTCACCAGTTCCTTTTAGAAATGCTCTCTGAGACTGCAAATATATCATAGTTTTGGGCAATTCAGGCCTGACTCATGGCCTTGGTCCTTGCCAGAATTTTACTTTGCATAACACTATACATTGTTGGAAATTATGGAGAAGTTCATTATCTTCCTATGAATAGCAATGCAAGGGAACTATGTATTTCAAGTTTTATCTTAGGTCACTTTCAGTGATCTCTTATTTTAGCTAAACTCTGGCCTGGCTCTGCGCCCAAGTGTAGATAATACAATACCCATGGGCTTAGAGAAACTTTTACTGTGGTGAGTTGAATAATTTCTTGGGAGTTGATAGTGCATTTCTTATAATTATAAAAGAATTTTGGCATTCACTGTTTGGAGACTGGTTCTGAGGTGGTCTAAAGTTCTAACCTACAGTAACACAAATTATACCAGGCTCACATGTAATAAAATGAGCCTCCAAGCAACCAAACCTTAGAGCTTCTGTGAGACATATAGAAATGTCATGAAGTGATGGCTTTAGAAAAGGTCCTGAGTACACACACTAAGAATGTTAGGCCTACGCCATGCAATTACCAAGAATTAGATGCTTTTTCTATTCATCAGGGTTCTTCAGAGAAACAGAACTAATACGAGATACGTACACACACATACACATTTATATGAAGATTTATTATGAGGAATTGGCTCATATGATTATGGAGGATGAGCAATCCCACGATATGCCATCTGCAAGCTGGAGTCTAGGAAAGCCGGAGGTATCATTCAGTCTGAGTCCTAAGGTCTGAGAACCTGGAGCCAACAATGTAAATTCTAGTCAAAGGGCAGGAGAAGATGACATGTCCCAGCTCAAGCAGGCAGGTGGGGAAAATAAGGGATGAATTCCTCCTTCCTCTATCATTTGTTCTATTCAGTCTCTCAATAGATTGGATGACGCCCAGCCACATGGGGGAGCGGGGGAGGATGATGTACAGTCTCTGCAGTGATGAGTCACATAAAGAGGATACATTCTGAGAAATGCATTGTTAGGTAATTTCATTGTTGTGCAGATATCAGAGTGAAATCACACAAACCTGGATGGTATAGCCTATAGCCTTGGCTCAATGGTATAGCCTATTGCTCTTAGGTAACAAACATGTACAGTGTATTACTGTGCTGAATATTGTAGGCTACTGTAATACAATGGTAAGTATTTGTGTATCTAAAAATATCAAAGCATAGAAAAAGGTAGAAAAAATACAGTATAAAAGAAAAAATGATATACCTGTATGGGACATTTACCAAGAATGGAGTTTGCAGGACTGGAAGTTTCTCTGGGTGTCAGTGAGTGAGGAGTGAGTGAATGTGAATGCCCAGGACATTACTGTACACTACTGTAGACGTTATAAACTGTACTCCTAGAACATTTTCTTTCTTTAATATTAAATTAACCATAGCTTACTGTAACATTTTTACTTTATGAACTTTAATTTTTTTAACTTTTTGACTCTTTTGTAATAGCGCTTAGCCTAAAATACACATTGCACAGCTGTACAGACATTTTTCTTTATATCCTTACTTGGTAAGTTTTTTCTATTTTTAAAATTAATGTTTTTAAAACTTTTTTTTAAAAACAACTAAGATGCAAACGTACACATTAGCCTAAGCCTACAAAGGGTCGAGATCATCAGTATCACTGCCTTCCACCTCCACTTCTTGTCCCGCTGGAAAGTCTTCAAGGGCAGTAACACCACGGAGCTGTCATCTGCTATAATCACAATGTCCTTTTCTAGAATACTTCCTGAAGGATCTGCCTGAGGCTGTTTTACAGTTAACTTTTTTTAAAAAATAGAATGTTTTAAAAGAGTAATTGCGCTATGACCTTATGACGGCTACAATGTCACTAGGCTATAGGAATTTTTCAGCTCCATTATAATCTCATGGGTCCATCATCATATATGCAGTCCACTGTTGACCGAAATGTCATTATGGCTGCACTTTACTGAGTTTACCCATTCAAATGTTAATCTCATCCAGAAGTACCCTCACATACACACCCAGAAATGTTTAATCTGAGCACCCATGGCTCACACAAGTTGATGTATAAAATTAACCATCGCACTTTTCCTCCCAAGAAAGACAGATTGGTGATGTCCAAATACAGGAAGAAATGTATTTCCTCTTTCCTTTCATATTTCATATGGATAAAGATAAATAACTAAGTATAAAATGTAGCATCTAAGATTTAGATAACGCAAAATAAGAACAAATTTAAATAAGGATTGCTAAGAAGAGTGTGAAGTCTCTCATGCCAAGACTGATTATGTAGCAAAGGCAGTACCTTGGTTTTGATGTTGGGATTTAAGTCACCAAGGGCAAATGAGTGGGCTCTGGAAGTCCATCCAACATGCTTCACTACAGTCCCCCACAGCAGGGACAGCACTGGTTTTTAGAAAAAATTCCAGTTTAGGGTGTAGAGAGATCTGTGAAGTGCTGGCCTACTCTTACATTGCCTTCCACATGAGTGTTTCTAGAGCATCAAACATATCTCCCATTTTAGTTGAAACTATTAATAGAATTTAGCTTTAAATGTTTTCAAATTGAACTGAACTACTTTTCCCCTAAAGAATTTCATGATAACTTCCATATTGAAAATTAAAATCAAGAGGCTTATTTATAACAAACTATTTAACAATCATCAAACATTGCACCCATTTCCATTTGGGAATAAGGTCTCCATTTGCAAAAGTCTTAGAAATAGGCATACCCTTTCATAGATTCTCCTAAAGCCCACGCTTACAGAAATCATAAATGCATGTGTCATTAAATAATGTATACCTTTTAAGTTGTGCAGTTAGTGGGTAAAAATCTAATACCCTACAACCCAAACCATCATAATGAAATCTAATCTGTACTCCCAGTTAGGTGACCCAGTGAAATCATACACGATGAGCTTGTCATCATGAGAAAATGAAGCAGGAAATGCAAGTTTCTATTATTGTTGTGTGATATTCTTAAGAAAAATAGGATCACAGACCCAGTGAGTCTATGAAATAAAGTTATAATTTTAATATTAGCCTATATATTTATATAATCTATTGGCTTAGAATGATAATAAACATTCTCCTGTAAAAGCATCATTCATTTTGAAATCCCTCATTATAATTTTCCTAGTGTTAAGTAATCATTTAACCCATATTTAATACCCATTAAAAAGAGACTCTTATTTACCTTGAAAGACGAATTATGAATCACCTTCTCCTAAAATATTTTCTTTAACTAAAGGCAAAATTTTTCTTTTCTTGTCTCAAATATTATCTCCGTTTTTTCCCGTTAACCCAGGCTAACAGCAATTCTCTTCTTGTCTTTTGATTGATACTTTGAAAGAATGTATAGGTTATAACAATGTCCCTCTGAGTCTCCTCATTTCTCCTACATAAATTTAGCTTTGCTAGGCTTTTTATATGCCAACTAACTTGACTGCTGAATCATTTTGGGTTGTCCTTTGCATCTCCAGGGGTATTATTATACACATTGGCCAAGTTGTTGGGGAGCTGAGATGCACATGAGAACATCTGTGTGATCACTCACAGCCATGTCTCCTCTTACACTATGGCTTAAATGAGACACTATCTCAGATCAGATGGAATCCACTGGGCTCTGTGCTTTCTCCTTGTGAGGGCAAGAGGAGCTGCTTGTATCACTGGGTCTGACCTAATGAGATGGTGGGAGAAGAGGGTAAAAAAAGAAGCAGATCTAGCACCTTCTCTCCCTAGGACATCCTGCAGGGAAACTTTGATACTTTCTTCTAATGCTCTACCAACAATCAAGCAGAAAGGGAGATGCTGGGGAGCTGGTGCTTCCTGGAACCTTGGTTGTATCATAAATCTAGGGCTTCTTTCCTGAGTTAATCAAGGGTTCTGATCTGTTTTTATGAGATCAGCTTCATTACATCATAGTCACACTGTAAAGTAAAGATGTCATCACAAGTATTTGAAGAAGTAAAGATCACTACCTTGGGAATTCTGGAATCCTCCATATCTGGCATTTGAAAATAGATTCAAGTTCTTTAAGCTTTGCCTGACATTTCTATGAGCAACTAGTAGAAACTGTCACAGCACTAGTTCTATGACAGTAAATGTTTCACAATAAGCTTTCTAAAAAGAAAACAAAACTATGCATATATAAAGGAACATAAGTTTATTGTAAACTTTACTGATAAAAGGATGCATAGCACATAGCTGACAAAAAATAAAACACACTGTACTCTTTGTCATAAATTCCATATAGCCAATTGATTCCCACAGAATGATGAAGTTGATATTTGCTGGACTCTACCCTTATGTAGCCAACTTGTGGTTGTAATTGATGAACAACTGTAGTTCTGATAAGAATGTTGGTTGGTATTTTTATTTACATTAATGAGTAAGGCAATGTGAAATGAAAGATTAAAATATATGTCAGAACTTCATTAGTGTGTCAATGATGTGAGCAACTCCTTTGTTTCAAATACTGAATCATCCTCATTTTTTTGTGCTATTCACATTGTAATGGCAAACTACACTTATAAGTTTAATCCGCATTATTAACATGTTCACCATCACTTTCTCATGTCTAGACTATTGAAAAAAAGCATAATTCAAGCTGTGATTGGTAGCCACCATTGCCAATTCAAAACTACACCCAGCATATTATCACTGACTGCAGAGTTGTGCAGAGCTGCACATAATACTTCATTGTATATTATTCCTACCACACGTATATAATAGGCAGAAGTAACCTTAAAGGCATAGGTACTAGGAAAATGTAGTGAAATAACTTAGGATATGATGAGTTTGGGGTATTTTTTAATCTTTGTTTTAAATGATTCATTTAATTGTAAGTTTACATAATTTAATTTTTAATAATGGATTTGGTTGATGACTGACTCACAAAATTTCTAAAAAGTTAGTAATTGGCTTTTGTAAACCAGGTCAAGTGGGCTCCAGAACACCACCGGCCACAGCTCATAGGTATTAAAATGTTGTTATCATGGGAAATGAGAGCTGGAATGGCTCTGAGGAGTCATCTTGTCCAGGTAAGTGCAGACTCTGTTGTGCTGCACTTTGTACAGAAGACCATATCAGAAGAGTGAGTTTGGCTCTGGTTCCAGGATTCCTGGGGTGTGAATAGCTGAGAAGGCATCTCCAGCATAGGTGGGCCCTTTTGAGGGCAATGTTGCCAGAGGTGTGGCAGCTCTTTAAAACACCAAGCTCACTTCTCTTCCCATGTGCCAAACTCCATGTTATATGTGTGTGAGTCAGGGGGAAGGTGGGGCAGAGAAAAAGGGAGATGTTGAGAAGTTGCATACTGCAACTCAGGGCTCTAAGAACCTAACGCAATTTTGGAGCTTGGGGAATGTCTGGGTACCCCTCGGAGAAAGATTTTCTCTGTAAATTCAGAAGTAATCAGAGAGTAAGCATGGAAATGGCAAAGCTCTAGGGGAGAAATGAAGTTTCGAGATTGTGATTATGTAGAATGGGAGAGGGAAAAGTTAAAATCATCAACTCCAGCTGGGACTGGAATCATAATAGCTAAGAAGAGTTAACATTTACTGATTTAGTCCATATTTATAATGTGCTAAGCACTTTATGTGCATAATTTCACTTAAACTTCACAATCACCATATAAAAGAGACACTTTTCTCATGGTTTTCATTAGTAAAACTTGTTGAGATCATTGCATGAGGTAATACAGAGAGAAAAGAGCAGAGCTGGAATTCATAGAAAACGTGAACCTTTGAATTATGAACATACATGACTGCCAATGTAGTGGGATCAAGAAGAACAGGGTTGGATTTTACTAGTTAGATGGGTTAGAAAGGTGAGGAGGAGTGAAGAAGAGAACTGTTCTTAGTTCTCTGGAATATTTATCTATGATCAGCATGAAAAAGAGGACCAGCCCAACCATTTGTCCCACCATAAAACCTTGGGTTAAATACCACCATCATCACTGTTATGGACTGAATGTTTATGTATCCCCCAAATTCATATGTTGAAATTCTAACCCCCAATGTGATGGTATTTGGAGGTGAGAGGATCCATGCAAGGATACCATGAGAAGACGGTCTTCTGCAAGACCAACAAGAGCATCCTCACCAGACACCCTCTGGTGCCTTGATCTTGGACTTCGCAGCCTCCAGAACTGCAAGAAATATGTGTTTGTTGTTTAAGACACCCAAACAAATGTTTGTTGTTTAAGTCTATTGGTAATTTGTTTTAGCAGTCAGAACTGACTAAGACAACTACCACCAGCAATAAGAAGAACTATGAATAACAAAAGGGTTATCAAACTCCAGGGGCCCAGACAATAAGACTGAAGGCTAATAACAATAGTTTCCTCAATTCAAGCTCCTGGAACCACTTAAATATCTGTCTTCATAAAACATAATTTTACCCAAAAACTAGTCTGAGAGGAATAGAGGCAAATGACCATTGACTGTAAGACTAAAGATAAGGGTTAATTAAGAAACTGTGGGAATCTGTCCCTGCATATGGAGCAATGTCTCAGCAGGCTGGGCTGCGAATGCCTGAAGCTCCACTGATAGCAGGAGTGGCCAGGAGAAAGGGACCAACCATCTGTGCAACGATGGCCGATGACGTGCCCTGCATGGGTTTGCCTCCACTGTCATCCTGAGTTAGTGATTTGAATTCGGTATTTTCTAGACTCCTTGTTTGTATTATCAGCCTCACTTACCATGTTCGAGGTGGCAAAACTATTGGCAACAATATTCTTTTTATTACACAAATTATCTGTTAGCTTGTTTAATATATTTTTTAAATAAAGCTTATTGTAGCTGTTACTGTGGTGGTATTATTAGCCAGCCCAAATGCAATTCTGTTGAAGAGGATGAAGGAAAAAGGGACAGGCTTGCTAACATCATACATGGAAGTTGTAAACATGGTCTTGAAATTCTTTGCCACTCCTCCTTCTAAGAGATGGGGCCTATGTCCCTTCCCAGTGAATCTAGTTGGATTTGTAACTACTCCAACCTATGGTGCGTAGGTCTGGTGGTATTCTCTGAGGCTTGGTTAAAAAAGGCTATATGGCTTCTGCCTGCCCTCTTGGAACTCTCTTTCTTGGACATTCCCACTCAAAATCCAGCCTGCATGCTGTGTGAAGCTCAAGCCACGCAGAGGAACAACTTATCAGCATTCTGTCCACAGTTCTGATGGAACCAGTCTTCACCTTACTCCATTTCAGGCAACCGGCCTTGGAAGTGGCCTTGGCTAGTCCACTTCTCAGCATGCAAGTCTTTCTGGCCAAGGCCCTAGACATTGTAGAGCAGAAATAATCTGTGCCCACTATGCCCTTTCCTAATTCCTAGCCTACAAAATCTATGAGCATAATAAAATGGTCATATTTTTATGTTGTCATAATAAATGAACAATGGTTTGTTTCAATACAAAGATAACTGGAACACATACCAAAGAAGCATCTCTGCAAACATAAACCTTAGAGTGTCTCTGGCAGATACAAAATCACTATCACATCATTGCTGTGTGCATTCAGAAGGAAGAATTCCTTGGGTTCTTGCCTCTCAGAGGAGAGGTGGAAGATCTGTGAGTGAGATTTCCCATGTCAACCTCTAAGAAAACCAACAATGGCCTAACATTTTGAGTTAAAGTTGGTAGAGGAAATATCAACACAACCAAAGAATACGATGGTTTCTATTGTTATAATCCTTACAATAATGACCTTAGACACCTATTTTTATTGTAGTGCTGATTTGGGGCTATTTCTATATCTTGTTATTCTATTGCACTTGAGTCTGAGTATTTTGGGTACATAGTGTTTTGAGGCTATTTCTAGATCATCTTTATCTGCATTTGAACCTTTGAGTGCTTAGGGTACATATGGGAACAGGCATTCAGAGCAGCATTTTTGTGTGCCCAATGACAACGTGAAGCATAGGTGACAATCACACCCCATCCCAAATCAAGTATGGAGTCAACTGACTCATCTCTCTGGTTGTTCACCAGAGACCACTATTGGTGAGACCCAAAGGACACTTGTTCCTGTTTGTGGGATGATCAGGCCAAAACAAGCGTGTCAGAGCAGCTGTGGTTGAAAATTGTTCTGGAGGTAGGGGTTTTCTCTTTCTAGACTTTCAGAATGGTAAAACCAAACTGAACTCTGTATGGAGAAAAATGAGGAAAAGAAGTCCAGTTTTTAAGTTGTATCAACATCAAAATTAAGTGTCTTTTCCACATGGAGTTTCTTGCTGAAATTTTATTGAATAGCTTCTGGATAAAATTTCACTTTTTTATTTTATTTTATTTTTTTTTAGGAACTGAAAGACTAAGAAAGTAGGTACTGGCTTGAGCTTGGTTATATGGAAGTTGTTTAGATTAACCTCTGGGCTCAATAGGTCTACCTGTTCAGTCCAACAAGTGATCATTTCTCTCACTATTTGGTTACTTATTTCTAAAGAAATATTCAGCAGCATTATTGGATGAAATAGCTATTTTTATGGAATACTGTTATAGTCTAGGACAGATATTGATAATACAAGTACACAAACATTTAACAATATATAAATTAAATATTTGCATTATCTACAATCAAAAACATTTCCAAGAATTATGATTGCCTTGCCATCTAGATTCCTTTTACAATTACAGAAATTAGAGAGGTTTCTGAACAGCATGTTAATTCATAGAAAAGAAAATATCATATCTTTGGGTAAAATCCTAATTAATTTCTACTTTCTTCTAAAAAGAAAGGTGGACAAGCAAACTAGACAAGAATCTTGGTTTACCCCTATTTAGATCTTGTGCTGGCTGAATGAGGAAGAAAATCTTCTCCTTCCCTTACAAGGGATGACCATACATACTAGTTTACCCAAGGTAGTACAAATTTAGGTCTGCTTTCCTGACATATTTATCAGTAGAACCTCCTTTCACTCAAAAAAGTGCTCTGGTTTAAACGATAAGTTATATGGTCATTCTATTCACAAGTCCGTGGAAAGCTCTCTTCTACACGCACTTATCCTTGGTAGCAGATTCCTTTTGTTCACCTGAGTCACTGGCCACACCATGGAATCCTACGTCTAGTGGTTTTCATCATGTTCAAACAGAATTGTAATTTATATTCCCCTTGGTTTTTGCTATAAAACTAAATTACCTGCAATGAAAGACCAGTTTGTTTTATATGTATGGACTAATCACCTGTGGCTTTTACTGACCATTTTCTGGGATTGGTTTAAATTCGGTGAACATATTATTTGTAATCATTAAAGGCGTATTTTAAAGATAGTACTCTAGGATGAACTAAGTACTGTTTTCCACATGAATTTCTTACTTTCAACTAGATTGAAAGGCCAGATCCAGTACAGTAGAAAGAACACCAAACTTGAAGTGAGCATATATAAGTGGGAACAATCATGGGCAAACTGGGATGTATTGTCCCCCAGTGTGGCCTGAGTGTGGACTTAAGCATAGAGCTCCAGAGTCGTTTTGATGAATTGGGTGTTTCACGGCATCCTGGAATGACACAGATCAGCAGGGTTCTGCTGGAGGCAGGGACTTTCCCTTATAATGAAAACTCCTGAAGAAATGCCTCAAGACTTGAAAAGGTGAGTTTGTTTATTTTAATTATGATCTTTATGGTCTTTAGGGTTTAAAAATCTATAAAGCTGTTCACTTTATTTGGCTCTAAGTAATTTCAAGCGAATGCCTTTGTTCTGATGATTGCTTTTTAGGTCTCCTTGAGGAAGTCTCTATGACTGAGAGAGAGGCACACAGCTTGTTAACAGCTTGTCCTGCTAGGCGTGCCTTGAACTGGCCCTTTGTGACAGGACAGTAAGTAGGAACTGTGTCTTGCTCATTGTTGTGTTCCCAGTGCCCATTCTAGCAACTGGTACAGAGTTGGTACTTGATGTATATTTGATGAATAAGTTGTAGATATTATTTAGAATGACTGCATGGATGACTCAAAGCTGAAAACCATATCAACTCCTATATGAAGGTGAAATATATAGTATTAGCCCCGTTTTTTGAGAGTTTATAATGAGCCAGGCAATTTACATACATTATCTTGCCTAATGTAAGAGGAAAGTACTAACATTATCTTTAGAATATGGAGGAAGTAGTTGAGACTTGGAAGGACAAGTCATTTGCACAAAATCCCAAAGGTACAGAGCTCAGGTTGAGCTCAGACTAAGATGTTCTTAACTACTCTGCCTAGTTCTTGAGGAATGGTCAACTTTGAGTAATGGAGTAGCATCATAGCTTCAAGATGAGCCAGCTCCACCTGTGTACATTGCTACTGTCTTGGTGAAGGGGCTTGACCTCAAATCAATGATCATGAAACAGAAATAATGCTCTTTTTGGAGAAAAATCATTCCAGGTGTGTAGTGCTCTTTCAGCCTCGAGCTGTGATACCTGGTGAGAGCGAGCACAGAGTGACCCACCACGTGCCTTCTCGACTTCTGCAGCTTACACGCCCACGGTTCATTCCAGACCACAGTTTATGCAGCATAATATTATAGACACAGGGTGACTAAAACATTTGCAAGTATGTAAACTTCTTAGAGATGTTAGAGGCAGGTCTCCCTGGGAGATGAAAAGATTGCAATGTCATTGTCCTTGTTTAAATTATAACAGAGCACTCATAGCTTTTCTTTTAATCTGAATGAAAAATTGACACTTTTTTTCACCCTGTGGCAGAATAAAACTGGGACTTATGCTTCAGAATGATCATTGCTGACATCCTTTTCTATGTACTGTCTATTTTGATTTGAACACTTAGACTTTGTGTTTCTTCCACGAAGTTGAAGTGGCAGTGTACCCATCACCCACCTCTTCTATTCCCCAAGTTCTTGCCCAATGTTACACTTGTTCACAGCCTCATGCTAATCACAGATAGAAATGATTTCTCACGTGCTGGAGCAACTCAAAATATCTTGCATTTCAGATGGGCCAGAAAACATATAATCTCTGTTTAGTACCAGGAGCTCAACTCAGTGAGGTCATTTTCAGGGAACTGATTATTTCTCAGGAAGCAGTTTCTGTAGTTTCCAGTGTTCTTTGCAGAAGCCACGAATGTAATGCTCACTGTTCTCTGAGTGCTGGTTGGAAAGCGAGGGGATATTTTAAACATGGTGATTTTATCTAGAAATTTTCACCGAGGTACAAGACCAATCATGGGTCTCTGATTACTGTGCAGCAGGAGGCATTGGAAAAACCCAAGTGCATGATAGACACTGTTCTTTTTCAGTAAAGCGTTTCCATTCTGATTTTTGGCCTAAACAATGGGAAAAGAAAAAGATAACAACAGAACTGGAAGCCAGTCAGTCACTTTTTACAGTGTTTATGAAAAGGGAGATATGAATAAATACCTTTAGGGTTTCATGGACTATCATTTGAAAGTATTCTCAATGAAAATCATGCCTGCAATACTTTCCTTAGCTAGTGTCACATTTTTATCTATAATGATATATGTTTGGTATTAACCTCTCTGTTTATTGAGGTGGCTTTCAGAAATAACAAATATCTCACATGGAATACTGAGTTTATAACAGGCATGGATTTGCAACCACAAACTCAAATCTGGGCATGTGAAATACGTTACATTTCTTTACCGTCACACAGTCTCCCCTGAACCCACCTCTTGTCAGGCTAGCAAGAAACTGGTCATTACTGGGGACTAGCAAGCTCCCAGTTAACTAGAAAACAACAGTAGCAATAGTAATGACAAAAACCTAACTTCAAGGCGGCCCCTCCAGTTTTCTGTAAGATCGTAACTGTGCAAGGTTTTGAAGTTCATAGAAGTCAGTGTCTATGTGACTTCCATGTCTCATGTAGGGGAAGGAACGTTTTAATGTCAAGAATTCAACTTCCTCAGGCACACCTAGTAGTTCTTCTCTAAGGTAACTGTTGGGCAGGGCATGTTCTCTATGCTTTCTGATCCTGTTGTCTTTGTATTCCACTCACAGGAGGTAAATTTACTATAAAGCTAATAAAACTAGTTTCAGGACTCCTCACTGGCAAAGGGTCCTCTCAGGTCATTGGAAAGACCCTGGAAATGTGTTCACATGGTCATATATTTTTACAAAATTTTGAAAAGTAAAATATTCTAACCATGATCGGTTGAGACCTCTGTCTTCACTCTGATTTCTTCTCATGTGGGATGGTGTTAGAGTGTTTGCTGACATTTTTGAAATCATGCTAAATGGAAGTTGAATTAAGGAAAAATTTAGTTTGTGAAGGTCATGCTCCATGCCGTCTGTGTATGATTACCTTGTTGTTAGCTGCGTGAGTGTAGGAATGGCTTTCCGGAATCCTCAACAACTTGCTCAGTGCTGTAAAACAATGGTACAGGACCAGAGGCTGATTGTGATATAAACAGATCCTAAGGTACTGGAAATATGTAGGTGGTGAAGGAAAAATGAGGTTTGAGAAGTTTGCAGCTAGAAGCTAGTCTAAGGACATTCTTTTAGTCATCAAATATTTCATGTTGAAGCAGTTCCTACTGATGCCTAGTCAAGACATTGTCTATGGGGAATATATTTACTAATGTATTATATTATATACAGTTATTTAAATATCACATATGTTTTTCTTTTTTCTTTTTTTCATTTTCTTTTTTTTAATTTCAGCATATTATGGGGGTACAAATTTTAAGGTTTCAAATAATGTCCTTCCTCCCCTCCCCCCCACAAGTCTGAGCTTCAAGCGTGACCATCCCCTAGACGGTGCACATCTCACTCATTATGTATGTATATACTCGCCCCCCCTCCCACCCATCCAATACCCAATTAATGTAGTTCCCATGTGTCCACTTAGGTGCTGCTCAGTTAATACCAGTTTGCTGGTGAGTATATGTGGTGCTTGTTTTTCCATTCTTGGGATACTTCACTTAGATTAAAATCATAAAAATATTATTTATCAGAATTTCTGTATTTGTAGAGCATTATACTCTCTATATAACAGTACTATAAATATTAAATACTTTGTGTGTGTGAAATCACATCTCAACAAATTATCTCAACAAATTATCTATCCCAAGAAATAGCTCACACCTTAGTGTATCTGAGGTATATTACCCTGAAGTAGTTTGGACGTTCCAGACGAATTGGCATGTGAAATTACCACCACCATAGCAAAACACCTTGAAGTAACAAGTGGTGCAATGATAGAACTGCTACCCATATTCATTAATATGTTAAACTTAATATTAGAAAATTACTATTACACAATTATGTAGCTTACTGCAACATGGCAACAGACTAAAAAAAAGTCAGAGTTGTTTTTGTATATGCCCTAAATTTGAATTAATTCTGTACGTTGTTATGCAGAATTATTAATTATAAAAATTCCAGATGCTATGGGAAAAGAGTATTCTTTTTGACACCAGAAATATAATAAAAAGACGATTTTGGCAAAATACAATTTGGCACAAAATGACAAAATTTGGTAATATGTCAAAAGCTCTCTTATTGTGACTGAAATGAAAAATTCTGATGGTAAAAATCAAAAAAAGAAAATAACTATGATAGACAAAACAAACAAAAACATGGACAGATAATAAGAATGACCACAGAAGAGATAAAGAAGTTAGTACAATAGACTCCCAAATTGCAAACAGAAAGTAGAAGGAAAATGAAAGTAATCATAAAAAGAAAATAACTATGATAGACAAAACAAAGAAAAACATGAACAGATGATAAGAATGATAACAGAAGAGATAAAGAAGTTAATATAGTAGACTCCCAAATTGTAAACAAAAAGTAGAAGGAAAATGAAAGTAATAGCAAAGAAAAACACAGTTTGCATAGTCACCAGGGCAGGCAGGGATTTCAACAACAGCTTTACCAGGAAAATTAATTGACCTTGGTAAGTGCTATGTTTGTCCTGATAAATTTACTTTAGCACTTATTAATAAAAGAAAGTTGTTTTTCCTCCCAAATCATGATGCCAGTAATATTTACAGAGAATTTAACAGAATGTACAATAGACAATAGAAATATTTTTTAAGTCAGTATTATGAACAACAAAAGAACAATGTTCAAACTGTTATGAGATCCCCACTAGTGAGTACAAGATGTTGTATATATTGTATAATTGATAAAGTGTTTTAATTGGCAGACATAACTTCCTGAAAATCAAGAGGATACCACAGACAACAAGGTATTAAAATTACAAATCAATAAAAAACAAATGCACTAGATAACACCTTGAAGAACAGAGAAGAGAGAAGAGTCAGTTTTACCATTAATGTTTAGTATTGTTTTTAAGCATTTAAAAGAGTAGCTACGCCTACCAAATTTTTATTATAAATTGACAATTTGTAATTATATAAATTTATGGGGTACGAAATGATGTTATGATTTATAAATACAATGTAGAGTAATTAAATCAAGCTAATTAACATTCATCATGTCAAACACTTAACATTTTTTTACAATGAGAACATTTGAACTTCATTGTCTTAGTAATTTTGAAATGTACAATATTGGATTACTAACTATATCCACTATGCTGTGCAATAGAACTAAAAAAATTCCTCCTATCTGAGATTTTATACTCTTTGACCATTATCTCCTCATTCCCCTCACCCCCTAGCCTCTGTAACTACCACTCTACTCTCTGCTTCTATGAGTTTGATTGTTTTAGATTCTACACATAAGTGAGGTTATGTGGTATTTTTCTTTCTGTGCCTGGCTTATTTCACTAATATAATATTCTCCAATTCCATCCATGTTGTTGCAAATGACAGAATTTCCTTCCTTTTTAAGACTGAATAGTGTTCTTTTGTGTATATATGCCAATTTGTATTGTTTTTCTAGTCTCTATTTCATTTGTTTCTACTCTGATCTTTATAATTTCTTTCCTTTTGCTAAATTTTGCTTAGTTTGTTCTTTTCTTCTCTAGTTCCTTGATGTGTTATATTAGGTTTTTTATTTGAGATCTTTTTTCTTTTTTGATGTAGGCATTTATTATTATAAATTTCCGTCTTTTGTTGTATCGCATAAGTTTTTGTACGTTGTGTTTCCATTTTCATTTGTCTCAAGATACTTTTTACTTTCCCTTTTAGTTTCTTCATTGAACCATTGGTTGTTTAGGAGTGTGTTGTTTAAATTCCATGTATTTGTGAATTTTCCAAAATTCTTCCTGGTATTGATTTCTAGCTTTATGCCATTGTGACTTGAAAAAATACTTGACATAATTTCAATCTCTTTAACTTTGCTGAAGCTTTTTTTGTGCCCTAATATATGATCTATGCTGAAGAATGTTCCATTGCATTTGAGATGAATGCATATTCTGTTGCTGTTGGATAGAATGCTCTCTGTATATCTGTTAGGTTCATTTGGTCTAAAGTATAATTCAAGTCCAGTGTTTCCTTATTAAGGTTTTTGTCTGGATGAACACTCTATTTCTGAAAGTAGGGTATTGAAATCTCTTACTATTATTATGTTGCAATTTATCTCTCCCTTCAGATTCTTTAATATTTGTTTTTTTATATTTAAGTGCTTCAATGTTGGGTGCATATATTTACAATTGTTACATCCTCTTGATGAATTGATCCTTTTATCATTATATAATGTCCTTCTTTGTCTCTTTTTACAGTTTTTGTCTTAAAGTCTATTTGTCTGATATAAATATAGAAAAAGAGA
Organism: Cheirogaleus medius; assembly: GCA_008086735.1. Taxonomy (NCBI): domain Eukaryota; kingdom Metazoa; phylum Chordata; class Mammalia; order Primates; family Cheirogaleidae; genus Cheirogaleus; species Cheirogaleus medius. The sequence continues at coordinate 89,462,423 of VBSM01000361.1, forward strand.
TCTATCCCTGCTCTCTTTTGGTTATCATTTGCATGAAATATGTTTTTTCCAATCCTTTTACTTTCAGTCTATGTGTGTCCTTAAAAGTGAGGTGAGTCTCCTGTAGGTAGCATACAGTTGGACCTTGTTTTTTTTTTTTAATTTATTCAGTCACTCTATGTCTTTTTTGGGAGAATTTAGCCCAGTTGCATTCAAGGTAATTATTAAAAGTTGCTTTCTAGTTGTTCTGTAGCTACTTTGTTTCTGTCTTTTCTTCTTGTCTTTCTTTGTGGTTTGAAGATTTTCTGTGATGGTATGCTTTGAATGCTTTCTATTTTTGTTTTGTGCTTCTACAGAAGATTTTTGTTTTGTGGTTACCACAAGACTTACATAGAACATCTTGTGCTTATAACAGCTTATTTCAAGCTGATAACAACTAAGTTTCATTGCATAATTCAACATTTTTACTCCATCTCTCTCCCATATTTTATGTTTTAGATGTCAGAATTTAACTCATTTTGTAATATATACCCCATGATATTTTATTTGGGATATAGTTGTTATTAATAGTTTTATCTTTTAACTTTTATGCTAGGGATAAAATTGCCATACACAGAATCTTTACAGTCCTAGAGTATTTGAATATCACTTTGTTTTACTTATATCATTGAGTTTTGTGTTTTCATATGTTTCATGTTATTAAACACCAGGTTTTGTTTCAGTTTAAAGAACTCACTTTAGCAATTCCTATAAGGCAGGTCTAGTGGTGATGAACTCCCTTAGCTTTTGTTTGTCTGGGAAAGTTTTTATTTCTCCCTCATTTTTGAAAGACAGTTTTTCTGGGTAAAGTATGTTTGGTTGACAGGATTTTTTTCCCTAGCACTTTAAGTATGTCATCCCACTTTCTACTGGCCTGCAGAGTTTTGCTGAGAAATCTGCAGATAGTTGTATTCAACTTCCTTTGTAAGTGATGTGTTTCTTATCTCTTGCTACTCTCAGAATTTCTTTCTTTTCTTTTATTTTTAATGGTTTGATTACTTAATGTTGTAGGTGTAATCCTCTTTGCGTTGAATTTGATTTGAGACCTTTACAAAAACAATATCATACAGGTGTATAGGTCAGTTCTGAAATAAAAAATATTTATACTTACAGATTTGTGATGTTTCCTGTTTTAAATGCCTTTAAATTTGTAATTTGTTGTGGTTTCTTTTCTTCTTCTAAGTTAATTTTCTTACCTAATTTTTAATTCAAAACTTTGTATTTTGTTTTTAAAGAAGACCCCTTAAATTGTATAAGCTTCAGAACCCATGAAACCCTTGATCTGTTCCTATCTCTGTTCTTAGGCTTCCTTTCAGTTTGGGATGGTCTCTTTTTTCTCCCTCTTTGGACTTCTCCTTGCCTGGAATCAATTGTGGTATACACTTTAGCTGAGAAAGCCAGAAAGAAACTTCATTTCTGGGAGTTATTACATATTTCTGCCCTGGAGCCTTGGACCCAAAGAATGGACCCAAGAATGGGGGGATGAGAGGGAGGAGGGGAAAACACTGCAAGACTAAAACAAAAACTATACTTCCCTCTAGCAGCCCACCACACTGGATTGCTAATCAGTATCCCTTCCCCTTGCTGTGCCAGCTTCCCAATCTCCTGTTTATTCACCATGACATTCAGAGTAGACACAAAAGCAAAAATTAAAGCACCAAATGAAAGCCTCACTTGGTCATACGACTCTTATCAATTTATTTATCAGAGCCCTGCTCTGCCTGAGCAACTATGCACCATCTACAGATGTAATTTTCAAAGGGATTTGACCTTTCAAGGGGGACCTTAAGCTGTGTGCAGAGGTTGGAGGTGGGGACTCAGGTGGCCTCCTGAATAGCCATGTCTTTTTCTGCTTTATATGCTGGATGTTAATATAAGACTGACTGAAAGAAGCTATCTGTGTTTAAAAGTATTTTGAAAATCATCAGTCTCAAGGGAATTTTAAACTCATAACTTGCAAGGCTTCTTAAGATCTAGCCCATCTCCTCTTCCAGGGTCATTATTGCTAGTCCACAGCATGCATTCTCTATTCCAGCCACAGAGAACAACTCCTCTGTTCTCAAACATTACAAGCCTTCTCTCCTTCCCACTTTGCACATGCTCTTCTCTCTCTCTCTCTCTCTCTCTCTCTCTCTCTCTCTCTCTCTGGGAGTGCCTTTTCTTCCCTTGTTGGAGAGACCAACTCCTTTTGCCCTAAGTCTCAGCTTAAACATTACCTCTGCCTAGTATCTTGTTCACTTTTCTTCTTTCCTTTTGGCAAACTCATGCAATTGTTTATTTATTTGGATCAATTTCAGCACAGGACTCCAGCACTGTCTCAAAATTATTTGTCCAGTTTCCTTATTATGAGTTTTTCAATAGCTCTTATCTTGTTAATCTTGTATCTTTAGGACCGAGCTCAGGATTTGGTGCACTGCTGGGTCTCAAAAAATTTAAATGAATGAAGAAAAGATAAAAAGTAGCTAAGCTAGACTAAACCATATTTATTAAGTCAAAGTAATACTTCCATGAAAAGGCATTTCCTGAGTTACAAACACCTAATTTGTATTTGTTCTAAGCAAATGAATTTCTAGCTATGTTTTGCCTTCATTCCTCCCTGTCTTCCCTCTGCCCTTCTCTGTTCAGATGGCCTTAGGTTGTCTATCCACATGACGTACCCCTGTGGTCAGTTCTAGGAATTGTATGATGCAATGGTTCTTCCCTACCAATTCCTTCCAGCCTTTGAAATGAGAGCATGTAAAGAATGTGTTTGTCCATTTCTTTGGAATATTTTCCCCCAACATACATTCTGTTGTGGAAAATCTAACCTTCCTTCCTTTCAGGCATCTTAGGAAAATCCCTTTCCTTTTCCTTTGTTGCATTTCTGAGATGTCCTCAAACCACTGTATGATTTAAGATTCCTGTGGATACTACACATTTATCCAAAAAAGAGAAGGTTGCTTTTAAAATACTTTTATACAATACATATTGAGTACAAGCTGTAATGGGGTAGGTAATGGGATCATAGAGCTGACCAGGACAAAAGTGTCCCTGATGTCATGAAACTTGTAGTCCATTTGGGAAGACAGAATTAAAGAAATAGACAAGGAACTATAATAATTATTAATAATTATGACTGAGAGAAATGCATGAATGCCCAGTCCAGGGTGCTTTGATACTTGATGAAGAGGGCCCCTGGCCTGAGATATGTAGGTGAATAAGGGGTACCTGGGTGATGCAGGGAAGCTGGGTGGGTGAGGGGGAGTTTTAGTTTAGAGGCAGAAAGAGCAGCATGTCCAGAGATCCTGAGCTCAGAGGAGCCTGAAAAAGTTGAGGAAGGGAAGACATCTGTGAGGCAGAAATAGAAGGCTGGAGATGAAGTTTTTGAACAGAGCAAAGTAACCAAGCAGTGCCGTCAGTCTTGGAGCCCTTAACATAACCAGAGATTCTTCTTCAGATTAAATTTCTTTCCTCAGTTTTGTTCCTTCTGTTGTTTTATAATATTATGAATCTAGTCATGGTATTATCTCCTCCCCACTTCAATATAGTGTATTTTAGCCATCATACAGGTTATTCAGACATCTGCGGGCAAGTGTGGGATTTAACATCTTCATGTGTTTGCTACTACAGAATAATTTTTTCTGAAATTCAAACACTTTCCATATTCTTCTGGTGCACCCTGTTTTTAGGTCTGGGAGTGCCTGCATCGCTAGCCAGGTGCCGTGTCTGTGATGGCTGTTGGGAGGTAAACATTAAACTCATTCTGAATATCCAATCATCAGGCTTCTGTCTGCCAGGGAAATTGTGGTTTTCATAATTCTATTGCTGAAGAAATAGTTGTCATGGCAATAATTGATATCATTTTCAACAGCCATTGGGTAAATGCTGTTAATGATGTGCTTTCAAAGCACCAAGAAAGTACTGCCTAATGAGGATTCTGCTCAATGCTTTGTTAGAGGTGGTATATTTATTTCCCTGGTTTTCATGACATAATGGATTGAGTCTTCAGAACTAGAAGTAATTTCCTTACATTTTTATTTTAAGCCCTCAACATGTTCCTTTATGTCAGGAATTGTTCCTTTGCTACTTTGTGCTTTAACCTCATGCTCGTCACCTTCATTCATGGGGGTTGGCAGTATGCACCTGTGAGATTCAAATCTTAGCAACTCTGAAACAGTCTTGTTGAATCCAAGAAATATTTGTGAGTGCCTACTGTGCACATGACACAATTGTAGGTCCCACAGGGGATAGAATGGACACAAAGGCACGTGCCTAAAAGACACAGCAGTCTAGAATTTGAAAATAAATATAATCATTGCTTGATGTTACGATTAATATAGAGTAGCATTGTCAAGACTTAGAATTACAGCACATTGCACATGAGAGTGAGGCTGGTGTGTGAGGATTAGAAGTCACTGGTGAATTCTCTATGCTCCTTTCTGGTTTGTTTCCTTACTGCTCTCCTTGTAAAATAGAGGCAGCATAATACAGTCAGTAAGAACAGAATCTGCAATGCCTCCATTTAAGCACGTTTCTTATCTTCTCTGTGACTCAGTTTACTCTCTGTAAAATGAGGTTATAAAACTATTTTCTTTAGAGATTAATTTTGGCATCTAAGTGATTTAGCATACACAAAGTGCTTAGAGCAGTGATAGTATATGCTAAGCAACTAATAATAATATTATTATTAAAGGACGGTGGTACCTTAAGGCATATCTGGCACATCTTGGTTCCCTGATTTAGTCCAACTTTGGGTCTTTCTAATCAGTAAATTGGCTCAAAGAGATGGACACATTCATTCATTCATTCATTCATCTAGTAATCATTTATTCAGCAAGCATAAATTGGGAGCTATGGTTTAGGTGCTGGATGTATAGTGACGAATAGACAATATGGTGGCGGGGGAGGAGCAAAATCAGTGGTTGTAGCCTTTTGTGATTTCATGGAGCAGTAAAATTGCAAAAATAAAATTAGGGACTGGTGTCAGACTGTCAAAATTTTATTTTTTCAGATAAGGATGTTAAAAAGAACCAACTATCATTTGGTATTACCATATTTTAATGCCAAAACAGTAGGAAGATAATATCAGAATAAGTGAGTCTATAAAGTAAAATAATTTTGTGTTGGAAATAAGAGCTGACTATGTTTACCTGGCACATAATAATCTGTTGAATGAACATGTCATTTCCTTGTTTTCCTTAGGTTCTGCAGACCAACGAAACTTTGTTTGCAGACCAATATTTAGGAGTGTGGGAGAAAATGGGTTTCCAGTTGCGCATTTGGATTAGAATCTGCAGACTCCTTTTATTTTATGCATCTTCAAGGAGAAAACTGGGTGCAAAAGTGTAAGGTTATCTGAATTACAGAAAGCGGTGATCGATGGCCAAATAAAAAGGGTTATTGGGGAAAAGGCTTAGAGTGTTCTTTTACAAATTATGGGAATGAATTTTATTTCGTAAATCAAAATTTTTATGAGCTTTGTGATCTTTATGTGCTTTTTGGTGAAGGGTTATATCCCTGAGAGTTTAAACAGAAACTTTATGGTTAACAGTTAAAAATCTCAGGAAGCGCACTGCTTGCTCTCAGTAAAGATAACGAGACACGACCATAAAGGTATAAATTGAGAAACCTTTTATTCACCGGGATCATCTTTTATCAGTGCCCTCTGTTCACTGTGATCCCGTTTTCAAGGAATGTTACTATTTTCTCACCTTTTATGCTTTATCTTTCTAGCACACAACTACAGTACAGTTATGTCAGCAGGATGCTTCCTCCCAAGGCTTATTAGATACCATCAAGTGCTACATTTTCTCTTAATTTTAACCAAGGCCTAACAATTTTTTTTTTCTAAATAGTTTTATTTCCACCAGAACCACTGATTAAGAAGTGGCTGTAATCCAACTTATTTTTTTAAGATTGAAAGTTAACAACATTTCTTTCCACAGAAAATAATATATTCATCTAAGATGAGGGAGACTTTATACTTTTGAAAAATGTCAGAATATGACAGACAGTAAATTAGTGTGGGAACAGCAAATGGAGAGGGTGTACCTTTGATTGTCCTTAAAACTTGTACTTTCTGGGACTGGGAGAGGCTGACTGATGAGCAGGATAGAATTTGCAGGGAAAGACGTCAACTTGCAGGCTGGAGGAATGAGGAATCACATTTCCTGGGAGTCAGAGTTTCCTCTTCAGTCTGTCTTAGGTGAGCCGTGACGGTCACAGATGACCAGACCACCTGAAGTTCACCAGTCTGACGACTTCAGCTTCTTTGAGATGTAGAAATCAAATCGTCTCTACTCAAATGGCATTATGATCATTTAAGTTTGATACTTTGTTTTTTTCCAACTTTCTATGATCAAAATTAGTTATTTTTATAATCCATGAAAAAATTTTAGTCTTCTTTTTATAGTAAAAGATCAAGATCAGGAATATATATGTCAAAGACCCAAAGTTCATGAAGAGTAATTCACATTTTAGCTCAAAAGCTATTTACTCTTATTCTAGCTATAATTCTAATGTGTTTAGTTATTTGTTGTGTTAGCTTATATCAGTAGAAAAGGAGTAATAAGCAGAGGGTAAAGAATTTGCAATTGTAAAAGCAGAGGCTCCAATTATAATTGAAGGAAAAATAGAGCCTGACTGCAAAAAAGTTGCAAAATATTCTAAATGGCAATCATAAAAACAAAACAAAACAACATCAAAAAACCCAGTTCATTCTACTGATTTTAGGGGTATAAACTTTAGTGTTCCTTGATTCTTTTCCCTAAAAAAGTAACATTATATTTAGCACCTTTTGATTAAGAAGACAGGAATGTATGTAATGTGTCAAAAATTTTTTTTTCTTTTAAACATGTTTTAAAAGGAATTTAAGGGGAAACTGTCATTATATGGGTTGTTCATTTCTTCTGCTGGGAAATTCTAATTAAATATTAAAATTCTAGTGAAATATGTTTATAAGAGGCACAGGATTGTAGATGAATTTATCCCTATTCTTTCCGCAAAATCTCCTTTCCTCCTCTATAATTGTAGTTCCATTTAGGAATCATGGAGAAGCAGCCAAAGGAAAAATTACCAGACTGAAGCTGTTGGCCTATTTTATATTTTTCAAGGAAGAAAATTAAGAATACTCATTTTTCCTTTCCACGGTGATATCCTTTAGAACATAAAAGAAAGGCAGGATTTATGTACTACGGATGGCAATCAAGCATTTATTTTCTAAATTGCACCATGTGTGAGCTTCTGCAATGTATTTTCTGAGGCATTTTCCCGATGTATAGTATTTCTACATCTGGGTGACTTTGTGCTACTTTTGCTATTTCTCAAATCAGGTCATCTTAGCCACAGCATATGGTGGCGTGAGGGTCAGGGACCAACTCAATGCCTCCTTTTCTGTGACTCGATTTTTTCAGCACTTATGGATCTCTGCGTTTTCTGACATTCTGGAATATTTGTAGTTTATTCCCCAGAATTTAACCCTTTGTTAGCCACTGGATTACACTGTTGCTTTTCCACTTTGCTCTTCATAGGACTGAGATTGGGTCAGATTATAAACTATATAAGGGTATATTTTATAATACCTTTGCATCACTCACCGAGACTAAATCAGTCTGTCCACATAGTTGCCATTCAATAAACGTATGCTGACCAGTCAATGTAGTAAAATATAAGTTTAAGAGGAAACTAAATAAGGAAATAGATTGAGAACTAAGGACATTTATAATAGTCACATTATCATATTTTGAATAAGTTTACATATTATGCCATACCTTGAATCAAAGATAATTTGATGCAGTTAAATATATCTATTTATTTTTTATCTAGACGGTTTACTTGAAATTTCCCAGCTGAGCATTGGCACAGACGTCAGAAAATACTTCAGTTCTTGCACTACTATCGTTAAAACATTCTGAAGTCTAAAAAAGTTTCCGTAAAGCCCCTATAGATCTGATACTTTTAAATACTAAGCAAAGATGATTAAGCTCATATGAGTTTTACTGAACATTTATGTCCTGTAATAATTATACCAATTATAATCTCTTTTTATCCCTGCCCTGATAATAGATTTTCAACTTAGTATTCAAAGAACAGCAACAACTGCAGAGGTACATTTGTGCTTAATATTGAGCCTAAGGTTTGGAAAACTATGGTAAAGGAACTAGTATATTTTTTTCTTTTTAAATTGTCAATCTGTTGTGGTTCTGTACTTTTGTAAAATATAATAAAAAATGAACTTGGATATTGTAACAGTGTGAAATTTCCTTTTTAAAAATTTTATTTTAAATTAACAACTTATATTTGCATATATTTATAGGGTACAAAGTGATGCTTTGATTTATGGATACAATGTGCAATAACAAATCAAGCTAATTAAACATACCCGTCATCTCAAATACTTATTACTTTTTTTCTCTTTTGTTTTCTTTCCTTATCTCACTACCCCTTGTCACTTATCACTTTTTGTGGTGAGAACATTTGAAATTTACAATTAGCAATTTTGAAATGTACAGCACACTATTATAAAACATATACATCATTCTGTTCAATAAACCTAAAAAAAGTTTATTCTTCCTGTGTAATTGAGATTTTTGCGCCTTTTTCATTTTTGTACTTATGTCATTGCACACCAATAACAAACAGTTTGCCAGCTGACATAGAACTGCACATCACATGAAGTAGGATTGCTTTAAAAGACATTAAGGCTGAAGGCTTTATCTGTAATTGCTCTATTAAGCTACTCAGTGCCTCCAGGAATCACTTGGGCTGTGGGAATCTCCAGGTTGTGGACAGACAGAATTGGTGTTCTAATTCTATCTCTTCCTCTTAGTAGCTTTTTGTCCCTAGGAGTCTTACTCACCTCATTAGCCACTGTTTTCTTGACTCTAAAATGGGGTTACTAACTGTATCCACCAGTCAGAGTCCACCTAGGAGACAGAAACTAAGCAGGAAATTTTAAGGGAGAAATTTAATACAAAAAACTATAAACTATAACCAAAGATGGATGTAAGGAGGGATTGGCTAATAGAAAGAGGAAAACTCTAAAAAATACAGGAATAATGGATGTACAGAGCACCCAAGGCAATCACTCCTCCAGCGCTGAGCTCCAGACCTCACTGGAAAGGACCCCTACAGGGTTGTGGCTCACAACCCTGGCATGAAAGTCACTGTGATGCTAAGCTTTTAGAACTTGCTGGAAATCCACCATCTCAGGTGCCAGGAGAATTTTCTATGAAGCTACCTGAGGAGGTAGAGGTCAGAGGAAGCTTCTGGGTGCTTAAACAAAAGAGTCTCTCTAAGCCTGTTTTCTAGTTTCCAGTCTGCCTTCTGCCGGGTATCCCCAACTCTAACTGCGCATTGCTAAGAAGGAGGTCAAGTCCTTGGGTTGAGTGCGACAAACTTTCAAGTCCCTGGAAATTTTTGTTTTAGGATCTAGGGGAAGTGAGAAGAGAGTGAGGGAGGTAATGTAGCTACTGAAAATGGTGAGAGGCCTTTCTCCAGGAGGATTTAGGGCTCATTCTCAGCAATATGCTGAAAATATAATTAGCTTGGTGGTTTCTAAGCTACATCCCAAAGGAAATATTAATTTGATTTCTTAGGTAGTAAGAAACATAAACCAACCTTTTCTAGCTTAGAGAAAAAGGAATCCATTGGAAAGATATTAGAGAAGCTCATGAAATTAAAGGAAGAGTTGAACAGCCTGCAGTTTGGAAGGAAAGGTCCTAGTGTGATTCTGGGGTCACAGCAGCAGAAATTAATGTCCTTTCTACTTTCAACTCTTGCCACAAACTCAATCCAGTCTCAGTGAATGTCAGTTCCCAGGTCTTACCATTAGGTATTGAAAAAGGCTCTGACTTACTCAGCTTGGGTAGGACTAATACCTTGCCTGAATCCTCCATTAGTGGCCCAGGGCCCAGAGTCACATTGCTTGGTCTTGACCAGTGGAGATTTGAGCTGAGAATTAGGGCCAGACCAGAAATGCTGGCGTTTTGTTGAGCCACACAGTCATTGAATACAAGACTGCACAAAGGAAAGGTTTTACCTGTAACACAGTGTTGCTAATGAAATGGTTGAGGGACTATCTGGGAGCAGCCAACCTGTTCTCTCAAGTGATAGCTGGTTTCCATTTGGGAATCCTCAATTTGTGACTAGCAAGATTTCCACTTCCATCAGATAAAGCCTGGCAATAATGAACATCTTCCTGATAACTCTCGTCATGCTTTTCCAGGGAGCTGAAAATGGTAATTAATGCAAAAGCTGTGTTTATTGGTTCGTGAAATTGAGCGTGTGTTGCCCTTTGATATCGTGTCTTCTTGAAAGTGAAAGTTTGGGAGGGGGCAGGAAACATACTGCACATTAAAGACTCAATTTATTTGACAAGATGCTCCAACAAAGACGACCTCATGTATATGAAAATCCTGGGCTCTTGTTTGCTTTGCCAAAGTAGAGGCAACAAAGCAAGGAGCAGGTGTTCTCCCCGATCCCCTCTTCTCGGAGGCCCAACCCACTCCTTCACAGCACTCATTTTCTTCATCAGGCAAGCAGACAGTTGGGATGACATTGTCTGTTTCACTCAAGGTCACATCTCAGAGTTGGTCCCCCAAAACTCCTCTCACTCAGAGTTCTTAGTGGGAGGCAGAGGGAGCAATTTTGTCTGAACAATTACTCAAAGCCCTCAGAGAGGCACCAAGGCATGGAGGGCGAGGAAGACCCCTTCTGAAGCAGAAGAATAGAGGAAATCATGTTTAATAAAGATGCTGGGACTAGGAACCTCATAGCTGGAAGCCCCAAGTCTGCTCCTTTTTAAGTTAAGTTTAAATTATGAGTTTTGGTTATTGCCAAATCTGGATTTCATAAGTTTTGTGAAAGAAATGCTTAAGTGAGGCTCCAAGGATTTTATACACAGAGTCCATATACACATACATGCCACGCACATGTACATCTCATTCACATACACACACACATACTACCTGCACAAGAAACAATACTACACATATACAACCCACCAACGCCACAAATGCATGCATTCACACATGTGCCAACACCCTCACACTACAAATACCACAAATACACACATCACCTATGTGTGCATATTACACTACGCATACACAGTCACATCACAAATCGTACATTCACATCTGTGCACATCCCTCCACATAATGCTCGAATACACAGCAAATATACACAAGACACACATTGCACAATATCAGACATACATTTCACATGCCCAAACATATATCCATACCACATGTTTTGTTTGAATATTTGTCCCCTCCAAATCTCATGTTGAAATTCCATCCCCAGTGTTGGCAGGTGGGGCCTAGTGGGAGGTGTTGGGGTCATAGGGGAGGATCCCTCACGAGGGCTTGGTGCCCTCCCCGTGGTAATGAGTGAGCTCTCACTTTATTCTCCTCCCTCTCTTGCTCCTTCTCTCACCATGTGACATGCCTGCTTCCCTCCCCCTTCCACCTTGATTGGAAGCTCCCTGAAGCCCTCACCAGAAGCAGATACCAGTGTGATGCTTCTTATAAGAACTGTGAGCTGAATTCTCTTTTCTTTATAAATTACCCACCCCCAGGCATTCTTTTACAGGAGGGCAAAATGAGCTATTATACCACATATATGACACATACACAACAAAGATACATACCCCCCTACACACCACAAATGACATTCATCTCCTACACATTCTCCACAATACACCTCCCATCATACATAGCACTTACACAAACACCCATACTCCCTGTGTCAGATATGGCTAATGGTTCACCACCCTAATGGTGGTAGGGGAAATAGTGGCCTCCTATATCAGGTCCTGATACTTTACTTGGAGAAACATTTTTGCAGATGTGATTCAGTGAAGGATCTTTAGATGAAATTATCCAGGTTTACTTGGGTGGGGTCTAAATGCAATTACATATATCTCTAAGAGGAAGACAGGGAGATCCAAACACACACAGACACACACAAACACACACAGAAGAGGAGGCGGCAATGTGACTACAGAGATAGAGACTGCAGCAATGGGGCCAGAACCCAAGGAGTGCTGGCAGTCACTAGAAGATAGATTAAGTGTTGGATTCTTGCAGCAGAAGTCTCAACGCTTAGGCAAGTTTAGGCAAGAGCTTGAGCAAGAGTTGAAGACTTTGAGCAATAATAGTAGGGAAGAGAGTTGAAGACTCTTAAAATTTGGAGACTTTCGGGATTGGATAAAGCCAATGCTTTTGGACCCAAGACACTAAGAAATGAGAATTAAAAAAAAATTTGAACAACAAAGGTCCATTTGGATTTTTCAGTTAAACAGCAACCTTACTTTTGCAGCAAATAACATAGTAAGGATGTTTGGTTCTCACTCATGTCTAATTTTTAGATGGCCTCAAAGGAGTCACCATGACGATGAAAACAAATCATAGGGGTGAAAAAACTATGAAATTAAGCAGTGCTGAATTTCACCTCATAGGCTCCCGGCACATGGAGGTGAATAGAAACAACTGGGCCAGAAGTGTACTAAGTTTTTGAGGGAATTGTATTGGCAAAGTTATCATAAGCTGAAGATTTTAAGAAACTGGTGATTAGAAGTCACCAATAGGACATGGGCTGAAAAAGCTATGTAGCCTTCAAGGAGGCCACACTTCTCAACGCTTAGTTCAAATGTGACCGCAGAAGATAATGGACAGAAGGAAACTCACAGGGGACAGAGCTGGGGCATATGAGAGCTATAGACAAGAGAAAGACAGCAGAAACACAGTCAAAAAAAGGAACGTCTTCCATTGCTGAGGCAGAGGGTCTTTATTGTTTGTTTCTGGAAGGATTTCTTATGGTAGTGGGCTGTGGCTGCTAAGTATCTCCCATTCTTACCTTTACACAAAGGACATTGTAACTGGACACCAAACTGGGACACTGGCCTGGGAGGAGATAGATCTGTCCCTGATGGAGAACACTGTACACCACTCAGGCATCCTGCACTTTGTCCCAGACACTGTGACTGTGTGGAACTTTAGATCCATCTCTTTGGGGAGGCAGTGAGTGGAAAGGAGGGTGCACCAGAGAGGCAGGCAGTGGCAGAGATGGCTGACTGTCTGCAAATACTTATGCTTCCCCTTCCATATTGTTGCTGGGAAGTGGTGCCTTACCAGGGGCCACAGTCACCAGTCTGGTTTGCTTCGAGGTGGGGTCCTGTGGTCAGTACTCACCAAGACTATGCAGAAGGAAGCGATGGGTATCATTTCTGGTTTAAGAAGTGAACATACTTTCTCTACCATCTCTATCTTCTGCCTGGATGCAGTAAACTCTGAGACCTGAGGGAATGTCACAGCCACAAGATGGCAGGAGTGAAGGTCCCTGAATTACTGAGCAAAGGAAAACCTTCCATCAGCCAGGAATGCTTGCACTGTGCTGTGACTTGAGAGAGAAAGAAACACCTGTGTGTTAAGCTACTTAGTATCACACTAATGCACATATCATTTACTCACTCTACACATCCATACACACACACCACATACTACTCAGAGATACACACACACACACATAAAACATGTAACACTTTCTTATGCTCCATTGGGAACCTCAGGTGCTTTGCTCTCTTGAGTCTTACAACTTTCCAAAGGTCAAGAGCCCTTTTGTTACTCATGGAGATGGGTGGCTGAGGAGGTGAAACAGGAGGTGAGCTGAGGCATCTCAGAGAACTGGAGTGGACTGATGTATCATTTCATGGATGGGAAGTGAGGTAGTTTTTGGGAGGTGATGACCAGCTGGTGGCAGGACTAGGTTTGGAGGTAAGGTCTGCTAATTCCCTGTCCAGGGATATTTCTACCTTAGTGGTCTTCTTTCCAATTTGAGAAGCCACTTAAATCACATACTGGGAACATATCAGTTACTCTAGTAAAAGGCTTATTCCTAGAGGAAACTAGAACTACTGACAACAATGAAGTTTGAGATTACTTGTAAGCTGCAGTCATCATGCTATACGTAGCGTCATGAATGGTTAAACAGAAGGTGGCTGTGGCCATTAATCAGCACTTACTCTTCACTCATGATGGGATTTACTATATTCATAAAAAGTGCATCCTCAATATTTAATTTTTTAACCTCATTATTTTTATAAGTCCAAATCAATGTTTTAAGTGTACCTTGTGTTCCTTTCTCCTTGAACTCTCTGAAGATGGCCTTGCCATATTAACAAGGATTCTTGAGAACATCAGACATGAATTGGTTTAAATCCTGACTCCCTCTCCAAACCCATCTGTATCTCTACCTTTTCTTTTCTGACTTAAGAAGAATAGAAATTCTTCTTCCTGCCTGACTCTAACTCCTACAAGTGTTCTCATGACCTAGCTATTTCTGGAGCTTACACCATCAACTATTCTCTCATTTTTTTTTCTTTTATATGTTTAAATTCTCATCTTAGCCTATAAGCATGCTTATATCTCTTTTAAAACAATCCCTAAATTAAACCTTTTAACCCTGAGCCCTCTTCTGGCTAATACCTTAATCTCTTTCCTTCTCTTGATTATCATCAAAATTCTTGAGTTTTCTGTATTCACCCTCTCCACCTTTTATCTCTTGTACCCCTTACTTCACTGTAGTATGGACATTCTTCCCAAAGTCACCAGGGGTCTCCTAATTAAAAAGCAGTGGAATGATTTTATTCCCACCTCCTCTGACTTCTCTGTAGTACTCAATATCACTTGTCATTTCCTTCTGCCCTTGTTGGGCCTTTGGCCTCAGACCCACTTACACCACTGGCTTTCCACTTCATACAGCATTTTTCTCACCGCCTTGTAATTATTTTGTCTATATATTTTTATGAAATATGGAACATTCACAACCATTTATATAATTTTACACATAAAGTAAGTACTATAAAACTGTTACTTGTCTAATTTGAAATTTTTGGTATATTTCAAAATACTATTCAATGTAAGGATTCATTTCAGAGCTTAACATAAACCAGGATATATGACCTATTACTATGTTAATGGTGACCACAAGATATAGAAATGGGGAAAACCTGGTACTTAATTTTATATGAACTTTTTTCCTCTTCCATAGTTATTTTAATTTTCTTAGATTTTCAAGATTGTTTCTAACAAATATAAGAAGTTGTACCAATGTCTTTCTAAGAGAAATGGAAGAAGTAAAAGGATATAAGAACAGGAAAAAGAAATGGAAAGAGTAAGAAAGGAATGAAGGAAGGGAAGGAAAAGAAGGCAAACAAAAGTATAGATAGGTACAGAAAATGTACTTATCCATAGCTCTGACATTTATTGAAAAAACAAGAAAGACTTTAAAAATGTTAATTATTCATGTGCTCTATATCATGAGAAAGACTTCAAAGTATTCTTATATATATTTAAAACCACATATAAATGTTTATACACTTGAAAGAGTTGATTAACAGGTACACTACATCTAATGCCATGTTTAACTTGTAAATTTAACATTTATTAGAGGAAATAAATGTGTTTTATCCCCCCCACTGGTTAGTAGCACCCTTTGTTATATACCACAGTTAAAGGACATGTTGTAATGCCAGAATAAAAAATATTAGCATTTCCAGCATATCTTAAATGCATATTGATGGCAGAAGAGAATAACAAGTGATTTCTGATACATTTTTTTCTCCTCTATTCAATTTTTGTATTTTAGTGAACACCTTACATTTACCGGTTAAATATATTCCATCAGTTTTAAATTGTTTTCTTTGGGAAAATGACGAGAAAGAAAATCTCTCTTAGGTGGAGAGTGTGCAGTAATATGAGTTAATCAAACACAAATGAAAGAGAATTAAATTTGATGAAGCAGCTACATTTCTAAATATTTTTTCTATCTCTTCAATCAAGACAAGGGCTTGTTTTTAAGTGGCTTATAATCTAATTGGGAAGACAGAGCACATACATAAAAAGATGAATAGCACTATGGGGAATCCAAATGAGCAGTCCAGACAATAAATGCTTCAGATTTCAGAATCTGGAGAAGTGCCTGAGAGCTGAGGTGACTGGGTCTTGAATTGATCTTCATAGAAATGGGAGGGGGGAAACTTCAACAATGGGGAGTGCCTGTTAATGAGTATAGGACTTTTTTGGGGGATGATGAAAATCTTCTAAAACTGTAGTGATGGTTGCACAATCCTGTGACTATAATAAAAACATCTGAATTCTATATTTACATTGTATGTTATGTGATTATAATTGTATGTTATATGATTATATCTCAATGAAACTGCTATATTAAAAAATATTAGCTATGGTCTTGGCACTAGCTACATAAATGGGGAGTGTAGGACTGTGGACATTCTCTTTCCCCTCCTTTTCTTTCCTCTACTTTTTTTTTTTTTGTTTTAAATAAAAGGGATGTTGGCAATGCTTAACATCACGATTGAATTTATAAGTCACTAGACTGAGAAGACATATCCAAAATAGATTTAGATGACTTCATATCATGTGGAGTTCCTGAATTATTGAGATAGAGATTGTGACAGACATGGGACGTCATGTTTCCTTTCTTTAAGGAGAATATGGAAACAACTTTTCCCAAAGAATAGTTGCAACATATGGAAACTTGGTGGTGTTGCGTGATAGTGAAATATGTATGAAGGGTAAGAATGGATGCAGAGTAATCCATCTTTGGCCTATTTTGCTCTCAGATCCATTCTTCACTCTCCTCTGACTCTGCTCTATATAGTGGGGATGTGGCAAGAGGGATGAATTCTGTGGACTAAATTCCCCAGGTAGTAATGACCACTGGCTTTCAGATTGGTTTGACCAGTAGCAGACACTGGGGGAATTCGAGGACAGGAAGAATGAAACTCTAGGGTATCTCTCACCCTCCCTTCTTGGAGCATTTCTGGTGAAGCTGCATCTTCTCTGTGGCTATAGTTTCTGTCATGGTTCTACCTTCTTGTGGGTGAACTTAAATCTTGAACTTTCTATCAAAACTTTCTCTTCTCATTCTTCTGGCCAAGATTAACTATTGCTAAGCTGTGTGTTGCTGCCCCATCCCCTATGCTATGGTCTGAATGTCTCCCAAAATCCATGCATTGAAGCTTGATCTCCATTATGATAGTACTAAGAGGTAGTGACATGATTAGTTATGAGGACTGCTCTGCCCTCATGAAGGGATTAGTGGCTTGTAAAAGGGCTACAGGAAACTAGCTTAGGCCTCTTTTGCACTTCTGCCTTTTGCCATGTAAAAACACAGTGTTTGTTCCTTCTGAAGAACACAGTAACAAGGCACCATCTTGGAAATAGAGAGACAATAAAACACCAAATTTGCCTTGATTTTGGACTTCCCAGCCTTCAGAACTGTGAGAAATGAATTTCTATTATTTATAAGTTACCCAGTTTGTTGTACTTTATTATAGCAGAATAAATGGATGAAAACACCCTGTTGGGTTTGTCAGATCTTTCATCACCTGTATACCCAATTTCCTATATCAAATTCCTTCTGTTTAAAGCACTATGAGTAGTATCTTGTTTTCTGTTTGGATGCTTAAACTGACACAGTATGAACATGGTAAACATTTGTGGATCAAATACACATATATGGAGAACTAGAAAAAGTCAGAAGCCATGAAAAGCAAAAGGAATGCAGGGGGTAGAGGCATGTAGGTGCAATGTTGAGTTTGATTTTAGACCTGTAGAATTTGGAAAGATATGGTAGTAATGAATGATTGCCTGAAGTATGGGAGGAAGACTGGGGCTGAAAACACAAAATTTGAGATATATTTCCAAGAAATGAGCTCTTCAGCAGAAGCAATACCAACAGAAAAAATTAACAGGGAGAATTTAAAGAAGATGAAGAAAAATAAACAGATATTGAGAGAAACTAGACGAGCCATGGAGACAGATTACTAGGGAACCAATAAAGCATTAGAATGAAAAGTCACAAAATTAAGGAGAGGATCTGTTTAGTAGTGAGGATAATGTTCTGGAAACTAAGTAGGAGAAATAAAGAAGGAGAAAATAGGTTGTGACCCAGGAAGATGGACTAGAAGCAGATTGTGTGCACTGTTCTCAATGAGAGGATCAAAAGTTGTAGGTTGATGCCTATCAATGAATGGTTCTTCTTTTAAAGAATATTGTAAAACTCTACAGAAGCACCAGGGACATTCTGAGTGAAGGAGAAGGTGACAGGGTGATTTATTCAGCAAGATAGAAGGGATCTGTGGGGAGGCATATACAAGTAGGGAAGATCAGGAGGAGAGAGCCCAGGGTGCCACCTTCACCCAGCAGGCACTGCAGTCTAAGTTGTGAGGGGGCTGCATCCACCACCACATACCTCTGGACTTACTGGGGAGCTGCTTAGAATATATGGCTACTGATCCCAGGTTTCTGTAGCTGACACTATGCTGAGGTCTCAGGTGGAAGGCACCAGGTCTTCATGGGACTCAGCTTTGCAGCAGAACCTTTTGCATTGCCCCCACCAGGCTGGAGAGACAGCAAGCAGAGCAGATGCTCCCCCATGCCATGCCCTGTTATTGGGGGCCAAGTTCCCCTTTCCCAGCAGGATCTGAGCAGAGGAGGAGCCTCATGTGCCACAGGCACCACCTAGGAAACCTTAGGCAGGGGGAGAACTTTGGCCATTTGTCAACCCTGACCCACCTTCATGGTTCCTGGCTACTGAAACTAACCCCCACATCCATGGCTCAGCATCTGTAGTCCCTATGCCACTGGAACAGCACCCCCCACCTGAGTGACTTTACCTCCATGGTCCCCAGTTCTGGCTCTGAGGCTGTAGATGCACCTGGGCCCATAGCTTTACCCCTGTGACTGAAGAGCTCCTGCTAAGTCTGTAACACCACTCCTGAGATTCCAGCATTGCACCTGGACTCCAAGATATCACTCCTGACTCTCCACCACTCCTGCTGGGCCCGTGGAAGAGCCTTGAGGTTCAATACTCCACCAGGGAACCCCCAGCCTCAAGCCACCATGAAACATGGACCTGGTTTGAGCAAATGTCCACAGCCCAGACACCCATGGCTACGGCCTAGATAGCCTCACCCAGCTTCCACTGTCACCTCTGTGGGAAGACCTTAGGTAGAGCAATCCCCCACAGTGCCAGCCTCCATGTAGAGGGTCTCACCAAGCCCCCAACTCAAACTTCCAACAACAATCTGGGGAACAATCTATCACCCTACACAAAGATCATCCAGCACTAGATTTAACTGTGACAATCACAGGAGAATGAGACAAAACAGAACAGCTATAGTACAGGCTCTCTATGCATTCAATCCTCCCCTGCTGAGTCAATGTTCCAGAGTAGGACACAAAAGTGTAACCTAGGGACTCTTCCTCTTCCCATTAAGTAGAAGAATTCCCAGCAAAAGAGGTGCCCTGAAAACCAATTAGCCCTGATCCAAGAGAAGAGGGTTCAGATGAGAAGAAACCAACAAAAGAACCCTGGCAATGTGAAAAAGCAAAACACTTCAACACCTTAAACAAACCACAATGGAGCTATATTAGGGGACTCCAACCAAAAGGAAATTGTTGAAATGTCAGAAATGAAATTCAGAATATGGATGGCAAATAAAATGAATGAAATTGAAGAGAAAGTTGAAAACAAACAAAAAGAAGCCCCCCAAATTTTCAGGAAATCAATGAAAAAGTCACTGAAGAGTTAGACAATATGAAAAAAGATATAATAGCACTTAAAGAAATGAAAGAGTCATTTAGGAAATTTCAAAACACAGCAGAAAGCTTTAACAACAGACTAAACCAGGGAGAAGAAAAAATCTCAGAGATTGAAGACAAGCTCTTGAGCTAACTCAGTCATTCAAAGAGGCAGAGAATAGAATAAAAAAGACTGAGCAATGACTTGGTGAGATATGGGATTATGCAAAGTGAGCTAATATACAAATTATAGGTATCAGTGAGGGAGAAGAAGAAAAAGTTAAAAGCATGGAAAATCTATTCGAGGGAATCATTGAGGAAAACTTCCTTCGTGTTGCCAGAGTTTCAGACATCCAGATACAAGATGGTCATCGAACACTGAGAAGAGTCACAGCAATTAGGATATCTCCAAGATAGATAGTCATCAACCTGGCCAAAATCAAAATTAAGGAGAAAATTCTGCAAGCAGCAAGACAAAAACAACAACTAACCTATTAAGGAAAACCCATCAGGCTAACTGTAGACTTCTCAGTGGAGACCTTATAAGCCAGAAGGGATTAGGATCCCATTTCTAGTCTTTGTAAATAGAAAAACTGCCAGCCTAGAATTTTGTGTCCTACAAAACTAAGTTTTATAATTGACAGAGAAATAAAGACTTTTCTAGATAAGCAAAAAGTGAGGGACTTTGTCAAGACCAGACCTGCCCTGCAAGAAATACTCAGAACTGCATTATACATGGATCAGCACAGTAGACACCCACCAGTATAAAATCACCCAAAAGTTAAATCTCACAGCTCATTTAAAACAATAACACAAGAGGGATAACAAAGCAATAAGCTACTACTCAACATGATGATCAGAACAGCATCACACATATCGATACTATCACTCAACGTTAATGGTCTGAAATGTTAATGGTCTCTAAAAAACCCAACCCCCCCAAAAAAACAAAAGCATGATAATTGCTGGCAACTTCAACACCCCACTGACAGAACTGGACAGATAATCAAGGCAGAAAATAAATACAGAAACACTGGACTTAAACAGGACTCTAGAATCAATGAAACTAATGAACATTTACAGAACATTCTACCCCCAAACTACTGAATATACATTCTTCTCATCAGCACATGGAATATTTTCCAGGATTGATTATATCTTGGGCCACAAAACATGTCTTGACAAATTCAAAAAAATTGAAATCAAACCATGTGCCTTCTCAGACCACAGTGAAATATAACTAGAAATCAATTCTAAGAGAAACACTCAAATCTACACAAAATCATGGAAATTAAACAACTTGCTGTTGAACCATTTTTGGGTCATTGATGAAATTAAGATGGAAATCAAAAGATTTCTTGAACTGAACAACAAAGATGACACAAACTATCAAAATCTACCAGATTTGGCAAAAGCAATCCAAGGGGTAAATTCATAGCCTTAAATGCCTACATCAAAAAGATAGAAAGATCACAGATTAACAAGCTAATATCACATCTGAAGGAACTAGAAAAGGAAGATGACACCAAACCCAAAGTCATCAGAAAAAAAGAAATAACAAAGCTAAGAGAAAATATTTAAATGCTAGATAATGCAGGGTAGTCACCAAATCAGAAGACTGAAAATATTTATTGAGTTTGGTCATGAGGAGGTTACTGATGACCTTGAAAGTGTGTTTTCATTAGTAGCATAATGGCTGATCATGCATTGCCAAGTGGAGAAGAAACTGAGGTTAAAAGTATAATTTGATAATAGAAATTTCATCAGAAATGAAAGATAGAGCTAGCATAGTAAGGCAGGTAGGCAAGATAGGTATTTCTTAATTCATTTTTTAGAATATGTAATACTTAGATATGTTTATATATGAGAGAAAAATACCTAAGGGTATTGCATGAGTGGAAATTAAAGAACTAAGAGGATGCACAATGGAATAAAATGCTGGGGAAAGTGAGTAAAACAGGATTCAGGGCACAGGGAAATGAATATACTGGGGAAAAGGTAAAATATTTGTTTGGAAATAGAATATAACAGATATATTCATAGATATAATAACAGATATTGGAGTTGGAGAGTTGGGAAGTTTAAGGCCTTATTATAAGTAGCCTGGATCTCATCTGGAAAGATGAGGGAGCCAGGATGTGAGAAGGTATGAGCAACAGCAGTGAGGATTTCAATGGCAATTCAACCACAGATGAATAAAATGTTGATGAGCAGTTTTGAGAGCTGGTTGAGGATGGAGAGTGAGAAATTCATGAATTCTCTGGGTGTCAGCAGAAAGGTGATTGGTAGGCAAGGTTAAGGGAATGCTGGTGGGTAAGGGTATGTTTAAGGAATAATAGGTATGATGGGAGAGTCAATAGCACGTGATTACCATCTGAACAAGTCAACATAGAAAATGTTAAGTGAAGGCTGATAACAAGTTTATTGCACTGATAGAAAATGTCCCTGCGGGCGGGGTAGGTGAAAGATGATGAGCATCGCTTATGACATTTTAAGTTGGAGTAAAAAATGTCTAGCAGGCAATTAGAGATATTGGACTAAATCTTAGAAAAGCAGATAAAAGTTAGAGGTCAACAGGAAAGAGTGCATAGTGAAGCTAAGAAAGAATGAGAGTTCTGTGGCAAACAGTGCAAAACAAGAGTTAGAATGCCTAGGACTAAATGTACAACCGCATCTGGGGATGGGAGAGAAAATGGAGGCAGAATGTACAGATATGAAGAATTAAAAACTTTTCCCAGGTGGAAAGTAGCAGTGCTTTCTCTGTGTTAAATTTCCAAACCCAAATGTTTCACAAATTGAGCTACTATTTTTGTGCATATCTGCACATTTGCATCCCTAATAGACATCTTACAGAGTATTCTGAATGGCCCTAATGTTTTTGCACATTTAAAGAGATGAGCCCATTCACAGGAAAGTACACTGACTAAAAGAGAAATTTCTGCAAATGGTTTGTAATAGGCACATTCATGGGTGACAAAAGCACACAGAAAATTCTTAGAGTTGTCTGTGTAAGAGCTGAATGGATACATTTTGAATGGTTGAAAGAGCAAACATGGAGTTGCCGTAATCAGTCTTCATATTTTTGCTTGAAAATTAGAAAGATGACTTTTCTGTCCCAACTTCCTTGAAATAGATTATGGTCCTGCCATGTTGTCTCAGAAATTCATTGTGGCCAAAGACTGCACTATAGTGGCTAAGTCTTTTCTCAGACATCTGACACATAAATGAGACATAATATTATTCTATTTATCTAGGATAAGCTCTTTGCAACATAAAAAGCTCTGGTTGCTCAAAGGTGACACACTCTTAAAGCTGTAGGTAACATCCTGGTAATAGTCACCTTCCATCCTTAATGGAGTCAAGCCAAATTGCTCAGTTCAGAGGTCTATAAGGGGGATGGAAGTAGGAGTAGGTTTATATAAATTTCATATAAGAAACTTTCTGAAATACACATGCTCTGAGATCTCTTTCTCTTCTCCAATACATCCCTCCCAAAATAAAACCAACTTTCATTTACCTGGGGATGCTTCCTTGTAATTGTTCAAAGGAACCTATATAGCAACAATCAATTAAACTGTTTACTTTGAGGAAAATTTCCTGACCCGAAGACCCAGAAGCATCTAAATATTAGTATGACAGCCATCTAACAATTTCTCTGTTTCAGAATGAAATCTTAGCCAAATAAGGTGATGCTTCTACTTCTTGACAGGGCTCAGATCTGCCCTCTGCTCTTCAGTCTCCACTGTCATGTGTGGCTCAAACCACCACCATCTCCAGCCTGGTTATCAAACTAATCTCTTAACTCACTCCTTACCTTTAATCACCTTCATGCAAATTTGGTTTTGTTCCTATTGCTATCAGAATAAACTTTCAAGAAAAGCACAAATTGTTATTGTTATTCATTCATTTATTCAAAAAGATTTGTTGAACACCATTGAATGCCAGAAACACAATAGTGATAAAACAGAAAATCCAGTGGGAAAGACATACAATCAAGTAATCACACCAAAGAACATATGAATATGTAACAAAAGCACCTGATCTACTTGGGATATCAGGAAAGGTTAGCCTGAGTAAGTGACAATACAGGAGAGGGGTGAAAAGTAGGGAAGAAAGGTAGGTTAATCTAGACAAAGAAGGCAGCATGTGCACCAGTGTGAGAGGAGCAGGGGCCCATGGTATGTTTGAAGAGCTGAGAGAAGATCCGAATGGATGTATCCTGGAGAGAGAGGAGAGAAGAGCTGGGAGAGGCAGCAAGGTCCAAACTGTGGTGTTTATTATGGGCCCTTTTAAAGGTCTTTGGTTTTCATCATAAGTGCATGGCGAAGTAATAGGTTTTAAACATGGTAAAGATGAGATTAGACTTGCATTTTGACTAGCTCTGGCTTTGATGTGAATATCAGGTTGGAGGAAAACCAGTGCATTTGGGAAGACCAGATAGCACTTTATCACCTTAGTCCAGATGAGAAACAATGGTGACTTGAATAGGGTGGCGACTGCAGAAGAGAAGGTAAATTGGACAGTCATTTTAGTAGTGATTTGTTAACAGGATGAACATGGGATTAAGAAGATTTAATATAAAAGAGTGCTGCATATATTTCTGGCTTATGAAATAGCACAGATGATGGTGAGATTCACCTGAATATGGAGCACTAGATGAGAGCTAGTTTTGAGGGAAACTATATGTACTGAGTTTCTACGTATTGAGCTTACAATGACTTTGATATTTCTAAGTTCACAAGTGTTCGCTGGCTTTCCATTGCCCAAAGAGTTAAATCAAAATTCTTCAAAATGGATTTATAAAACCTTTGTGACCTACATTTCACCTTCCTCTTCTCTCATACATACACATACTCCACATTTCAACCATCCTGAGTTAGTGGAAATGTCCCAAATGCCCCAAAGTATTTCATGGCTTTGTGGCTCTGCAAATACTATTTCTTCTACTGAGCAACTCTCTCCTTATACTCCCTTCTGTAATGCTGAGTTAACTCTTGCTTGGTCTTCAAGACAGCTTAAACATCAGCTCCCCTGGAAAGAGTTCTTTTAGTTTTTCTCTAATATTATGGGGCGTGTGTGTGTGTAGACGTGTATGTCTATAATTGTTTATGATGGAAAACTTATTAGTCTCTTCCACTAGATGGTGAGTGCCTTGAGGTCAGGATTATGTTTTGCTTATTTCTGTAAACCTTGTGTGTAGTAGTCAATAAATGAATTCAATGATGAAAAAATGAATTCGATGATGAAATAAATGAAAAACATGAATCTTGAATTCTTTCTCTTATTTCTAGGAAAATATTTTTAAAATGCAGACAATTTTTGGTTAACATAACCAGGAACAACAGACTAGAAAATCAGAAGTCATGTACCTATGGAAGATTTACATTAGCAATACTGAACTAAAGAATTAATTAATCCTTTGTTTCCTTACCAGATTAAAAGTAAAAACTCTAGTTACAAAGTCATAGGCTGGGCATGGTGGCTCATGCCTATAATCCTAACACTTCGGGAGGCTGAGGCAGGAGGATTGCTTGAGACCAGGAGTTCAAGACCAGCCTGAAGGACATAGCAAGATCCTACCTCTATAAAAAATAGAAAAAAAAATAAGTTGGGTGTGGTGGCGCACACCTGTAGCCCCAGCTACTCTGGAGGCTGAGGTGGGAGGATTGCTTAAGGCCAGGAGTTCAATTGCACCACTGCACTCCAGCCTTGGTGACAGAGTGAGACCTCTTCTCCAAAAAAACAACCAAATAAACAAATAAACAAAAGCCATAATATAACATCTTTCATGAGATTCATAGAATAGCACTTAACATGACCATGAACTAAAAGTCAAAACTAAGCAGCATTAAAATATTTTTAATGTTTACTATAGAAATGATGTATGTCCACTGAGGAAAATACAGAAAAAAAATATGAGATGTAAATATAATCCCACCACCAACAGAGTCCCTTTTAATATTTTATTTGTAAATCTTTCCTGTCCTTTTTCTATTTAAGCATGTACATTTTACCATCTTTATTCATGGAGAAAAGTGCTAGATATGCCAAAAGTCAGTATTCCAAGCCAGCTTTTAACTGGCTATCACAGTCACTGTGTGTTCAAAATACATGGTGGTTTTCTAGTTCTCTCTCTCTCTCTCTCTCTCTCTCTCTCTCTCTCTCGGGTCTTCAGCTCTTGCTTCTTCTGTTTAAGTGGTTAAAGGTTAGAGGACTAGTCAAGGCCAAGCTCACCTTGGACTGGACAACTATTTTCTCTCTCCTTGCAGAAATAATGCCCTTAGTAAACTCAGAATCAGATTTGGAGAGAGGTGGTGAAAGACTACACAGTCCTCAAGGCCTAAGCTGCGTGGCCAACACAGCTGCTAACACGGAGCCTTGCTGGGGGAGTTCAACTACCGGGAGTTACTGACTCAACTGCTGGAACTGCTCCATCATACTTTGAGTCAGATTTAGTTTCTTATGTATACCTCCCTAAAGAGGCATCTGGGGAGGAGAGATGATTGTTAAGAAAGTAGTTGGCCATTTCTGGGTTTCCAGGACATGAGACTATCTAAATGCATTTGAAATTCTACATGTGTGTTCTGAGTAACACCATGCATCTCATGAGATTAAGGGATAAAATGGTGACCAAAACATACATATGTGATATAAGTGAAAGCGAAAGAGTGTATAGCTCATATGTAATTCCAGCCACATAGAATGCAACAATAGTGTCCGAGGGATCACTAAATTATGTGTATTGTCAATGACAAAACACACACACATTCACACAACCAAAAATGTAAGCTCTGGACCTATGATATTTGTCAGAATTATTTCTGTAGCACTTTCAAAAAATCCCAAATATGTTTTGCTTTACTTTTCTTTGGTTTTTAAAAATGACAGCATTTTAAATCAGTTGGCATCATTTAATTCTAATATGTCAGAGTGGTTTGCTAATTATTAGACATCTTTTCCACAAAGTATTCATTCATTCCCTTATTACTCGCTTGGTTACTTGGCTGAGGAGACATGTCTCATCTAGCCATCTGCTCGTGCTTAGGTTTAGCAGTTTGCATATACTTTACTCATGGCCCCAAATCCCTATTTGCTTTCCTACCCTATGAGTTAAAGTGAACTCTGTGGAAATCTAAAAAAGAAGAGAGCAATGACAAAACACCAAACCCACCTACCTCTTCAGCCTGTCTCCTTTAGGTCCCAGCCAGAGCCATCCTAAATGCATCACTTCTGTGCCTCCTTTTCCCAAACCCTTCTTATCCTGCAAGTTGTGGAAAATTTGGAGATGACAGTTGAGTTTCAAAGCCCCATTGTAGGGATATGGCAGTCTGTCCAAGGGATTTGAGACTTTCTCAGGTTTCTTTTGTCCAGGGGATCTGGAAGAGCTACGTCCTATGAAGCATGCATCCAGCAAATGGGTCTAAAAACGTCTTCATCAACAGTGTTGCAGCAAAGTCTGGCCATGGCTCAAAAGTATTTACTCTCTTAGGAAAGCCATTGAACAAAAGGGCCCATTGGTCCATTTGGACTTTCCTTAGCTTAAAGTTATCTGGTACCGTTATTAACTTTCCTCCTCTGTTGTCCTTTTTGTATCCTTGTCTTAGTTTCCCTTGAAATAGTAATTTTTAAATTACCCAGAGTTGTATTATTTTTATGGTTATTCCTACTTTTACTCCAAAACGTGAATGACTTTTGTTCCACCATTGGTCTGCAGGGTGTGGTAGAATATGCCATTCCAAAATATGCTGCTTTGACATAAGGACTATTTTGAGTTAAAAGCATTTAAAAAACAGCAGATGCAAGAAGGGCATTCTCACTTTCCTTTTCATTCCTGAAAAGAGATAAAACTCCCATGTGAAAGGTGCCCTTCTGTGCCAGAAAGAAGGAAGATGTTCTTATCACCAGAAATGGGGAGTCAAGGCCAAGAAAAATCTGCACAAACAAATTTTATTAAACTAACCCTTATCTTCCTAGTCCCTTTTCCACAATTAACTGCCCGAGCCCAAACCCCTTTTTCTTATCATGTTTTCACAGTTTACTGCTCTTTGCCCAACCTGGTACATAAACTTGTGACCCCAGCTGCTTCTCTGGGTCTTCATTTCTTTTGTGAAGGCTCCCATGCATACATAAAAACTACTAAATAAGATTTGTATGCTTTTCTCCTGTTAATCTGTCTTTTAGTAGTCTACTTACAGAGTCCTAGCCTGAACCCAAGATGGGTAGAGGAAAATGGTTTTACCTTCTCTACAGTATTCTTTGAATAACTTTATTTTCTTACTTATGGAAAACTTAGTTTATAACATAAATGCAGGTGTAATTTCATGCTAAAGATTGTTGATACATACTTATTACCGTAAATTTTTATAGTTAAAGGATTTCACCTCAGTTTTAGGAGTGTTGTAAGACATACATTTTTTCTGTTCAGTTGTTGTTTATTTTTAATTGACAGATAAAAATTGTATATATCTTTAGGTACAGCATGTTGTTTCAAAATATATATACTTTGTGGAATGGCTAAATCAAGGTAATTAACATATGCATTACTACACATACTTATTTTTTTGAGGTGAGAACACTTAAAATCTACTTTTAGCAATTTTCAAGAATACAATACATTGTTATTAACTATAATCACTATGTCGTACAATAGATCTCTTAAATTTATTCCTTCTATTTAACTGAAATTTTGTATTCTTTGACCAATATCTCCCCAACTGTCCAACCCACCCTTGTTAGATAATGAATAACGTTAAAAAAAAAAGTTTGTGTGTCCCAAATCAATGACATATAAAAGTTTCATGGTTAAAACAAATACCCTGGACAAAAAGATTATATCACCCCAAAGGGAGATATGTGTGGCAGATTCTCTCCTTTTTTTTTTTTTTTTTTTTGAGGCAGAGTCTCACTCTGCCGCCCCAGCTAGAGTGCCGTGGTGTCAGCCTAGCTCACAGCAACCTCAAACTCCTAGGCTCAAGCGATCCTACTGCCTCAGCCTCCCGAGTAGCTGCTGGAACTACAGACATGCACCCCCATGCCCGGCTAATTTTTTCTATATATTTTTAGTTGATCAATTAATTTCTTTCTATTTTTAGTAGAGACGGGGTCTCACTCTTGCTCAGGCTGGTTTGGAACTGCTGACCTTGAGCAATCCTCCCGCCTCGGCCTCCCAGAGTGCTAGGATTACAGGCATGAGCCACCGCGCCCGGCCCAGATTCTCTCTTGAGGACCAAGGCACGTCTTCATTTTATTCATTGAAGAAATAGTGTTTGAGCATCTGTTATATGGCAGAATAGTGACTAAGACAGACATGGTCTTTGTACTCATTTACCATAGACCCATCAAGGTGGCTGCCTATGGAACAAGAAATGCATTTAATGACTAGTATGAGAAAAAGCACAGGGCAATGTAAGAAATTTTTACTAAAGGTAATATCCCAATTTTTACTGCTAGAATTATAGAATAAGAAGAAGACAATTTCTTGAATTTGGAAGAGTTTCTCTCATTGCTGAATGGAAAACAAAAGCAAAGCAGTAGCCCACTCAAGGGCATCCAGCTTTAGTTGTTTTGCTATGAGCCTGTAGTTGTAGCTTTCTCATGGTTGACTTCATCTAATTCTTCAATGCTAGGCATTATTGAAACTCAGAAACTGAAACCCCAAAATGTGGTGTTTTATATGTGCTGAACTGATAAAAGAGCCTCAAGCTCTCTCTAACATGCCCTGCTCTCCCAAAGAATAGGATAAAGTTGTTTTCTGAAGTTTCCTTATGTGCCTAAAGTTGGGATCTACCAAAGAAAAAGACAATTACCTCTGGTTCCTTCCTTGAGTTTTCATTAACTGAATCCATATTGCAGGAAGGAAGATTAAAGTGTGTCAACAAACCTGGACAGATTTTTGTCACAAACCATTGTCTGCTCTGTGGGCCCAACAGATTTTTCCCCTGACCATTGTATGTTCTTTAGGCCTCTTAAATTCTCCCCAGTGATCATTTGTTGCCTCTCAACAGAATTCCTGTACTCCGCCATCCCATAACCTGTTTTGCCAGGATCCATGCTCCCATTCTTTCTGTAACCTCAAGATGGTGTAAGCTTCTGCACACTACTGGGGGGTTGGGTCTTCATTCTGAAGTCTCCTGTGTCACGTAAAATATGACCAAATACATTTGTATGCCTTTTCTCCAGTTAATCTGCTTTTTGTGAGTTGATTTTTCAGCAAACGTTCAGAGTTAAAAGGAGAAGCTTTTTCCTGTGCCCCTACAGTCCCATTCCAGGCCCTCTCTGACCATGTTTCTTTTCCGTACCTTCTGCATTTTCATCATAGAGCTTGTTACTACTGGTGATTCATATGGCATTTACTTATTGTCTGATTTTCATGCCCCCCAAATGGCTGGATACATATTTTTATTTACCTATGTGTTATTCAGCAACTATTACTATGGGTGACATATAATTTGCTCTGAATAAATGTTTGATGAATGAATGGATAAGCAAAACCCGTGAGACAACAGGACGAGGCTGAGTTTCTGGTTGTTCTACAGAATATGAATGATACTATCACCTGCTTGATCATTGTCTATTAAATTAAGAGCATTGAAATTCCAAGAGATTTTATTAGTTGATTCTTAAAGGGGCCAATGGTCAGATAAGTTTGGCAATCATTGAATTAAACAAACTTAATCTAATTCCCTTACTGCTGGACTCCTCAGAGCGTTTAATATCCTGATATACATATGACCTTATAAGGGAGGTATACTGTGTTCAGAATTCTGAAAATTATTTTGATATGGAAATTTTTCTTTCAAGAAATACTTGAAACTCCATGGGATATAGTTTGGAAAATGCTTGCTTACTTTGTTAGCAGATGGAACCTAGTGACAGATCACAGAGCTTTGCGATCTGGTTTAGCAGTTAGCAAGAGTTAGCGTGCCTGGGTCTGATTCAAAGATGGTCTCAGAAAAGCCCTGGGGATGACCGAGCAGACATGTTGTATTTCCAGTCTTTGGGGATTGGTAGACTTATAGGGAAAGCTGGTTTGTCATAGCAAAGTCCTCCCCATCCTGGCGGCAGTAAGAAAATGGCCAGTCAATGCCCTGCCCTGCTCCTTGCTAAGCTGCATGTTGCCTCTATTGCACCCCTAAGGTTTCCTGTGTTCTTTAAGGTTCATCCTATTAAGATTGCTATCTCCTAGAAAATCCTTACACTACAGTTGCTATTTTTTTCTCAATTGTAGCTCACTGATCTTATTCTTCCCCTCCAAGTATCCCATATCAAACAACATACTGTAGAGCAAGAGGTTGGTCGAGATTAAGAGAAGGTATTTTTCCAACATCTGGAATCTGTCCCAGAGTCCATGTCCCTGCCCAGTGGGTATTATCACTTTTCAAGTCTAAACATTAAGACCCTTTGAGTGACAGACACAGACCTGTGGTGCAGGATGGTCCAATGGGCTACTTGTAGAGAAGCTCCCTCTATAGACAGTTCCCCTATTCTTTGGTCTCAATGTGGCCACCATCTGAGAATTCCCCCCTCTCCTGGTGACAATGGTCTTTCAGGGTAACCTCCTAGGACAAACATCTTTCCAGAGCTATACTTATCTGGAACAGGGGGTTTGGTGAATAGAAGGGAGCCTTCCAGATGCCAGCTACTTCTATACAGCTGTGCAATGCCACTCTCATCTCCCAAGGCCTGATGATGGTGGCATCCTTACCCACTTCTCCAGAGTACCCTATATTTATATATTACTTGTGTAAGTGAAATTTAATCTGACACTAGCAATGATCTTCAAATTCTTCATTTGCTTTCATCCTGATTCTAGTCTATCCAGATCTAATCCAGTCCTGCACTATGGAAATGAATTCCTCTAGCATGGTGAGAAGTGCCACTTGTCACAAGAAGGGGTTATGGTATGGGTCACTGCTTCCCCCTTTTCAGAAGCCACCCCTTAACTGCTGGGAATTGCTAGTGATGGAGTCTGCCATGGAGACATCTTGACACTCTGTTGAGCGAACCCACTTTTGCTTGGAGCAGCCAATACTTTCTGGAGCTTTAAACAGAGAACATTATATCATTCTGACATAAATCCAACACAGAGGTATTGAAGATGTAAATAATAGTGTCTTCAAAGTGTTTTAGCCTTATGAAGAGTTAAGATATTTTCTTCTTATAATGGGGTTATTGTGAGCACATAATAAAATATTTAATATGCCTTGCACATTGCTTTGGACCTATTATTCAGTAAATTTTAATTCTTTTATCTTTCTCATATATCTAATGCAAAGAAAATGAAAATATATTTGCCTCCAGTATCCACTTTTTCTGTGCCAGAACCCTTGCTTTCTTGTGTCAGCATTCTAGCAGTTGTAAAATGTAAATTAAATTCTTCTGTAGGTTACACTGAAAGTTGGGGCTTTCTCTTTTGAACCATAGTGTTACACCACTGAATAAAAATGGAAGAGTCAAATTGCACAGACTGATTATTTACTTCCCTGTATCTCATTGACATGCAGCTGAGTTAATACCGTCTCATTCCCAGCCCTTCCATTTTAGCAGGCCGTAATCTTTTCTTTCTGTGAGGGAGGCAAATAGTATTCTCCGTCCTGATTACCTGGATTAATACTGAAAAACCTCTTCAGGCTGACATCCTGGAGAAATTGAAAAAGTTCCC
Source organism: Cheirogaleus medius (assembly GCA_008086735.1). Classification (NCBI taxonomy): domain Eukaryota; kingdom Metazoa; phylum Chordata; class Mammalia; order Primates; family Cheirogaleidae; genus Cheirogaleus; species Cheirogaleus medius. Next base: position 89,494,688 of record VBSM01000361.1, read on the forward strand.
TTTCTATTTGAAATGACTTAAACTGTGAGGCTGGAACAAAAGAGTCATCTCTTCGATAATCATCTCACCTTCTTGTCACTCAGAGTCCAATTAAATAAATGACGACCTGATCTTTTGTCAATTGTCAGCGGATCTGGCTTTCACTTTTAATCAGCCTGCACATCATGTGGCCTTTCAAATTCTCTTTTCCCCCTTTCCTTTATCCATGAATATGATGAGAGTGGGGGTTGAAAGAGTAGGCTTCAGAACAAGATAAATATGCAGATTTCTGTAAGCACGCTTCATATTCTTTCCAAGTCACCTTTTTTCTTTCCTCTGCAAAAATAATTATGTCACTGATTGAACTTATCAGAGCCACTGAATGACTTCCGAATACTGTGGGAGACTTCCATTCAGGGAGATGTTTTAAGGACCGATTTTTCTCATTTTCACTTCTATTCCTATCTTTAAAGCACAGAGCTTCCATGTAAACAACAAAACCCACTCTCTTTAGCTGAAAATTGGTTGGGGGAAAAATAGGTGCTTGAAAACAGGGCTGTATTGTCTCCCTTTGAAAGACTTAGGAGTCTGTGGGTGCAGTTTTATAATGGGTGTTCTATGCTGCTAAGATTAGATGAGACATGATTCTTTTTCTCAAGAAAAAGGTCCTTGACTCAAAGAGGGATGCAAGTAGGGACACCAGGAAGGCAGACAGCAATGTAAAAAGAAGAAATAAAAATTCAGTAACATTCACGCAGATGGATCTGCAGCGTTCATCTATACTTAATGCAGACGTTATACTTCAGTCCTACCCTGCAGTACAGGCAGCAGCACCAGTACAAGGGAAGTTTCTGGAAGCCAAAGTATTTCCTGGCAGGAGTACAGATGTCCTAGCATGTGGGAAGAGAAAAGTTTATCTGTCATCTCTTCTTTACCTTCAACTCAGATGAAAATGGCAGCTTTTAATTAGTGTGTGCCAGGACCAAGAGCAAAATAATAAAGGGGAGCTAAAAATAGCTTGTAAGACTCTTATTTTTAGTAATATGACCTACCAGATATCTCACCGCTCCCCCCAAAATGTTGTTAGGCAAAATTTAACAAGACACTTTGATTGCATGGCTGAATTTTAAAGATAGAAAGGGAATATTCCCCACAAGGGGAAAGCTGAAAATCGGATAGCTGAGCTCTCTCAGAGGCATCAGCTGGAGTTAGTGACCAGGTTTTAATTGCCCTTGGGAGTGGGAGACAAAAACTTGGGCTCTATAAAATGGGAAATCAGGTAACCTTGTATAAAACCAGAACCATAATACTTAGTAAAAAGATGAGTTAAGAAAAATTATATATAGTAACCAGCAAACGCAGATTATGAGAAAAACTATCTGCCACGGCCTTGGTGGGGGGTGGGAGTAAAAACGTCACCTCTGAGAATTTGTAACCCTAGGCCTGGCCTCATTCATTCAGTGTTTTGAAAAGATAATGTTTACCTCTTGAGAAAATTTGAGGTGATAATACATATTAGCGTAGCCCCTGGAGACACTAAGCAGAAATATATGGAAATTCTTTCAGCAGGGCTACAGTTCTCTACTTAGGCCATGAGGAAGTGACATTGGAAGTAGCAAAATAGAAATTTAGGTCACCCTAAAACTTCAAATAATAGATTGCTGAGATTCATATTATTTTAATACAAATAGTGACAGAAATAAAAGATGAAATAAAAATATGATAAATTAATAAGATATTATAGAATAAAGCAGGTAGGTTTGGAAAAATGCAATATCTGAAAATTGTAATTAAACACTTAATAGGTTAAAGAGCAAGTTAAACACAGTAAAGAATTTGTGAACTGAAAGCTAGAAACAAGAAAATTCAACAAAATACGGCAAAAAGATAAAAATGATACAATATATGATAGAGAGATTAAATGATGGAAAACTGAATAAGAAGCTCTCAAACTCATATCACAAATATTCAGAAAGAGGAAATAGAAAAAATGAGAGGCAATATTCAAAGGGATAATAAGTGAGAATTTTCCAGAATTGAAGACAGATATGAATTTACAAAATAAAGGTAATCCTAAGCAGTATATATTTGTTTTTAAGAAATCTCCACATAAAAACATATTGTTAAGAAATCCCCATAAAAAAACATATGGTCACACATTGTTAGCAGACTAAAACTGTCACAAATTTTTTTTTTTACTTTGGAATATCATGCAATGTTTTTTCCCTTTTCTGTTAAATAGTAAGAATTGGTATTTTGCTACCAATGAGGTCATATTCATTCACTAAACAAATATTTATTGAGTGCCTACTGTGTTCCAGGCACTGTTTTATGTGCTAGAAATAGAGAAGTGAACAAAAGTGGCAAAGTCTCTCATCATGGAGCTTACATTCATCTATTAATAAAAGGTCATTCACTAACTGGCTATATGTGCAAGATATTTCTTAAAAGACACTTATATTTTCAAAGAACGATAAAGATCTGGAGCCAAGAATACCTTTAAATTTTTCCTTTACGAAATGTATTTCTCATTTTTACTTGTTCAGTTAAGATTTCATAAAGTTAAACAAAACTTATAAGTAAGATTAGAACTATACTTACATCATCCCAGTTCATAGCATTTTTTGCTACTGAATTAATGATATCTGAAACATTTTTGCTGAAACATCCCCCTGAGAGTTGAGCAAATATCAGGTAATTAAATTTAATTCAATAATTACATCTATTAGGTAATCATATCTTACTGGTTAAAGAAATGAGCAGGAATTTGAGGAATTGAATCTCCAGAGTCTATTGCACATTGGCTATAAAAGTATCAGAAAGCTCAAGGGCAGGGACTGTGTCTGTTTGGCTTAGTGTTCTACTCCCAGCATGTAGCACTGTCCCTGGCACGAAGCAAATGCTCAATAAACATTGACTGAATACTGTGTTTTGAACAAATGACTGCTGCAAGCCAACTAAACCAAATCATACCACACAAGGACAGTCAGAAAAATGAAAACCAGAATCCACTGCATTTTTCTTTACTACATTGTAGGAGATTGGAGAAAATAAACTAGAACTTAGGAAAATACTTTGGATTCTTTTAATTAAAATTCCATGTGAGTTGAACTTTGATGATTATTACAGTTTTAAATTTTATGATCTGAAATAATTCTTCATTCATTTGTATTAAATATCAGCCTAAGTCTAGAAAACCTAGTGTCTGACCATACTTGGCAAGAAGAATCACTCATTGGCAAATCTTTTGTGTTTGGGATTAAATGGATAATGCAGTGTGTATAATGTAAGAGAAAATTAAATACAATGGCTGTCTAGCGCTGATAAAAAAATATCCTTAACATTGCTGACCTCTTCAATTTTTTGGTAAGAGGATGAGCTCTGGATCAGCATAAAACAAAATACATTTAAGGCATATTTGTGCCAGGAATTTCAGTCTGCATTTTCAGCCAAGAACGATCATATTGTAATCCTACTTGAGATCAAATTAATCTCAAAAAGAAAGTCCTGAGGGACCAGAGAGCACGTCTTTTAACTTCTTTGTGCATACCACCTGGAATGGCGGGCACCATGAGTAGGTGCAATCCATTGTCCCTGTCGCAGCTGATGGTGGTGGATGAAAGCCTAGTTAAGACAGGAAGCACCACTGCAAAATGTGGACTTAAAATGGCAAATACTGCTACAGGACAGAAGGTCATCATTTAAGAATTTTAGGGTGAAAATTTCCTTAATAACTACTGAGGATCGTTAGCAATTGCCTTGAATATAAAATATATTAGAAATGGACATCTTTGGAACTTAAGCTGATTTGGGTTTAAAAAATTGATGCTGGTGATAATTTGAATGCATGGAATCATGCCCACAGCGTAAGTTGCAGGAAAGGAATGAGGAAATATATGGCTAAAGGGATCCTAACACAAGATGCTAAAACAATTACTTTGGCCACATCCAAACAAACACAGATGCTAAAATGATGTAGGCCAATTATCCAGAAGTATAACAAGTGCGGAAAGCAGACTATATGAGTAAGCTCTCAATTACTAATTTCTAAAAGTGAGTATTATCAAATATATTGGGGAGATAGGAATTTGGAGCAAGTGCTAGGGAATTACTTGTTGCTGGGGGTGGAGTGTGGGGGGGTGTGGTATAATATCTGACCTGGCCTGGCATCCTCTGGGGACCCTTTCTACATTGCAATATCATCATTGGCGAAGGCTGAGAAATGACATCTTAATTTTTCCAGAAGATGCAGAATAATCAGAAGGACTATTAACTAATTCATCGTTATGAAGATAGGGATTTTTTTTTCTTTCCCCAAATAAGTATATGAAACAGAATTCAAATACTTTTCACAATCTCTCAATTACAATCCTGTTGTAATGACTGAAGACACATTGGGTTTTTAATTATTAGCAATCTGGCTAGCACTGCATAACAAAGTTTACTTGCTAATTGAGATGAAATGTGTTTTGTCATCAACAAATGGAAACAATATTGTGTATGCATGCTACAATATTTGTTTCTCTCTTTGCCTATCCTAATATGAAAACATCATTAGTTTAGCACCATTTGGTCATCATAACCTCTCTGAATTTCAGAGCAGTTCCAAAGGAATTGGATATTCTGTTACGATGCACTCAATATGTTGAGCTCCACTCATTAATTCCGGAAATTAAATGGTTATGCTTATTAATGTGAGCTTTTGCCATTCTCCAAGCTTTCAAAAAGGGACTGAAAAAAAAAAAGGCATTACATGAATCCACATTGGAAAGATGTGAATAATGCCGGTGTTCTTTTTCTATGGGGGAGGGATTCTTCAAGGGCAAACCAAATTGTTTCTGTTCTATATGCATGGATTGGAGAGAAGCAGCTTATCAAAAAGGCAGGAAATAAAAGAGCAGGGTAACTATTATAGAACTTCAATTTAGAAATTTTGAATTCTTTGTGCTCAGCCTATTTCTTGTGGTGGTGCATTTGAAAGTCACAAAGATCAATATGAGAGGGATTTAGGAGGCACACAGCTTGATGGCCGAGTCGGTTGCCTCCAGTTCCTTAATGCCCAAGTCCTCGGTGCTGGGAAGGAGGTTAGTCAATACATATTTTTGGATTTAAATGTATTTGAGGTTGGGATACCATCTGTAAAGGACATGGGTATGATTGGATAATTGGTCTCAGTGTCACTTCTTGACCACAGTAAATCTGTTTTCTCTTTAAATAAATGAGTCTAGAAATACCTTTGGTTTTATCTTAGGATTCATGTACGCTGACACAGCATGGAAGAGGAACGTGCCAAGAGCAATGTGAAAAAGCCATTGGTGAGAGAGTTTCAGATGAATTGTGAACTCTTTCTTACTCTCCTTATATAATCTTCTTTTGGCAAAATCTATAGCATTGAGAGTAAGGCTTTTTAGTTTCTGGCACTTCCTGTAAAGTGAGCTTATTGGCTTTACCTGGGGAAAGAATTATGCCGACAGGCAGTAGCCAGTAGTGACCTGAACAATTTCATCTTCTGCACTATCTTTCATCTTTGTATCCAGTTAATCCTGTTCCTTAAAGAAATGAGACTGCCATCTTCTGGTGGCCTTCAATGTAGTCAGGTGACTATCATTAATATGGTCATTTTCTTTTTTACTATATAGGTTACTCTTTTACTGTTTATATCATTAAAATATGCTTGTCTTAGGCTTAAGGAATAAAAATTCAGATTTGGTGAATAAAATGGGAAATCTATCGCATGCCAACATTTTCCCCATTTTCTTCTTTTAATGCTCATAATAACTCATCTGTGTTTTAGGTGTCACAAGGGAATAAAAATGACTTGATTCGTTTCTAAAGTCCTCAAAACTAACTGTGAAAATTCAGTTGGATTGCTCATAAAATGTAATAAACATGATTTTGTGTACGTAATCATATATGGCACAGTAATTTGAATATCACTGGTACACATTGTATGTAGATGAGTATATATAATACAGTGCATAGATATAAAAAATGTTACAGCGTTTTCTAATTATATAAAAGAGGGCCATATGGTTGAATATATAAAGTTAAATGTATTAATAATATAGTATCTCCACTTTACAAAAGAGATAATTAAAACTCAGATAGGTGCCCCAAGCCATGTATTAAAATAAGCAAAATTAAAATGTATAGTATTAATAATATAGTCTGAATCAAAACCTGGTATAAATTACTGCCCAGTTATAAGACTTTAAGTCTTATGAAAAAGACTAAATGCATTTGAATGCAGCAATTTTCAATAAGATAAAATTTGTCTAACTTCTATTTTTCTATACTGATATTTGTTGACTAGTTTAGTGATTCCAAAATATTTCTTTCTTGTACTTGTTTCCTCTCAAGATCTTCTCTTTTTTTGAACAGGTATCACATCTCAGCTCATTTCTTCTCTCTTTTGCCACAGAGAATTTAGAAAACATATAACATAATTTGTGCCAGAAAAAACTTCTCTAGCTCTCACACTGATTATCTAGCCATACTCATATACTACCTTTTTCCAGAAAGGATTTGAGTTGTCCAACCATACAACAGGAAGACATACTCAAAAAATCTGTGAAAACAGACATTAACAATAAGCATGACATTTAATAAAACATTGCTTGGAAATCATGTTAATTGCCATTTATTAAGGCAGTTAATATTGTAACCACTAACCAAGGAACACCAGAAACACACCTGTATCAAAGCTAGATTAATTAGTGTCATTAACACATATCAAGGTGACTATTGGTGTGTTTCAGAAAAGAGGGAATTAGGCAGAGGTAATCCTTGTAGACTGGAGTTAATTACAGGCTGGTCTTCTGAAGTATTGGTCAGAATTTATAAACTAGGGAGCTTTCTGAATAGTCAGAAGCTTTATGAATCCAGGCAAATTTAGTTAGATCAGTTCATCTGTGGTTTTATCTTGGAAGCCATGGGTCTAAATAAGATGCATAATTTGAGTTTAGATACATTGCCGGCACGCATAGTTTACCTGTTTTGGGAGTCAGAGGACAGTTTTGCAAGTTGTTTCTGTGTCAGTTCTCAAAACTGAAATAATTTTATTGTTAGCAGCTTTAATTCCATGGATATGAAATTTGTGATTCTCTTACCCTCTAGCAGTTGTTTATTAAATTTATTCTTCAAACATTTATAAATTGTCAGATATGTGGTGGGCTCTGTGCTATTGCTACATTGCATTTATAATCTAGCTAGGTGGTGATTTGATTATATGATTAAAGCAACCATAATTGGGCTTTTCCAGCAGTCTTCATTTTTAAAAAATGTCATTTTTACTTGAATTACCCTCTAGTTCATGTGGGAAGATATCTGGAGTTTACCTTCCATGGCAGAGACTGCTGACTGACCTAGCAATATAGATCTTGATTTGTGGGTGAGCTCATAGCTACCTGAAATTGCAACTTTGTTTCTCTATTTTCTGTAGTGAGGTGTGGCCAGTTGATGAAATTACGGCAACAAGATGTAAGTGAAAGTGATGTTTAGATTTGTACATGTACAACATGTACATGTTTCCTGAAATAAAAGCAAAGGTGTATATCCTCTTCAAAACTTTTCCCTTCCTGATGCCTGGAATGCAGATGTGACAGCTGGAGTTCCATCAGCCATCTTGGACAATGAGGTGGAATCTATGTGATAAGGATGACAAAGAAACAAAATAGTAGAAACCAGAGTCTTTAAGGTTCATTTAGTCCCATGACCACTTATCTTCAGAGTTCATTTACTTGTGCAAGAAATATGTATTTATCTTTTTTAAACCATTTCTACTTTGGCTTTCTGCCACTACTTAAACTTGTTCTGCTCAAGAATAAAATAAGCAGGACTTAAAATTATTGCATGTTATAAGCCCCCCAAGAGAGGGAAAATGGTTGAAATATTGAATATTTTAAACTTTAGAAATTTTCAATTATGAGACTGTACAAAGCTTCTTATATGGCATCTCTTATATTTTTGAAAATTGTGCAGATGTGATCTAATTTGATCCTTCTAGCGAACTCATAAGGAAGACAGGGGAAAAGTACTAATGACCTCATTTTAGGGTCAAAGGAACTGTGTCTCAGAAGAATGATCACATGCCCAAACTTACTGAGTGGATTAGTAACACCACTAGAGCTAAAACTCAGGCCATCCCTGATTCAGAGATTTTTTTTTTACCACAATTCTTGAGTGAAAATTCATCCTTTCTCTGGCACTCAATGATCATGAGAAGTTAATGAGGACACTTAATTTTTGTAATAGCAATTTAAGTTTGAGTCTAAATCACACCGAAAAAAAAAAAGGAATTTTGTCTTTTCGGAGGCACCTAACTAGAAAGGGTTAAATCCTGAGTCCTGAGTTCTGAGTCTGTGTTCAAACTAGACTTCTTGTCTGTTAAATAAAAAGAGTAAGAAAAGATTATCTCTAAGGAATACATGCTCTCTGGGGTCTCATCCAGCACAGATACTTTCTGATTGGTTACAAGATTCTAACCAACATATGTGTTTGCTTCCTATTTTGGGAGACATCTTAAAGAATCAGGGAATGTTTATTGGTTTAAAAAAATTGACAATGCTTTCATTAGATATTTGGGGCCATTCTATTGCAGGAATCCTTATCTCTGAATAAATATCACTGAAGCTTTGTTTTAAATTTTGGAATAGCTTCAATTTCTGTTAGTTTCCATGGCAGTACGGTTGCCATATTTAGCAAATAAAAATTCAGGATGCCCAGTTAAGTCTGAATTTCCAGTAATCAGTGAATACTTTCTTAGTGTCAGTATATCCCTTGCAATATTTTGGAAATACTTGTATTAAGAATTATTTGTTGTTAACCTGAAATTCAAATTTAACTGGGCACCTTTTATTTTGTCTGACAGTTCTGTATGGTAGATACTACAGACTGGCTTGTTCACTTTTCGTTCAACCTCCTTCTGCTGTCTTGCTATGTCATGGAAAGCTGTAAACATTTCACATGTGATTTAAGTACTGTTAGTCTGATGCACTTGTCCAAGACTTAAATTCAGAACTGGGTTACATGGCAAGAGAAAGAGGCCAGGAAGCTCCATCTTACTGGTGTAGATCCTACAGAGGCAATGTTCTTCTGGAGCTAACAGATGTAAGCAGAACTTTTTGGTTTTGGAAACTGTTTCCTGATGATGGCAGGAGAAACAGTCCTTTTGATGGTGTGTGATTTGGTGGGAATCATCCCTGGAAACTCAGTTGAGCATCTGTTGCATTGTCTTGATTCTGTAATAAATTCCATTCTGCTTAATGTACCTAGAATGATTTCTCTTCTTTGTAACTGGACCATGACTGATATAGTTCCTAAATTATTTTAAAATGGAAAAGGAAAGGAAAAAAATGAGATGTACTCTTCTGATTTTTTAATCTTATAAACAACACCATAAAAATAAACATTTACTAAAGAAAAAAAGTACAGCCTCCATCAGACCACCCTAAATGATCCTGTATTTCGAATCATCAAACAAATCATTTTTTGTGTTTCTTCTAGATTTAGTTCATATGCAGACATCATTTTTCATGTTGTAATCATAAAGCAGATATAATTTTACATTCTACTATTTTTCCCTTCACATTAAGCCATAAGTAAATACTTTCTGTGTTTACATACTTTTCAAAATTATTTTAATGGCTGTATAACAGCTCTTCTGGCTGATGTATCATACTTCATTTAATTATTCTTTTATTTTTGGTTGTAACGAATTTTTTGCCACTATAAATAATTCTTTAGTTAATAAGAGCTTTTCCTCTCTTCTGAATTATTTCCTTAAGATAAATTCCCAGCAGTGGATAATCGGGTCAAAGTCTGTGAACATTCTGTGTCTTATAAAATGTTTTTCCAAATTACTTTCCACGAGGGATGTGACAATTTTAACTGGGTGGCAAATTTTATTGATGCCTGAATTAAGGAAAGTCAGTGAAAGCTAAACATCATTCAGAATGCGTGTGACCCAGCTGTATACAGCCCCCACCTCCCCCCACACAGAGGAAAATGCATGGACCTTGTAGCAGCAAGTGTGAACAAATGAAAAGCAATATTAGAAAGCCTTGTTTTTCACAGAACATCATTCTCCCTGATTCTTTAAATGAAGTAAATTTTATTTAGTTTAAAGTTTTAAAAAATGACTTTGCATGAGGAGCCAGACATAGCTCTTCTGGCTTTACAACTCATGGTCTCATTTTCCCATAGTTTGCTTCCTATTCAGCAAATGTAGCAAACCACCAGGAATAGATTACTTTGATTAATGCATATTAATACTAAGTCCTTAATTATTTCATTTCAGAGTTGGCTAAGAAATATTGCTGTTAATATTCAAAATATATAAGAAACTCCTACAACTCAATAGCAATAATACTCCCCAAATAACCAAATAAAAAATTTGCAAAGTAACTGAATAGCCATTTGTCTAAAGAGGACACACAAATGGCCAGTAGGTATGTGAAAAGGTGCTCAACACCACTAGTCATCAGGGAAATGCAAATTAAACCCACCATGAAATATCACCACACACCTGTTAGGATGGCTATTATCAAAAGAACAAAAGACAAAAACCGTTGGCAAGGAAAAAAGGAAACCTTACACACTGTGTAAGTGGGAATGTAAATTGGTGACAGCCACTATGGAAAACAGTTTAGATCCCTAAAACACATTAAAAAGAATTATCATTTGATCCAGCAGTCCTACTTCTGGGTATATAGCCAAGGAAAGTAAACCAGTATCTCGAAAAGGTATCTGCACACTCATATTCATTGCAGCATCATTTGCAGTAGCCAAGATATGGAAACAACCTAAGTGTCCATCAATGAATGAATAAAGAAAATCGAGGACATTATGCTAAGTATTATAAAATAAGCTAGACACAGAAGGACAAATGCTACACACTCTCACTTATATGAGGAATCTAAAATATTAATAGTAACACTCATAAAAGCAGAGAGTAAAATGCTGGTAGCCAGGGGCTGGGGAGAGGGGGAGATGGGGAAGTCAGAGTATAAAGTTTTAGTTACAATGAGGCCCAGAGATCTACACTACACCGTATTGCCTATAGTTACAACATTGTATTGTATTCTTAAAAATTTGCAAAAGGGGTAGGTCTTATTAAAAATGTCCTTATCAAAATTAAACAAATAAAGAAGGCAGGAAGAGAAAAAAAGATGTAATGCTGTTGAATCCACGGCAACTCACGGTTGGCTTCTTCTGAGAAAAAAGGAGAGAGGAGCTTTATTTATTTTAAAAACTAAACTGTTCTTTAGATTAGTTCTAAAGGTTTCCAAATTTGGAGTTTTGTCCCAGTTTTTGCACTTAATCTAGACTTAGATTAAATTTCCATCTTCTTGTATTCCTACCAAAATTACCCTCGCTGTAGCTTTCCAGGTGTTCAACTCTAATTAATGGAAGTTGGTTTCCAGGAGAAGATGTCTAACATAGAAGAACGTGATGATTCCTTTTGGAAGATAGTAATTTTGGTCCCATTTTGAAGCTCAGAATAGAAATATTTTCAAGTGTCAGATCTCTTTGTGACGTGTTGGTTTCTAGGTGGAAAATTACGGACAAAACTGATTATTTCATTATGATGTTAGCAACTTTTCTCATAGTGGTCTGACTCCAATAGGTGGAGGTCAACAATTTTTTTCTGTAAAGGGCCTGATAGTAAATGTTTTCAACTTTTCAGGCCATACAATCTCTGTCACGACTATGCAATCTGTCTTTGTAGTGTGAAAGCAGCCACCGACAATATGTAAATGGATGAGTATGGCCGTGTTCCAATAAAATTATACTTAAAAATACAAGCAGCTGACTCATTTAGCCAGCTGGTCGTAATTTGCCGACGCCTAACTTCAGGAATCTGGCTTCAGATAACCTCCAGCCGTAATCCTACTTCATTTCAGAAATCTCTTAACACTAATAGGATTATCAATTTTACAGTGAAAGAAAAAATTCATTAAAAAATAAAGCTTGGTTTAAAAATGAACTCTGATGATATACTAAAAAGAAATAAAGATTATGTATAATTCAAGGCAATAGGAAAGGACACTGATGATAAGAAATAAACTTGGAAGAGCTATCAAGAATTGAAAGGGCTTAGGAAAATGGATTCGCTTAACGTGGTTGAATGGCAACTATCAGTCCTGGGCATAATCCCTATGTCCTACCTCTCCTTTTGCCATATCACTCCCTCTCCCTGCGTCTGAGTCAATCTAACAATGGTTGTTAACAAGAGTGAGTGACCACTGGGCAGTGCTTGTCACTGTCTAAAGTGAACCAGCATCCTTGGAGCTCAAGAGGCAGAGAGACCACACTGCACACATTTGCTCCAATGCGGAAACCCCATGGGACTCTATGAGAGGGTGAGTCTCTCGAGTGAGTTGGAATGGGGGTGGGAGTGGGAGGCACCTGAGTTCAGAGAGCTGTCCTGAGTCACTCACCTAAATGTGGGACACCACACACCCAATTTTCTCAATTATAAGGCTTTTATATGTGACATTATCCTGCCTCCTTTAGGTTAGGTAGGAAACAAGGCCTTTTTCTTTCTTTTTCTATTACTTCTCAAGTAAGCAAGTAGGCAAAAGTGAAAGGTGATTAGACTTTAGTATACTTGTCACCTTTAAAAAATGGCCCATGAGAAAGCTGAGAAGTAATACCTTTCTGCACATACAGAAGTGCTGCCTGCTCACCAAGGAGGCAGCAAAAGCAAGCCTGCCTCCTCCCCACCCTGGAGAGGCGAAAAGAGCAAGAATCCCACAGAAGACAATGGCCCTGCTTGCCCTGTGCTCAGGAGCGATCTTGGACATCTTTCTCCTGGGATTGTGCAATATCCTTGGGCCCTCCTGCCTTGCTGTCGGACTCTCTGAGGGCTGTTTTTCTTCCACTCTTTAGAAACTCTCACTCCCCTCAGCTGAGACTTGGTATCTGTCCTTGGTTCCCTCATGGCTTGATCACAGTGAGAGATGTTAACTTTTCTTTAAACTGGAGTCACTTCCCTCCAAATTTCAGAGGTTGAAGCGAATGTGGAGGTCCCGGATGACTGAACGGAGACACAGCGACAGTGCCGCCTTTTCTCTGCCCCGCTAACTCACAGGAACTTTTCCTTCTAGGGTCCTGGCTCCCAGGCTCTGGAATTCCATAATAGAATAGAAAATATCAAAATATCAAAAATATTCAGGTGCCCATTACAGCTTTGCCATGTTTTAAATTTTGTCAAGTAAAGAAACTAAGTAAAAGAAAACCCTAAACAGCAAAGACAAATAATTACTACTACCACCACTACCATTTCTTAATTGAAAGAACATTTTAAATACCACAAGTAGGGTATGATCTCAGGGAAAAAAAGAAGAGTGGCTTTTTAATTAAATTCATTTTGTTTTACAAAAAACTCACTATAGTGTCCTTCTATTTTTCATTTTGCCTCTGACAGCTTATAACTTAATTTTGAACTGGCCCCTGTCCAATGCCTGGTGTTTGGGAAGCTCTGGTGTAATGGAAAGAATCTTATCTTTGGAGTCAGGCAGGTCTGGCTTCAGGTTCTGGCTCCTGTGCTTGATGGACCATGAGCCAATCAGACGATGGGTCTGAGGCCGTCCCAGGGGAGCGAGTGCTTACCTGGTGCTGTGCTTAGGGCGAGAGAGCGTGACCCTGAGTCATGTCCTCTCTGTCTGCTTTTTCTCCTTTATGTATCACAATCACCAGACAGCAAGAAACAAAGCAATCTCATCATGAAAGCTATTTTTAGCTATTTTCTTTTTATTGATGTAGGCATATCAGTTATTTGAAGTGTAGCTTTTCTATAAATTCACAAGTACCAATTAGTAAAAATGACTTGGCGATTTTTAAATCATGCCTTACAATATTTTTAACAGTTGGCAAATAAACCAAGATAAAATTAAACAAAAACAAACAGGGGTAAATCCAGTGCATCTGGCGAGGACTCATGCCTTGACCGAACTTCCGTCAGGCTCCTCTGAGCCCTCTTCTCTACTAGGTCTTGTCCCTGGCCCATCATCCTTGGCCTTTCAGTCCAGTTCAGCAGGAATCCTGCCAAGCCAGTTAGCAGAAGCCCCCCAACCTTTGATATCTAACCAAATACTTTTTAAGTAATTTTCCATTCCTTCCCTCACCCTGCCCACTGGCTATAAATCCCCAGCTGGCCTGGTTCTATCCAAAGTTGTATTCTCCTCCTGCAATAGACATGACCCTATTGCAATAGTCTTGAATAAAGTCTGCTTGGACTGTTCAACTCTGTGCAGTGTAATTTTTCTTCGACATAGCCCAGGCCCACACCACATTGGAAAGAGACGTTCCTAGGAGGATGTGGAAAGCCACATGAGGAATTAACCTCAGGAACAGTCAGCCCCAGGATTTGTAAATTAACATTCTTTATTTCATGGATTAATACCAGATGGAATTGTTCTAATTTGATTATATTAGGGAACTGAGAAGTCAATTTCCATCTCTAGGGGATAAACCATTAATCTGGGAAGGGATTGGGCAAAAGAAGAGTCATTCCTTTTTCATTCATCAAATGTTTGTTAGATGCTTCCTATTGCCATAATTATTTTTCTAGTGTTCAGAAGACTAGCGAGGAAGCTTCCTTAAGGGCCTTCACTGATGACAGGTTATGGGTAAAAATGCCAGAGGCTGGAGGTTTTCTCCAGCAAGTGTCAGCCCTGATGTTGCTGTTAGTAATTAACTCCCTCCAACCTGTTTCTTTCCTGCTGCTTCACATTGGCCTTCTTAACCATCGGAGAGAAAGGAAGGGCAGCAGGGGAGAAGTAGTTCAGAAGGTTCACTTTTCTCTAGTGCTTGGAGGAAGAGTTTTGAAAAAAGATAGCTTTTTTCTAAATACTTGGATTTTTTTTGCCACAGATCATATATAGACTTAGTTTTACCTTGCAAAGAAATATTCAAGCCATTTTGATTTGACATGATATCACACAGAAATGCAGCATTCCTGTAGAAATCTTCTTTTAATAATTCATATTGCTGATTCTATTCTTCATAAAATTTAACTATCTGTTCTCACTGAGATAAAGTTTTGGCTAACACCTGTCTGTGTGATAGCCAACACACTTTAGAGTGATATGGCAATTCCACACTGAATCCTTCAACTTTAGCATGTTATAAAACTGATGATGCTATGTTGCATTGGTATGAATATGGTTAACAATACTTATAACTTGTTGCAAAGAATCACTTAAAATAGTAGCTTTAGCACAGAGATTTTGCTGATGCAAGATACAACGAAAAGAAATGAGAGCATCTGGATCTGTTGATGCTTTTTAAAATCTGTGCAATAAACCCTTCATGTTTTTCTATTATGGAAGGTGAATCTTCTGTACATACACTCACTAAATTTACCAAATTCAGTCCAACTTCATGACATTTATCTTGAAAGTTGTTGCAGATATCTATTCTCCAGGTTCTGTTCATAAGAGTGCCCAAAGTGAGTAGCAAAGATCTTACGACCCGAATGAAGTATAAAACCTGTGCTGAGTCAGTAGTACCAGTTGACTCATCCAGAGCGATTGAATAATATGTATTTTCCTTTTGAAGTATTGCATGAAGTTGTTCTGGTAAGTTGAAGGCTAATTCATGCTGCTGACCAGTTATGGTTCTCCTTGGAAGAGGCAGTTGTTTGTACTTTGCAACGTTATCTGGGTCTAAGCATCTTACAACTTCGACGATGCATTCTTTCACAATTTCTACATCACTGAATGGCTTCCCTTTTCCCCAAAATATATAAGCTACTTTATAAGCTGCTCCAGTGGTATTATTTACAGGTCTTATTACTGCTTGAAATAATTGTCTTTGCTTTTGCTTTTCATCTTTTAATTACTGCAATACAACCATTTGTGCCTCTCCCTCTAATTTAAAATATTTGTGGTCCTTATGAGTATTATAATGCTGATGAGCATTGAATTTCTTTAATGTTGATATTGCAGTATCACAAAGCAAGAAAATCATCTTACCTTTAGCAGAAACAAGATAATATTGCAATTCCCAATCCTCATTAAAAAATCTGTTTTCTTCCTTCAGCGTTCTCTTGGTCTTCTTTGACATGATGGACTGTTAAGCAGACAGAATTAGAAAATACTGTTGAGCTGTGCAACTGTTCACAAATTTTACTTCCAATAGAAATGCAGTGCACCTTTGTCAAAAGCTGATAGCAGACTGGCGTACTCAACCCCTATAAACTCTCACCAGCCAGCCTCGTGCAGTTGGCGCCAGTCAGGCAGGGGAAGTTAGAACGAAATCATGAGTGTAGCAGCTATCAATTTAGCCCTTATAACTTACTAATGTTCTAATTGTTCCAGTCAATCTGGGAAGATTATTTCATTGAAATATATTTTATTCTTTGATATTTTAAATACATTAATCTTAAAAATAAAATACAAATATAAAAGACAAAAATGTATTAATAAAAATAAAAGGATTTGTTCTCTAAAATTTGGATGCAGTCAAAAGGCTACACTTAAGGACCTAGAAGGCCACAGGTTCCCCACCCCTGCTCTAGAAAGATACCAGTCGTTTGATTAGGGCCCACCCAACATTCATGTCTACTCAAGAACCGTGAATGTGGTCGGATTTAGAAATAAGGTCTCTGCAAATGTAATTGAGTTAGGATGAAATCATACGGGTTCGAATGGGCCCTGATCAAATGACTGGTGTCTTTATAAGAAGAGGGACACTATTTAACCCAGTGCAAGACCTAGAGAATTTCTCACCCATTTCTTCTTAGATTTATTTAGTTATCTTCATAGCTGAAATGCCTTGAGTCGGCTCTTGACAGCACGTATTAAACTCCCATGGTTTTCCTTTGGTTCCGAGTTATAACCTAAAGCCTCCGATGGCCTTGACTATCACCAGCTGCACAGCACTGCCTGGCTTCTCAGTTCTAGGCCAAGGGAAATGGCTCCTTGCTCTACACAGCCCAGCAAAAAACAGCAGCCAGATTACAGTGATCCCAAGTGCCTGCCTCCCTAATGTGAATCCCTCAAGACTGTCCTTTTTCAATTAGGATGAATAATTTTCCTCCACAGACGTCCACCACTCCCTCAGATCCTTGCCCTTTGAAGCCTGGAACTAGTGTAAATGCTAATTTGAAATTAACACCCAATTTATTTCTTTGCTAACCTCCCTTGGCTTACTTCCAACTTCTTAAGCAGGGCTCTCAGGAATACCTTAGACACTGGTTTGCTTCCTTCTTAAAGAACACATAACTCTTTTCTTCAGATCCCGCTGAACATATTTAAATCCTCGCTGGCTCTTGTGTGTGTGGAGGGGATAGCGGGGGTGTACGTACATGTGTGATGGTGCACGTGAAATCAAAGGAGTTGGACAGAAAGCTCTGTAATGTCCTATTTACGTCAAGTGTCTAAGAAAGCAGTAGAAGGTTGTCATCCAGAGGGAGTCACGATCCAGACTATCTAGAAATAATCTCTCTGTCCTTGAATTTCAGAAGTTTCTGATAGGGCTCACTATTCAGGGGTAAGTGGGGTTCAAAAGACACTCAAGCACTTGGTCCCACAGAACGTTACTCAAAGACCATCACTTTTTCCTGGGTGGATGATATTTTCTGCCAGCTGTTGTGATTCTTCTCATTTGCATGTGGCTGCCAGGTACCTTCACTATGATTAAATGACCTCTTTTTGGACTGCTGCACGCTGTGTCGTAAAGGGTCTGCTCCTGTTTCCCAGCAAGCCACAGCTAAGCAAGACCACCTGAGGGCGTGCTTCCTATGCCCTTGTGGAGGGACTTCATTGCACTCCTGACGTGGACACTTCCCTTATCAACTCACAATGCCTAACTCACTGCTGTTTGGGCCATTTAATTCCTTTCCTCCCTCACTTTCATCTTCCTCACATATTTATTAAGCTTCTGTACTTTACCAGGCCTGGGGCTAAAACTTAGTAAGAAAAATTAAAACAAGACAGGATTTGCCCTGAGAGACTGAATATACAAATGAGCAATGGCCAGATCATATGTGACAATAGAGCTCTGACCCATAACCTCTGCAGCAACTGGCCCAGGATGGTCAGAGCATTGCTGGTGACAGCTGCCAGCTTTCTCATGTATTGCCTCTGCCTCCAGCTTAAGAACAACCACTAATAGAAAGCCAAATGTGTTCCCTAAACCAATCACATGAGCGGCACCACTTCTATTTAGTCCACCCCCACCTTCCCCTGGCCAATAACCTCCAGTCAGAGCATACCAGAAGCTTTCCATTTTTGCACTATAAAGCCTTTCCGCTCTCTTGCCTTTGAGTCTCTACCAAGTGCAAGTGATGGTGGCTAACTGCCTCGCTATGGCAAGCTCTGAATAAACAGCCTCTGATTATTCTTATTTGGGTAGACTTTGTTTATTGCTACAACCCCTCAAGGAACCGTTAAAAGGTAAAGTGAGGCATATTAAAATTTTAAAGAGTGTATTTGAGCATTTGATGATTCGTGAATAGGGCAGCCCCTGATTGCATGAGGTTTAGCACTTCACTACAGAGGTGGGGTGGGGGTGGGAGAGAGGAGGGAGAAACTTTAATAAGATGTTCACAGAAGCAAGACAAAGAAAATATATTTGGTTAGGGTGGAAAGTCCCTAGTTAAAGGCTGGTTGGCAGTTTCTGATTGGTAAAGTCTCTAGTTTCATTTTACAATTTATGTTGGGCTTCAGTTGCTTATGTAGGGACTTCAAGCACTGGAGCCACTCCGGTCTGATGGCCTCCTGATTAATTTTTTTTTGTTTGTTTTTTAACAATTCCCTCTTTTAATCAGCTTCTCACACTTGAGATTGACCGAAACTTGTGCATAAGTATGACTCCTTGTCACCATCGGGGCTGCATTGTTTTTGTTTCAGCATGGAACTCATAACTTATGACCTCAGACTGAAGAAATATTCCTTTTGTTCATCTTGTTTTTTGTCGCTCGAATCACAGTGAGGCCATCTGGTGTACTGCTGATGGCTGCAAACATGCATTTAAGACCCTTGAGAAAATACAGCACAGGGTGATGCAATGACTATTAGAAGAGTAATGCTCCTTAGCCAAGGTCTCCAATCAATATGTCTAGCGAAACAGAAGGAAAACAAAGGCTAACAGCTAGAACAAACTATAACCTCAGTTTCAGAGTTCAGAGGGCAGTTAGAAAAATTTTTAGATTTGAGCTTGGAGCATATTTTTCTGGTCTGGTCTGTAGTCTGAATGTCTCTTGTTATGGCATCAGGCATCGTGGTGAGCTCCCTGAGCGGTCCACATAGGCAGCAGGCCCAGAGGTTGTGCTGTGAAATTTAAGTCGAATTGACCTGTTCCACCTTGTAGGGCTTCAGGAACAGGGCAGGTGATATGTAACAAAATTTCAAGGAAATAAACAGGACTAAAATTTTATATCTACAAGGGTACACTATACTTTTTTAATAAAACATAATTTCTTTCTGTAGTTGCCCCATATTTTCCAAAGATAATCACAGTAAGACTAATTTGTTTATAAAATAAGTCATTAGACTTGGCCCGATTATTTATAAAAGTTCAGCAATACTAGTGGTTGACCATACGGGCTCTTTAAGTCGCTTTGCTGGAACTTTTAATAAAGAATCCCAGATTAGACTTTTAAAAGCCTCTTCAGGCTCTAGCAAGCCATGTCAAAAACTTGCCATCAGACTTTGCCTGCAATACCTATAGATTTGGATGAATTTCTCTCTTTTTGAGATCTTCAAAATATTTTTAAAATTCCTGGGCCTTACTTTCATAAGACTGGGGAACCCTTAAAGTCAAGTACTAAGCCAGTGTTTTTACAAGAGGCTTTATTGGCTCCATAAAGTAAATCTTAGTTCTTTAAAACTGGTCATATCTGAATTTATGGATATTCTTAAATATGACATTCCAGTCAAAACCTTGGTAATATAATTACTGTTTGCAATTATGTCCTGTTACAAAGGGAACTGATTCTTTTTTTGAGACCGAGTCTCACTCTGTTGCCTGGGCTAGAGTGCCGTGGCGTCAGCCTAGCTCACAGCAACCTCAAACTCCTGGGCTCAAGCGATCCTTCTGCCTCAGCCTTCCGAGTAGCTGGGACTGCAGGCATGCGCCACCATGCCTGGCTGATTTTTTCTGTTTTTGGTAGAGATGGGGTTTCGCTCTTCCTCAGGCTAGTCTCCAACTCCTGAGCTCAAATGATCCGCCCGCCTCGGCCTCCCAGAATGCTAGGATTACAGGCGTGAGACACCGCGCCCTGCCAGGAAACTGATTCTTACTGAACTTACGCAAATAACAATATTGCCATGAAAATGAGAATATTTAATAGTTTTTGAATTCTGGAAAGATCAGATAGGGAGAAAAATGAAAATTCTTCAATTGTGTTCATAAAGGTACACTTTACCAAATTGCTGTATGCTATAGATAGCTTAAGAGAAAAGAAAAAGATTTTCTTAAATCTGGAAGACATTAAAGAAATAGCAATGTTTCAAACAAAAAGACTATAAAACCCATAGTTCTTTATCAGTTCATTCAGTCCCATGTAATTTATTCTTGTTCTGTTTGATGTGAATTAGCAGTTTTATGAACCAATCTGTTTCTTCAATGGAGTTCTGGAAAATCTTACCCAGTACAATGGTATGATCCTTAAAGTTAGAAACCTGTACTTATCATAGTGCTTTTCATGAATCTCCTTGAAAATGAAACACTTTAAAATTGTAGTTGCTTGCAAAAGCTTTCAGGAGGCTACCAGAGTACAATAACTGTCTGTGGATGGAAAGACTTAAAATGGTCATGGTTAAAGATCTGATGAGAGTTCATTATAAGGCAACTGACAAATTTCATCATTTCTGTGACATACATTTTAAGATAATAACTAGAATTATGACTGATAACATTATATCAAGGCTATCAGATTTCTAGGAATTTATATTAATATATAATTTCTGAAACATATTAAAAACTCATCTATATAAATATAACTCAAAGAAAGTTAAATGTCACTTATTTGTTAATGCTTCCCATACAATTTAACATATCAAATAAGCCTAATTAGTTTAACATCTCTCCTTGTAAAAGGGGAGCAAATAAATTATTTTGAGATATTCTAGGGGCCATCGGGAAGCCCCAAAGTTAGTTTGAGGTCAAAAAGACTTAATTTGGAATTTGATTTTAGGAAGTTGTCAAAAATGTCAAAAAGGTTTAAGTACTTTATTAAACAGGATCACAGGTCACTGTGAAACTACAGTCATTCATTTAACCAGAGTGATAATTAAAAGACCTTAAAGGCAAATACAGAAAGTTACACAGTTGTAGAAAACCTTAGCTCTTTTAATAGAGAGAATTCAATTTTTATTTTGAATTAATCAAAGACACGAAAAAGACAACATGAAGCACAGAAAATTATTTTAATAGGACACACAATCTTTATCTCCTAGGTAGACTGCTCAAAAGATAAAGAAAAATCTTTCATAATTTCTCATCAAATGTAGACCAATGTTTTTAGAAAACTTTGTCCTTTCAACAGAGGGAAAATCAGCTTCTAGCTTTGTATCGATATACTTTGGCTATTAAGGCTTAATTTAAAAATAATTTATAAACAATTTTCTTTAAATCTTAGCCAGCTTGACCACACAAAAAGACTCTTCTCCCACGATTCCTCTTCTACAAATCTCCTACAACTTTATTATAGCTATTCATTGTTTTTGGTCGTATATTCTTCCTCTTTCTCGTTGTGGAATAATCAGTCATTTCCCAATTTCAACTTTTCAAACAGAGCTTCCATTTCACCCCTAATGGGGAGAAATGATATTAAACACAGAACTTTCATGTGCTAAGATAAGCAAAGTAATAGAGTTATATATTAAAAGTTATAAAGGAGGCAGCAAAATAGGGAGTAATAAATATTTCTTCTTTTGTTTTTGATTGACTTATTTTACTGCATTACTTCATTTGTTTTTGGTGAATGATGTGGGAGCAGACTTTAGGATTCTAGCGAGTTCCTCAGGAAAGCTATGTTAAGCTGCAGCTGAAGAAGCCAAGGCCTGTGAGGTCATCTTAGCATTATTAGATAGAGCTGCTCCTCTGGATCACAACCTTTGGTACTGCTGAGCCTGTGTCTAGAAAACAATAAAGGGCACTTCGGCCACCAAGATGTCTGCGGCCTTGTGACACTGAAATAGCTCGTACATCACGCTCTTTGCTGGGACCTGCCCGTGATAGAGCCAGTGCCTGAAGGCTGAGCTGAGGAAGAGCTGCACAAGGATCTCCATGGATGCCACCTCCTTGGTGTAATTCCTGTCCCAGGGAGGATGCTTTGCTTCCATTATCTACCTTTTCATAACTGTCATAGATTTTTGTTAGCCTTTTCTTCCCTTCCCCTCCTTCTCCTCTCCTCTTCTTCTTCTCCTCTTCTTCTACTTGATCCTTTTCTCCTTCCCTTGCCCCTCCTCTTCCTTCTCATTTTTTCTTCTGCTTCTTCCCTTTCTTCCATTTGCATGAGAAATATTTGCTACTTCTGGATACAAACATCTCCAGATTATCAGAGCAGGCATCCCAGACCCATTTAAATGAGTCATAAAATAACACATTTTCTTAATTTACATAGTTATATGTGCATATATATATTAATATATATGTTTGTTCAATGATGAAAAGAAAACTGAACTGTTGTCAGCTTTAAATAAAAGAATCCTGGACAGGGCTGTGATGGAAAGAGAGCCTTCCGAGGGAGAGGTGTTTCTGCAGACCAGCCAGTGGTGAGCATGTGATGTCCCTCCAATAAGGTTTTTGTGAAGATTGGGTATTGTTAAAGAAGTTCTGGCTTCCTAAGAAGAGAATGATACAGATTTTGGCTTGTCATTCCTTGTGGAAATTGAAGCTTTCTGGAAAAAGCCCATCCATCAGTCCATGCAAAGCAAATGGCCTTCTCCTGCCATATGGGCCTCGTAATAGTTATTGCCTCTCCCATCTAGGTGCCAAGAACAAACTGACTGTAAAAATGGAGAGTCTAAAAAAAATTCAGTGGCTGGGGAATTTCCATCAGATATTTTGACGGCCATGCCAAAAAGACATGATGATGTGCTAATCTCTTTGAGGGCAGAAGGGGGCATGAGGAGCCCTAGTAGCAGAACTTTAACACCATCATCACTGCATAGTGTTTATTTTTGTAAAGATGTTTGATAATTGCAAGCTATTATAAGATGACCTAATGCATCCACTGTCACCTTTTGGATATGCCTTCCACTGGGCCTGGCTAGACACACTCTATTAGGGACAAGGTTGGCCTGAAAATGCCAGTGTTACTGCTGGAGCTACTGATTCTCTCCTTCCATGGCTAACCAAGCCCCTTTGATATGACATATTATTTCTCTTTAGATATTACTGTATTTCCATTCTGATTGTAGTTAAAATGTATGGGCCTAAGTATACGCCTTTATTTCTAAGATGAATTTGCTAATTCTTTTCTAATCTTTGAGCACTGATTTTTAAGTTTAACTCTCAGTGAAGAAATTTATTTCAGAGTTTGGAGAAATGCCTCCCTTTAGCACACAAGAACTGTCAAGAACTCTTATTTAAAAAATATTCCCTTCTCTTATTCACTGATTGATCTGTTCCTTGACTGTCAATTCTTATAATTATTCCTTGGTGTAAAAGATCAGAGCTGTAACGAAAAGTCTGAAAATTCTCACTCATATTCTACAAGGGAAGCTTGATGTTATACTTTTATTATTGAATCTCTTGTCTTATTCATCGTATAAAAATCCTCAGTGGTATAGTGGTAAGTACTCTTAACTTTAAGTCCAATCATGTGGGTTTTTCACTGTTTGATAGTTATACAAATATCAAACGTGCAAATGTGGAAACATCAAACATCAAGTGAGCAATAATTTTGCTAATATAAGGAATTAATTTAAACTC
The DNA here is from genome assembly GCA_008086735.1 of Cheirogaleus medius. Lineage (NCBI taxonomy): Eukaryota > Metazoa > Chordata > Mammalia > Primates > Cheirogaleidae > Cheirogaleus > Cheirogaleus medius. The sequence continues at coordinate 89,518,559 of VBSM01000361.1, forward strand.
CCAGAGATTTCGGGTTTTTAAAATCTGTAAATGAAAGATAATAATACCCAATCTGACAACCTCATAGGGTTCTTGGGAAGAAAAAATGTAATTTGTGAAGATACTTCATGTATAGTAGATTGCCCTGTAGTCATATAATTTTCTTAATAATAGTTTTCATAATCATAATTCCTTAAGTGGAAAGGCAGAGAAAACAGAAGGCCAGCCCTGGGCTTCTCATAAGAAGATCGAGCTTCAGAGAAGGTTAAACTCTAGAGGAAGGTTGCTCTGCTATGCCGAAGTAATAATCCTGTTTGGAAGAGAATGGGAGCCTGGATATGGATGACACATCTATGTTGAATGTTTGTAAACCTTGCGTTCCTAGATTCCCCCGAGCTTACAGAAATGAGAGGCTGGCACTACTCCTGCGTTTGAGAAGCATTGAGAGGCCTGTCTCTTGGAAGATACCAAACACTCCCTCAGGATCTTCCCTTCCTGCCCATTAGTCTAATAACTAAGTCAGGGCCAGGGATGTGCAGAGTCTTCTAGGGGAGAAAAGAGAATATAAGCCGAAGGAAAGGTAGACCTGGACAACATGTATAAGCAGGAGCTAGAAAAGCACACATGTGACTGTATACTAAGAACAATAGACAAAGAGGTAGCAGAACTTAAATATGGATAAAAAAAGAACTTATTATGAGAGCACTGTCCCAGGACACAGAATTTAGCACCCTGCAAGCACCCAGGAGATGCTATGAATGTTCTGTTAAGACAGCTCCAAGAAGCTTGACAAAAGCTGTGGCCCACACCAAGTCAGGTAGAAATGTTAGAATTGCTATAGCAGACAATGAAAGAAGAATTAAAAGGTTCAGGAAAGTGGGCTTGTTAGAGAGAACATAATATGCAGCTGTGGAAGTTCTGCTATATTCTGTGGGGATGCCTGAAGGACATGCCATTGGCCACAGCAGTGAGGAATGCACTGGTGGGTATGGAGGTGCACCACTGAGCAGACCAGGGCTGACAGTGGGAGATGCCATTCCAGTCTGGGCTCAGTAATGGCAATGGGAATCATGGGATCCTGAAAAAAAAATGAAGCCAGGCAGCAGCATGTCACCATCTCAAGCCAGGTGGACCCAATTATCATAATTAGTGGCAAGGGTGGGGTGGCAACGAAGGTGGCCTCACTCCCAGAGTTATCAAGATGGTTAAATACACCTAGGGGCAAAACATATGGGCAACCAATGAGTGTACTTGAATTCCTACAGTCAATGAAAATCAAGCAGGATGATCAGAAGGCTATGAGCTGCTGATTCAATAAAATGTCACAATCCTGTACCTGGTTTTTGGACCTGAGACAGTTTTCAGATCCAGAACTCATTGACTGAAAGAAAGCCTGGGTCCTCAGAAGGACAGGCTGTGCATCACTGGCCAACTGTATCTAGAAATGATTTCCCCAGTCCTTCCCCAAGGCACCTAGTGCCATTTGTGGGAGTAATTGTATACAGGGGCGATGGGAATTCCCAAACATTTTGAGTCCTGTTGGACAGGATCTGAGTTGATTTTTAGAGACCTGGAACTGCTTATGAAGGATCCTTGAATGAAAATGTTGTGTATTTTCCTGGTGCCCAAATGTACAATCAGAGTAGCCACATTTGGTAATTGGCACAACCCTCCACCAGACCCAATACACCTTGGCCTATGAGGTAAAGTATTCTAGTAGGGATGGCCAAGTGAAAACCTCTAAAACTTCCCCCATCCCCCTTTACAGTTATTGATAAATACAATAAAAATCATATCTTGGGGATAGATGACAGAAATTAATGCCTTTCTTAAAGCCCTAAAAGGCTTAAATCTCTAAAGTTGTGTTGACCCCACCGTATCTTCATTTGACTTACCAGTTTGGGCCCTGTATACACCAGATGATGATGGATTACTGCAAATTCAACTCAGTAATAGATTAGGTACAGCCACTGTACTTAATGGTATATTTTCCAGAAGATTAACACAGCTTCAAGTACATGGTGTGTGAACATTGATCAAGCATATGTCTTCTTTTTCAGCTATATCCAGAAATAGGAACAGAGGGTATTTGTATTCACTTTGAATGAATGGTACTAACCATTTTGTTCCAGGTGTCATAACATAGATCAGATGAACACCCTGTAGAAAGTTCCTTTGGAGCAAGGATCTGCCATCTGAAGCAGAGAAATACATTTAAAAACAAAAGCAAAAACAAAAACAAAAAACAGCTTCTGGCTGGGCCCTAGTAGAGACAGAACACCTGACTATGGGTCACCAAGTGCTCACATGGACAGAACTAACCATTATCAACTGTATTTTGTCAGACCCACTAAGTCAAGGTCAGGCACATCCAGCAGATACTTTTTATAAGATACTTTTTATAAGATACTTTTCTCATAAGAAGATCGAGCTTCAGAGAAGGTTAAACTCTAGAGGAAGGTTGCTCTGCTATGCCGAAGTAATAATCCTGTTTGGAAGAGAATGGGAGCCTGGATATGGATGACACATCTATGTTGAATGTTTGTAAACCTTGCGTTCCTAGATTCCCCCGAGCTTACAGAAATGAGAGGCTGGCACTACTCCTGCGTGGGACATTGTTCATCTGAGATCAAACATAGACAGACCCAGAGGCACAAGCAATCTGAAAGAGCACATAGAGCAGAACACCCACCTTCTTGACCACTCTTGGTCCAGTGTTTGTCCTTCAGCCTGCATCTGTGGTAACATGGGGGATCCTTCACACCAGCTGTCAGAAGAAGAAAAAGCCCAAGCACTGTTCACAGGAGGATCAGCTGAAAAGGGACAGTGCTACACTACAGTACCATTCACGTATGTCCTTGGGTAGGGCTTCAGGCAGTGCATCTTGTCTTCTGCTTCGTGGCTCAAGGATAAAACAGAGATAAACACATGAGCAGACTGGTCTGGCCCCTGGAAGAACAGAAGGCTGGGGACAAAGACAGCTGAGGATAGAGGCATGTGGATGGACCTATGGTATGAACACCAAGCCATCAAGATAGGGTGGCTGTTACACAATGGGGACATGGAGGAATACATCTTGCACTGAGTGACTCACTTGGGTACTTGTTGGTAACTCCTTTGCCCTACATTGACGGTAAATAGACAAGTGCAGCAATGCCAATCAGAGAAGAACATGGTGGTCAGATCCCAGGGATGAGGATCTCAGTCATACCACCAGGTAAATTACTGAGACCAAAGGAAGTATTAGCTGAGGGTGAAACTGCCTGTATTAAACTAATGTAAGACCATAAGGCAAGAAGTGTGGTAAAAGTCTGATATCTACAGAAGTATAGACATAGCTAAAAGTTAACCAGACATTGTTTTATAACTTGCCTTCCTGTAATTGCTTACTGCTTATGAGTTAGGTATCCTTGACTGGCATAAGATTCGTGACTTCCCCAATCGCGTCTATAGATAACATCTTTATTGTGAAACCTAAAGCTGGTCTCTGAGATACCTTCCAGACTCTGCATTCAGGGGGACCAACTGACACCAACCAGACCAGCGGCCATACGCATACATGGGAACTGACTCAACAGGTCCTGTGACCCTCTACATAGGAACTGACTCTGAGCAAGAAGGAAATTTCTGTTTCCCAATCCCCAGTGAGTTCATCCCCAGCCAATCAGCAGACCCAATTCCCTGGCCCTCTGTCCACTAAACTAGCTTTAAAAACCTTAGCCCCCAAATTCTCAGAGAGATGGATCTGAGAAATTTCACAACTGCTGTCTCAGTGTATTGGCTTCATCCTGTGCAGCAGGCAAAGGACCTGGGTGGGCGGTAACAAGGGTGGGAGGAATCCAGACTGGATGGTAAAGGAGAGAGACAGTGAGTGTCAGCTGTGGCCCTGAGATTGACTCTAGCATTGGGGACTATGAGTTTTCTCACTAGCTTTCCTCCTCTAAGCTTCCCCTAGGAAGAGAGGTGCACAGAAATCCTGGAGAAACTGCACCCAGAACCTCTAGGGAGAAGTGGATCCATGTGGTGCTAAGGTAGCTGTGGTGGATGGGATGATGTGCTGCCCAGATGTCCTTTCAGGAATGAAGGACTTTCTCCCCAGCTGCTGGGAGTTCTGCCTGAAGACAGCTCTCAGCTCTCAGGCTTCTCTGAGAGTTGCTTCAACTGAAGAAAACTGGCTCACCCAAGGTCATGGCTCTTTGCAGGGGCAGCCTATGTCCAATGACTGTCACTTGGGAGGGGTGGTAATGGCCCTGTCCCTGGCCCCAACTCTAAACAGTTGCCATGGGCCAAATGAGGCTAGATGGGCTTGTCGTGGGTTCTAATTCTCCCTGGGCACAATCCTTCTTCCTTTTCCCCCTTCCATTGGTCCTGCTCCCACTGTTCTTGTGAAGGGCAGGGTCTAGGCCAGCATGTTTGTTATGTGTGACCAGTCCTCACTGCCAAGGAAAGAAAGTCCAGACTGGGGAGGGGGAATATCTGAAATAGTTGGAAACTTTTTCTCCTTCTCTCCTGTAAATGTAAAGATTGGACCTTGAGAAACTGGGAGACTTAAGCTGTGTGGAATCAAGATGAGAGGTCGTGTGGCATGTGTGTTTGGTCGGGGTGGTGGGTAAGGTTGGTAGTTAGAGGCAGGGAGATGGAGGGCGGAATGCATCATTTACAGGGAGAAGCTGAGAGAGAGAGAGAGAGAGAGAGAGAGAGAGAGTTAGTTATTGAGAGAGTCATTGGTCTTCCTGCTTTCTATTTTCTAGCTGTAGTTACCAGAGGCTGAACTATACTTTCTTAATATTCCACTAAATCCAAAACCCACTTCTCCTGAGATCTCAGCCACATAAAAACAAACTGCTCTATTTGAGTTAGCTCGAGTTGGTTAGCCTCTTTTCAACCAAGAGAGTGTGGATTAGAACAATTGCAGAGTATCTTTAGCTTTTAAGACTGTTTTTACATGTGTTTTTGTATTATTACAAAAATTAAGAATCTGAGCTAATATTTAAGATGCATAAAGTGGAAATGAATTGACATTTGTATTAGTCAGACGGTGCCCCATAGAAAATACTCTAATACTGTGGTGTATAAATTTTTGGCCTAGCAAGTGAAATAGAACTAGGACAGAATTATTTCTCACATTATTTTTCTTTCAATAGATATCTTTGGAGCAAGGAGAAGTTCATGAGAATGGAAAAGCTGCTTTGTTCTCTCTACTGAGACATTTTATAAAGGGGCAAGATTGGGAGTTAGGGGCAGAGAGGGAATAAAAATGAAATCATACTAATGTCATTTAATAAGGAAAAATTATAATTAGATTTCTGATAAATTTGTCACTCCTGATTTCAAAAATTAATCTTCATAGAAAAAATATTGGTGACATTGGAGGAATGACATTGCATCATTATTAATGTAAATATGGGATATTATTTTAGATGTTGTGCCACCATACAAGAGTCTGTCCTTGCAGACAGGAAGTAGTGGCATTCTGAATGATTTCGGCATGCCTAGAAACTGCTACATGGGTAGGGTGACAGGAAGAAAGGAGTTTATTGATAGATCAGTGGTTTTCAAAGTGAAGTTTCCAGAGCAGCAGCAGCAGCAGCAGCATCTGGCAATGTGTTAGAAATGCCACGTCAGTCCATGTGTACCTGCCTACGTGCCTCAAACCCCCACCTACCGAAAAGAGTATCCTATGAATCCCAATGACTTTGTATGGCAACCGCTAAGGGCATTTGGTTTTCTTTTCTCAAATTGCCATAACTTTGTGAGAAGAACTACTACTTCAGATCTTGGGAATATAGATTGTAAGTGTTCAATGCCTTGGGTTCCAGGAAACTGGAGCCTCATTGCCTCAGTTACAGGTGGTTTGTAGTTTATGGTATAAGTTGAGGTTTGCACTTCTGGATTACTTCCCAAGGTCCAGATGGTAGAAGATGGGAAAGGGGGAAAGGAGACGTGGAGTAGGAAATGCAAATTAGGATCTTGCTTTAAATTCTTGCTCCTAGTTTATTCATCCATCCCCTTCAAACTTAGTAAATTTTTTGTGATAAAGTAAAAAACCTTTCTGGGACAAATATTTTAATTACATAATTACAGAATCTTTTAACCAGATTTATTTTCTAAACATATTTCTATTAAAAAATTAACTAGAATTCATGCCTGACACAAGGAATCTACATATATCTTCCTGAGTTACTACTACTGAGTGGTCTAAATCTATTTTCTTCTATTCATTAGACCAGCTGCATACAATCTGGGTCTAAAATAAAATTCACTAAACTGAACTTAAATTCCAAAAGGGAGTAGTGGGGCACAGAAGATGCATCTGTTTCTTCTCCTATTTTCTTTAAGTCTTCATAAATATTTTGGAGTTTTCTTAAATTTCTCTATCCAGAGCCATTTCTAATTATTACTCATTTGTTAGATGATATGCCACTGAGTGATAAATATAAGCATTAAAAACGTGTATCCGTTATCTTAAAATAAGGATATCATAAAGGTGAAAACAATTATGTCTTCATTAAGTCCTCAAATACTAGTGTATTTATAGTAAGACATCATATTAGCTAGTTACCAACATTAATTAAATGATTTAAAAAATGCCTTAATCATTATAATCTTTTATTCCCAAAGCCACTTAGCATCACTTAAGAAGGGAAAAATGGTTAATAGAATACAATTTAATATATACCATTAAATCCTAAATTTAGGTTTTTCCCACTTTTTTTCATGTTGTGTTCATTATACCAAACTAGTGAGTAAGTGTAAGGTTGATTATAACCTAAATATGATTTCTCAATTCCTAAAACTAGATTAGCATTTGGTTCTCTGTGTGTGTGCATAGAGTTGGCACTAAGAGAACATGCTAGTTTGACAAGGGAAATGAATAAGAAATGTGGTGTAAGGTCTCTGTCATCATAGTCAGTATATTTCGTTCTGTTGCATCTTGTTCAGGTGTCCATGCAGAGAGCAGCCAATTCCTACCCAGTCCTTGAAAGTTTTCATGGTCACCCCAATCCTGTGTAACCCATGCTTTCTCCGTATACTTGCATGCACCATTTACTTGACACTGACCACACACTGTGTAAATTTCTTATCTGTTATGTTCTGTCTGACAGCTGTATTGCAAGCCCCCTGAGTAGGGAAGATTCTCTTCTAATCCACACGTATTAGTGTATCACATGCAAGGGAGCCCCAGTAAGGTTAGCAGCAGATTTCTCAACAGAAACCTTGCAAGCTGGGACAGTGATATGATATATTCAAAATACTGAATGATAAAAAACTTCCAGCTAAGAATATTTTACATAGCAAAGCTTCCTTCAGAAATGAGAGTGAAATAAAGACTTTCCCAGACAAACAAAAGCTAAGGGAATTCACCACTACTAGACCTGTCATACAGGAAATACTTCAAGCTGGAATGAAAGGTTGCTCATTAGTAACATGAAAACATATGAAAGTATAAAACTCACTCACAAAGGTAACTATATAGTCAAATTCAGAATACCAACCTACACATGTTAGATGTTAGAACCATAGAATCTTGTACAACACATTATAAGAATGTAGTTCAGCTTCCTACTTGCTTAAATAAATATTTTTGTTTTAATGTACTATACTCATAACTCTCCTCAAAGATTTCTTCGTAGCAAGTATGACAAAATATTTCCCCAAGAATCTCAGAAGTCATGCAATTCAGCAATATTCTAGAGAATGTTCTTCTCTAAGGCATGCTTGAAAAGAAAGCTGTAAAGAAAGAAAAGGGAATATTACCAAAATTAAGCAGAAGTAAGTAGTGCCACATCTCCAAAGATTGCATACATAAGTAAAGAAAGCCAGATGGTCTTCTTCATTAGAACGATATGAAATTTGATACCAATGTGCAGAAAGAATTTTGGTTGTCAGCTTTTCTTTAATTCTAAACTTCACCTTAAGTTACACGTTAAACTGATTCTCCTAGAAAATCTTTCTGTTTGATGATGCTATTGAGTTTATTTTGGGAGCATTAAGGCACTATTGTCCTTATGTGTGTCATACCTTCCTGGCTTTGGAATATTCTATGCTCTCTGTTTTTTAAAAAAGTTTCTGTCTTTTCAATTTATATAAATCTATATTTAAAATCTTCCTTCATGTCTACTTTCTGTATTTTTCTCAGCATTTAAAAGTTCAGAGTCCCATGTTTCTCCGTCTGTGTTTCTTTTTCTCTTTCTGGACTTACTGTCTCTCCTTTCTTTTCCTATTGTTTATGTGTACTCTTGCTCTCGATGTCTTAAGATATTATGTTATTAGCTTTATTGCTTAATGTCAATATAATACAAAATTACTGTTAGCATCTTGTCACAGAGGTTGAGCAGCATGTTCTTCTATTAAGGTAAGATTTAGTGCTAAGGTAAAAAAGTTCTATCAAGACCTTATTTACATTGGCTATTCAATGTATTATATAATTATACTCATAATTCTCACACAGAGATCTTGATGGTGTAAGTATCCCAGAAGCAATGTACTTGCATAGGATTTAGTAACTAAATACTCATGGGCCCCTAGGGAATCAATACATGAATTTCAAAGTACCCAGGGACACTGAAATCCAAATTTTCAGAGTATGAAATATGATAAACATTTGTAATTTTTGCAAATTCCAATGATATTAAGCTCATGGAAACTCTCTGCTCATAATTGGCAATAGACTGTATCTAAATTTATTCTCAAATATTTGGAACAAGCACCCTTTTGCAGTCCTGTCACTCAACCTTTATGATACCATATGCCGTGCTTAAAGTCTGGTTATTGGCATTTTGGGCTATTTCCCTCTATTCTCTAGGGCAATATTATCTCATCTCAAAGGCAAATTTGCACCAAGGTAAGTGACTGAAATTTTTTAAATAAGTTAGAGCTGCTAATTTTCAGGACTCAACTTCAGAGAACTTAATGGTATAAGTATTTCCAGAAGAAATGCTGTTGTGTGGGAGTTAGTCACTAAATGTCCATGGTCCCTGAGGAATCAGTATACGGGCTTCAGGGAGCCCAGGAGCCCTCTGAAATATTAGGTATTTGTACATCTGTTCATTTTGTTCTAGATAGAGAGTTGATCATTCTGTCAGATTCACAGCATGGTTAAGAATCATAACCTTAAAGGGAGGCAGCATAGGGAAATTTCATGAAGACTTCAGTGAGAAAGCCTGTGTTAATTAATTGCCATAAGAGCCTTAGCCAATAGTGACTCACAGGAATGTGGGTGCCAGTGCCATTTATTTTAGGAAACACAGTATTTCCAAGTGTATGGGGCAGAGGTGTAATGGAGTAGACAATTCCAGACCTTAATCATTTACCATTTTGTGGAAACCTATCATCACCCTGATATGGCATTTATTTTTAAATTGACTCAGTAATGTACAGAATCTCAGTCAAGGGAGTCTTAGAGGGGACGAAAGAGCCACTACCCTTCCCTCCAAGGCAGCAAAGCCAGTTCAGAGAGGACTTGCTAGACTTCGGAAAGATTTCTGGAAAGAAGAATGCTGGCACTTTTGCTGTCCCTGGAGTCAAACAATTCACTGGAAGATTCCCTATGTGGGTTCAAGATGGTTTAAAAAATTAAGGAATCCAGGCTGGGCATGGTGGCTCACGCCTGTAATCCTAGCACTCTGGGAGGCCAAGGCGGGTGGATTGCTCAAGGTCAGGAGTTTGAAACCAGCTTGAGTGAGATCCTGTCTCTACTAAAAAAATAGAAAGAAATTAACTGGCCAACTAAAAATATATACAAAAAATTAGCTGGGCATGGTGGCGCATGCCTGTAGTCCCAGCTACTCTGGAGGCTGAGACAGAAGGATTGCTCAAGCCCAGGAGTTTGAAGTTGCTGTGAGCTAGGCTAACGCCCCGGCACTCTACCCTAGGCAACACAGTGAGACTCTGTCTCAAAAAAAAAAATAAAATAAAAAAATAAAGAATCCAATCTTCTGGCAGAGGGAACCAGTGAAAATATTTTCTGAGTATCAATTGGTTCTGCATTTCATAAGAAATAAAGACTCAGTGGAACCCTTCTGGCTGTCTCTTGGTGCTCTGGATTTTTCCAGCTAAGTGCAATAAATTAGAATGAAAGTAACATCTTGCCTAGCGAAAGGGAGCAACCTAATATTTATAGGCTTTAGAACACTGGAATTTTTAAAGCTGAATACGGCACTCTGATGTAGTCTGTGCTGTTTTACTCCTTCTCTTTCCTCTCTTCTTTTCCTCCTCCTCCTTTCACTCCTTCTTTTTGCCTGTACAAAATGAAGAGAGCTCTGAGGAAGAGCTTGGATTTGCCTCGTAAGGTTATAGGATAATTACTCAAAGAAGTTATCCTGCTAAAATTCCTTCCAATGTGTGAATTTATTCTAAAACATCTTAATACATGATTGTTTTAAGATTTGTTTAAACACCCCCAAAAGGACTGATCTGTGACATGGAGTTTGGAGGATGGTTCCCAGGGACCCTCTATGCAGGAGGATGGAGAGACTATGGGGCATCAGACTCAAAATCTCCCGGGCTGGTTAGGTGCATGCAGGTTGGTGCACATCTTCACTTGGAGTGGGCACATGCCCTTCAAATGACCATGGAACAAAGAGCTGTCTCCCTGCCCATCTTCCTTGAATGAATACAAACTTGTCTCCAAAGGAAGCTTGAGTTGCCCTTTCACTAATTCCTTCCTGAGTGTCCTGAATGAGAGCAGAGTGCGAGTATTTAGAATTAAGCCCTGGTAGAGCACAGGTTCTCCCTTGGTGAGTCTTTCTTCAGAGGGAGACTCAGATGGATGTCCCTGTCTTTCAGAATGCTAGCCTGCTCCCAGACAATTCTTACCATGTTTTAGCTCCTCCCATGAGGCTCTCTTTAACCCCTCACTATTCAGTATTTCCACAGCCTCTCTCTGGACACACCAAACTCTCCAGAGTCCTTGCTCAGTGCCCTGTGCAGTTCCAGCCTAGTCCTTGGGTATCTTGGCTGAATGTCAGGGGAGCTTCATCTGCTCTAACAGGCACTGTCTCCTCATGGCTGAAGGAGGCCCTCTGGGCCTGGGGAAGATGGGGTTGAATAATGGAAAGTGCTTCAACTCTTGTTCAACCTCTGCCCCAGTACAGAGTTGTGCTTTCATTTTCTCCTGAAGTTTTTGACACAAACAGTATGGTGACCATGATAATTAATTTTTTTCTTTCAAAAATCTACCAAGTCTGGTTTACATAAGAAATGTTTATTCCTATTGTCAAAAAACAAATCTTAGTCACATTTCTCATGATATAAAAAATCCTGGCCTCATTATGTACAAAAGCATGTGATTTGCCTTCTTTCAGGCATCCTTCTATGTCCCATCTCAACGAAGTTCACGTGAATTGATAATGCTTCTTCATTTCTGATAAATGGCATCTTGTTCCCAAATTTCTCACTTGTCCTCAAACTTCACCCTTTTAACATGGAAAGGGATTTTGGTGCTTCCTGTCAAATTAGAAGTTGTGAGACACAGACTTCTTAGGCAGGATGGCCGAAAATACTGTCAAGTCCACAAAGTATCCTCACGATGTATTGGGGTTTTTAATCTCCTTGCTTGCTCCCCTTGAAGCCTTGGCTTTCAGTTTCCTCTTAGCTTTCCTAAGGTGGATTTATGATTTGGGGATTCAAAATCAGGACTAAGTCCTGAATTAAGTCCAGGCTTTAAGGAAGCTTTTAGTGTAATCCAGCCGTTAGCCAGAGCTGTCCCCATGGCTTGTTCTCCCAGGGCAGAATTTGGTCTACTTCACTGGACATATACAGTGCATGGTAATATATGAAGAGATGGGTGCTCTCAGAACCCTTTTTATAATGATTAAAAAGCCTACCTTTTTATAAATCTTGAGGGCTGTTTGTAATGATGGTCATTTAGGAAGTAAGAGGAAAAGGCAGACTAACGGAAGCAATAAGTCCACAGAGCATATTGGGCCATCCAGACAGTGAGTGAAAAAAGAGACAGTATTGAGTAATTGAGTATGTGTATTATAAATTAGACTATCTTTGTAACTGCATATAAAGCCTATAGAACCTTTTCATAATTTAGGTAACTTTACATTTTCCCAACTTGTTATTTATGATGCCTGTATGTGTATGATTACTGTGTTGGGAATGAGTCATTGTACTTAACAGAAAGAGTTTCTGATATTAAAATTTCATTCTCATTTCCTAAGAAATTTTAGTCTAAGCAATAATAACACATTCTCGCAAAAGACAGTGTGAGAACTGATGGAGTACGTTATTCACATGCCACAATATAATAATCAGAAGATCCGTACACTTCGTAGAACACCATGCCCAGTGACAATACCTGTGACAATGAGATAATAGCAGCCATAAGCACTCAGGGAAGGAGGAGGATGAATCATGGAACAGACGCTATCATCATTAATAATAAACACTGGGAATAAGGTAATATGGTTTTCATCACTACTGCTATTGCACAGACTGTAGATTTATTTTCAAAGTTTGAATTGATGACCACATAAAACTAAGGTAGTAGGGACAGAAATAATAAAAGGTTTATAAGCCAATGTATTACAAAAGGTTTGAAAGCCAGCCTTTACTAATTGCACTAATGTGTGGCTTAGATATTTACATTTAGTGAGTAACTGCTGAAATGCTATGACAGTATATTTTCCAAACAGTCATCTGGAGCTCCAGTGATTCCTGTACCTTCTCCTTGGGGCTGCTTTTGGTCAGGACTAGCGGGTAGGTAAAGGCATTGGGTGCTTTCTCCCTCTGGTCTCCTAGTCAAATCCTAACTTCCTCTGAGTTGTATTTTAAGACTTTTCTTGTCCAGGAAGCTTTCCTTGCCTCCTAGACCCTATGCTCTCTCAATTCCCAGAGTGCTTCTTACTTGGACCCTACCTTTTGGTACTTACTGCCTGACCTTGATGGACTTTTCCAGAAAGATTATGTTTCTTGAAATCAGAGGCTGTTCATTATGGTAATGTTTTATTTTCCAGTGCCCATGCTATTGTGTACATGGCAGACACTCAATACAAATTTGCTGAATTGTATGCAAATGATATAATTACAACATTTTCAACCTTATGAGACTTTCAGAAATCACTTAATTCAAGTCCTAGTTTTACAGATGAGGAAAGTGAAGCCAACGGAAGTTAAGTTCTTGCTCAAGGTCATATGAGTAATGTATAATTTTAAAATAATCCAAGCACTTTATTTGCTTAGGAGGTAGATGTTTCACTGCTATTCTTATTTTACCTATTTGTTTTCTTATTAAATTTCCCTTTTCACCAATATTGCAGAATTGTACCTCACCCCTTACTACTGCTGGGATCAGTGAGAATTTGTTATATTTGCTGTTCTCTTTAGAGCTCCGATGCTGTGATTAATATGTATCAACACATTTGCAAATGCCTATAAACTTTCTTTTTCTAACTTGATGGTTTTAGGCTTCATTGTGAAGTCTCTATCCTTTGCTGCCATCGAAATGATTGCATCTCTGCTCACACAGAAGCTTTGTTTCTGCCTCAATTTTACTGTTTACCACAATTAGACTTGCATTGTGATTTCGTGAATAGATGTTTATCTCCCCTTGTATTCTGGGGCTGTTTGAGGGGTGAAGAATCACATGATGATCATCTTGGCTTCTCTATAGCACCTAGCCCAGTTCTTTGAATACAGTAGAAACTTCATCCATGCTGAATAAATTGTGTTGTCCAGTCTAATATAATGAAATGATAGTTACAGGAATGTCTTCCTGGAAATCAGGTATTTTGCATGAAAATGCTAAGCAGAACCTATTACCCGTTACTTTAAAAGGAGAAAATTATGATACATGTCAATACAGAACAACTAACCAATTTCCTAATATAAAACTAAACCCACTAAATAAAATGTCCAGGTAGAAGGAAGTAACTACCACACTAGGAAGTAAAAAGCTTAACTATCATTTCTTGATCACCAAACAATTAATAAGGCTATTCGTAATGACTTTGTATACATTAACATGTACAGTTTTTATATCAAATCATAAATATCATATTTATGATAGGTCACAGAAATGGACACATAGCAATAAATAAAGGGAAGAAAAGCAAATAAAAAGTTGCAAGAACAAATTACTTTCTTGTAATGAACTCTTTGTCATTTACAGCTTGAAAGAAAAGGTTGAGAATGAGGCTGGGAGAAGGGTTTAAGCAGTTGTTTGTCAAAGTCATGGAAGGAGGTGGTGTGAAGGGTTGTTGTGACTGAGTGAATGTGTTAGTGTGCTTCGGCAGCTGTAACAGAATGCCATAGACCAGGGGGCTTATAAACAAGGAGGATTTATTGCTCACAGTCCTGGAGGCTGAGAAGTCCAGGATCAATATGGCAGCAGATTCAGTGGCTAGTCAAGGCTGGCTTCCTGGTTCACAGATGGTGCCTTCTCTTTGTGTCCTCTTGTGGTGGATGGGCCAGGGCAGCTCTCTTGGGCCTCTTGTATAAGGGCCCCACCCTCATGGCCTGACCACCTCCAAGCAGCCCACCTCCTCATACTATCATCTTGGGATTTAGGATTTCAACATATGATTGTGGGGTGGGGGATACAAATACCCAGACCACAGCAGCAACAAAAGGACAATTTTAGGCAAGCTACCAGAATCAGAAGCACTGATAAAGAGGCGCCATATTTCTGAGGCTACTCTGGAGGGTCCAGAACAAGAGGTTGTGATCAATCTTCAGGGGAGTTGGGTGAAGAAGCATTAGGATGAAAAAAAATTCTAAAATCAACCAATTTTGCTAGTTTAAAAGCAAAAAATATTTAACCAGGATTATTGTCATATCACCAATATGTTCCAGCATAATGTGTTATCGCCCCTACATAGCCCATTATTCTATGATCCTCTCTTAGGATTTACATTCTCTTAGTGCCAGCAACAGCCAAGACACTCATATCCCTTTTACACTCTTTGTGATGCTCTACTTTGAATGTAACATAAGACTTGTCTCTGCATAACCATGTTGTTAGTAATGATGTACTGAGTTTGGAGACATCAATATACAATTTTTCCTATATCATTGTTAACAGAAAAACACTGGGGATTTTTTTTTGGTTGAAAGATATATATATTTTATAAAGTTTGTATGATAAATTTAAGGGCGTTTACTGAGAAACTGCTCATATGGGATATATTCTGTGGAATAAGAGTATATTATATATGTAGTCTCAGCTTGCTTTGTTCCACTTTGAGGGGTATATAATTCTTCCATGAGAATAAAATTCTCACACAAAATGATTTCAAATTAATCAAGTCATTAAAATATTTATTGAGTATACCAGATGTTTATAGCATCATCAAAACAATTGTGGAGGAGACAGATATTAATCAGACAAGGATTCTGAGATGAGACCTGCCCAGAATCAGCTACACGACCTCATGGGAAATGATCATGTCTAAAAGGAAGGTGCGGGAGCACAGAGGAGTGGGGTTTTGTGTCACAGAGAGAATAGCTGCATCTGGAAGGAATTGGTGGCATCTTCTGTGGTAAAGGTAGAAATCAAGCATGAATGTGAGCAAGACTGACTGCCCTCTTGTTTGAAGGCAAATTCACTATTCCCACTTAAAGGTATTCCTATGAGGAGTAGGGGAGAGGGAAGGTTATTTGTGTTTGTGAGTTGAGTTTTCAGTAATAGGTGATGACTTTACATTGAATTATTTATCTTCTCCCTCTCAGGCTCTTTGAGGGCTGTAGCAATCCAAGGATAATGCTTCAGTCTAAGGCTTTAACAGGAAGCAAATCTAAAAGTTCTATAGTTATGAAGTCTTCTGTCTTCAGTTCCTTGGAAGAGGAGAAAAAAGAGTTGGAAAATTTAAGCACATGGTAATATTATGACTGTTCAGTGTGAGATTACAGTAACTATAAATTAATGCTGATTGAGCAGTAACCTGGGGACCTTAATCCTTACAAGGGACTTTGTTTTAAGACAACATGGACGGTAGGTATAGATCTGTAGGGCATAGGAACTAAGCAAAACTGTAACTGGCACCTACCATCTGTGGTGAATACTGCCCAGTAGCTATTCCCCCTCCTACATTTCCTCTGGCCACCACGCCCCATCCTCAGCCACTGGGTGTGTGGTTTTGACCCCAGTGCTATCCGCAGGGATGGGTCTTGTCTTGACTGTGTTAAGTCTATCAGTGTGCCTCTTTCCTTCAGTCGGAGTGACTGGATCATGGATATTCGTGTCATGCGAGTGGACAGAATTATATGTGAGAAAATGTTCGCTGGGGCAGCCCTGAAGAAGTTCTCTGTTTCTTCAACAAGACAAGAAGAAACTCCTTCTCTTTCTCTCTTCTTTGGAAGACTTCTAAAGAAGCAGGTCCAGAAGTGATATGGCATCTTTTATTGCTACTGTTTTTATTCTGTCTTGATTTGTTTTTGGCTTTGGCTTCCACAGGAAGAAAACCTGGAGCTCCTGGAAGTTGGAGTAGGTGTCTTAGGGTGGGTCTGGGTGGGTCAGGGTAGGCTAGGGCAAAACAGACACTATGGCAAAGAACAGAGGGAGAAACCAGTCCACTGGTGATAATGACAGGACTACTGGACCAAGCTTTACCTAAAGCTGGCTCCTGTGTCTGAACTTTTATGTGCAATGAGCCAATATATTTATTGTTTGTTTAAAGCAGGTTGAGTTGGGTTGGGTCTCCTATTACTTGCACCCAGAAGAATACTAATATTGCACCTGGTATTAAGAAAACTAAATTAGCTCCATCCTGCTAACTCCTGCAGCTGATGTGGCAGGCATTATAAACTTCTTAGGAATGAGTAAGACAAGAAAATAAGTGAGCTATGTGGCCTAATTGCTTTATGACTCATTTTGAATATTTTAATGTTTAAAATCATAAGAATACCAGCTAACATTATGATTTTCTTTTCTTTTTTCTTTTTGTCTTTATGACCTGTGACAGAGATAATGGCATCAAAATACTTTTAGACAGCTTGTGCTTAGAGTATTTGAGACAATTGCTCATAGCTTATTCAGGCTTTGAAATTGTTTAAGGTAGACAACTTCAAAGCCAGGTTGCTATTGTTGGCTTCATTCATAATGGACCATTTATAATAGATCTCATACCTTTTAAATGGAATGACCCATTTTGCACTTTAACCAAGTCATTTAGAACAATTCTAATTGACTAGTAATGGCAGGGGATGAAGAATATTCCTGATACTGTCATGCTGTAAACCTCTCGACTCTGTGTGTGTGTGAGCACGTATGTACATATGTGTTCAATGTGGGTGTGCTCACAAAGAGGGCCAGCCAACTTTGAAATAAGACTATTGTAAAAATAAGCACAAAATGACTGAGAACAGAGTGAAGCAAAGTCATCTCCTGACTTGCCCTCAGGGTCAGTACATTTAAAACTGTCTTGGAAAATACAAATGAATCAACTGAAAAATTTTAAATTAATGAGAGTTCAAAAAGTACCTGAATCAAAAGAAATACACAAAATCAATACTTCTCGATAGCAGCAACAACTGGTAAGCAATTGAAATGGAAAAAAATTCTATTTATTATAGTATAGCACCCCCAAACCATGAATTATGAACCAATACAAACAGAGATGTGTATGTCCTGTGTGAAGAAAATTACCAAAAACTTAAGAAAGACATAAAAGAAAATTGGAACATCTTTAAGTTAGATGGAAAGACTCACTATTTAAAGGTATAGATTCTTTTTAAGTTAATATTGTAACACTACTACAATTTAAATTCTTATAACTTCTTTTTGAAGCTGACAAATGAGCCTAAAGCTTTTAAGAAGGATTCATAGGTTAAAAATAGATGTTTCCAGAATGTTTTCTTTTGTCTAAATATCAAAGAGTGTTTCTTCTGCTTACCAAGTCCCAAGTTAAATAATAGGGTTATTATTACTTTTTCTTTTTTGCAGGGCAGGCAAAGGCTTCAGAACTGTGAGACAGACATCAGTCAGAGGGTTCTTCAACAAAGTTTATCGATTTTTCTTCCCAATATAATATTAAGTAAAAACAAAACATTACCTGACTTGATTTCTCAGCCCTCTGCTGATGGCAAGTTTCTCTTGGAACTCTATTAAATGTCTAAGAGGAACTGGGGATTTATTTTTCTACCTCATGTGGAACTGTGGTCGCAGCCTCCTTCTTTAAGGGCCATAAGGACATTTAGTCATGTTATCCGATGACAACTTTCCTTCTTCCTTTCAGGTACTGGGATAGGTCTCCTTGGTCCTACAACAGAAATATGAAGTTGCACGGATTCAAAAACTTTCATAACAAGATATGAAGCCTGAAGAACATATTCCACTATTCTTCTCTTTGTCTTATTATAATGTATACGAGCCATCTCATGAGAACAGGAGAAATGACCTGAACCTGGCTGTATTCTGCTCTTTGAGTAACATATGTTCACACAAAAGAAAGCACTTTCACATGTATTCATTCAACAAACATTTATAGAGTGCAATCATGTACCAGACACCATTCTAACTTCCAAGGAAATAGCAATATGTAAGACAGACCAATTTTTTGCAGTGTATGGGATCATATTCCAGCTGGGGAGAGAGAAAAATAAAAAACAAAGAACTAAAACTATAAACAATGTCAGAGGAAAGAAGTTGCTCGAGCAAACAAGCAAGCTAGCTAGCTCTTAGCGTGATGGAGTGCTTCTTTTAGACAGCAAAGACCCTGAAGCAGGAATGTGCTTAATACATTTGAGTAACAGCGCAAAGGCGCCGAGGCATTAGCAGAGTGAGCACAGCGATGATGGGTAAATTTGGAAAGGAAGCCAGAGGTCAGATGACAAAGGGCCTCACAGGTCAATGCAGGGACTGGGGTGTTGTTCTAGGTGTGACTGGAAAGCCATTCTCTGAACGAGAGAATGCCAAGAGCTCTACTGTCGCAAGGCAAGGGCAGAAGCTGTTAGTTGAGGGCAGATTGTAATATTTGAGAACACAGGCTATGGTGGCTTAGACGGCAGTTGGAGCTGGAGAAGTGGTCAGAAGTTGTGTGATTCCAAATAGATTTGAAGGTGAAGCTGACAGGATTTGCAACAGATCGGATATGGGTGTGCGAGAAACAGGATCAGCATGACTCGGAGTTTATGGCTTGAGCGACTGGGGATTGGTGGTGGTGGCATTTACCTAGAAAGGGAATCCGGGGGGTGAGCCGATCTGGGGGCAGGAGAGGAGTCTAGAGCACTGAGCCGGCTGTGTGAAGTCCGAAGTGGCCGTCACATTTGCAAACTGGGCTGTCAAACTGGCAGTTGCAAAGGTGGATTCAGGTTTTGTGAGATCCAAAGCTTTGACAGTGTGAGATGTTGTCTTTAATAGAAGTAACAGAAAATTACAAATGAAAAGTAAAGGATGAATATAAATACTTACGTGGAATAAGAAAATAAATCGCAATGAATTACAAAAATTACAAATTTTAAAAAGCTGAAAGATACCAAAAATATCACTAAATTTGGAAACATAACCAAAATATCACTAAATTTAGAAACTAAAATATATAGCATTTTAGTCGAGTGCCTGAAACAGTTCTATAATACGTATTACCTGTATTTTTATCTGCATACTTTCTGATCATATCTTTATATCAAATAATTTTATAATAAGTAACATTTCCTAAAGAAAAAATAGAGTTTATTTCTCTAGCATGTTTCATTGCATTTTTTGAAAAAAATTAATGAAAGTCTGAACGCATAAATCGTGCAACTGCACACACAAATACAGATGAATTTCCTATTTTAACACTTCTATAGAATTGGTCTTAGAAATACATGAATTCTGATAAATTCTGGTTTGTACAATTTCTATCAGAAAAGGAAAAAATAATGGTACATTTATAGTTATATATGCTACATAAGTAAGGATTTTTTGATAAAACAGAACTTTCATTGTGACCAGATATCTACTTATAATTTTACATTTTTGTTAACTGAAAGACTTTTCCATAGATTATCCTGTGACTTCATGCATTTCTTTCATTTTTCTTTTTTTACAGGTAGTAAAATGCACATATTTTATGTGCTTTGATGAGTTTGACAAATATATACACCCCTGTAACCATCACTTAAAAGAAGATAAATAATATTTCCATCACCCAAGAAACTCCCCTTATGCCACTGTCTAGTCAATAATCACTCTAGAAGCAACCCTTGCTTTGAATTCTATCACTACAGATTAAGTTGTACTGTTCTATAACTGGGATCCCATGGCGTGTAATTTTTGTGCCAGGCTTCATTTGCTTTTGAGATTCATACATGTTTTTTGTATGCATGAATAGTTCATTCCCTTTTATTGCTGAGTAATTTTCCATTGTGTGAATATGCCCTAATTTATTTTTTTCATCTCCTATTGATGGATATTTGGGTATTTCCAGTTTTTGGCTATTATGAATAAAGTACCAATAAATATTTTGTACAAGTTATTTTTCTTGATAGAGATTTCAGTTTTCTTAGTTAAATTCCTAAGATAAGTATTGGTAGGACATAAGGTGGCTGTATTTTTAACTTTACTAGAACCTGCCAAAGAGTTCTCCAAAGTGGTTGTGCTGTTTTCCGCTTTCACCAGAAATGTATCAGATCCAGTTGTTCAACATCCTTGCCATGTCTGTATTTTTAAATTTTAGTCCTTCCAGTGGGTGTGATGGCTCTACACATTCCAAACCTTATTTCTCCTCTACTACCCAAATACATCTGGTGCTGGATATCTATAGGACATGATATGCATGGTCCTATTTCTTATGTATTAATAATACTTTAGTAAGAACTTAGGACATTAGAATTATTCCTGGAAGCTATTCTTAAATGGGGTTGGCTAGCAATACTTTAACTATAACTGCAAGTAACTTTAAACTCCAGAAATACATTTCACTAAACACAAACTAAGTATCTCTCAGTATCAACTTCCTTTTAACAAAGTCTCCAAAAGACCCTTGCTCATTCCAATTCTACTCAACAAAAGGTGAACTCTGACAGATGAGAAGTAGAAATAGAAAGTGATGGTTCATTACACAACTATGGGTAAAATATATTACTCTGCACATTTTACAAAAGAATATGACCAGGTGAACATGTGTTGCATAGGCCCTTTAAAATGGGTCTGTGAAAGCAAAAGATCCTGAAGCTTAAGATTATTCAGTGTCGTGGTACATTGCCACTGGGAAGTCTGATAGGAAGTGTTGAGGAGCAGTCAATACTGGAGAAAAAAAATTTATGAGTTAACTTGCTATTTAAAACCTTGGGACTATATATGGTTATTTAGGCAATGAGCGTATTTCAGAAGAAAAGTTAATGAAATGAGTCATGATACTGTTCACTATCTAGAGATTGAAAAGAGAAGGAAGCAAGCTAAGGAAAAGTGGTTGGTAAGTTACAAGAAGAACCAAGCGCAGAAAGCATTTTGGAAAGGTGGGATCAAATGATCAAAGATGATTAAAGTGAGACAACTGCATAAAATTAAAAATAAATTATCCTTCAATAGAACACTGGTTAAATAAAGTATGATACATGCAGACAATTGAATACTAATATTCAATCATCAAAATTTCTGATATTTCAGACCTACATTTATTGATATCCAGAGCATATGCTGTTAAATTAAAAAGCATATTAAAAACAGTATGCATTGAATAATATAATTAAAATGTATAGCTGAAGAGAATATCTAGTGAAATATACAACAAAATGTCAACTTTGGGTCACAGTATTCTAGATGATTTTTATTTTTTTCTAACTTTTTTGCATACATAGAAAAAAGTGAATCAACTATTTCCATTTAGGAAAACAAGCACTGATTATCAAAGAAGTACAGCTTCAAACAGAGAGATACCATTTTTTGCTTCATCAGTTTTAGAAAGATAGGACAGATTGTCACTCTTAAAGCTGGTGATGGATGGAGCAATGAAAAAAGCACACCTGTGTTCTAGTGGTGAGCGTGTATACTGGTGCATCCTTTCTGTGGGCAATTCAGCAATGTGCATTAAGATATTTACAAATGTACATCATGTTTGGCCCAGTAATTTCACATTTAAGAGTGTCTACTACAGAAAACTGTATGTCCCACACAACATGTACTAGGGCTTAACTTTTCTCATATTAAAGTAGCAAAATATGGAAGAATAAACACCAATCACTTAGCAAGGAATAAAGAGTCATGATGAAGTGACATCCAGCCCTTAAAAACCAAATCATATTTTTTTCTGCTCATCATTTATAGTTTTTAAAATGAGTTACAACATAAAAGCACACAAATCTTAAATATAACATCAACAAATGTTATATAATTGATAAAGCCACATCTGTAACCACCACCCTGATTGAGAGACTACATACTCTATACTAGAGTATATCAGAGGACTCCTTGTCAATATCACTCTCCAAAGTTAATTGCTATTCTGATTTTGATCACTATTGATTAGTTTTGCCTGTTCTTTTACTTTATGTAAGTAGAATTGCACAGAGCATACTCTTTTGTGTCTGCCCTCTATGTTGGTGCATGTGATTATAGTTTATCCGTTATCATTAATGCATGGTAATCCATTTTATTAACACAACAAAATTTATTAATCCATCCTATTGATGGATATTTGGATTATTTTCAGTTTGGAACTATTGTAAATAAAGTTTTATCTTTTTTTTACTTACAATTTTGGAGAATAATGATATTAAAATGCTAAAAATAAAGTGTTAATTTAAAAACCAGGAAACACAGACTGATGAAGTTTGGTACCAATTTAAAAAAATTATCTGTACAGAAACAAAAAGATTAGAAAGAAATACAAGGAAGAATTGACTGTGCTTTGTTCCTATGGCAGCGTTATAGATAGGGGTGAGTGTGTGAAATAATATTAAAATGGGACTCTTTCAGTTTTGATGAAAGGACTCCAAAGTTTGAGTGTTACAGGTAGATTCAAGCTATGGACAGGACACTCTCACCATATTTTGGCTATAAAAGAATTGATGATGAAATGCCTTGGAAGGTTGGCGTTATCTGGGGAGAGATACCTTTTGCTGTATTGGGTTGAAGAGTGATTTCCCCAACCTCAAGCTTCATGAGAGAGGATTCATAAAGAATGTTTGAAAAGCTCCCATGTGTTACAGTGGTCCAATGTCTGACACAAGAAAGCAAAGACATCATCAGAGCTCTCCTGTGATTTAGAGGCTGTGATTTAGAGGCTCAGAGCCTCCAAGCCTCTGGCCCTTTGAAGATTGTGTAAACCAATGAATAATGTCTCTTAATAAGTAGCTTTTCTGCTTGAGCTAGCTAGAGTAGATTCTTGTATTTGCAACAAAGAGGCGAGGGTGCCCCAGACCAATACCCTTCCTCCTTCTCCCCATGGAAATGGATGCATAGAATTACCAGAGCTTGATGCCATCAAAACAGTGAGTGAACTCCCCTTGACCATGAAATAGCCTCGTGATTGCCATGTGTGTAAACAGCGGGGAAATGCACGGAAAATAACAGTGTGTTCTAGGCATTGAAACAGTTATGCTTCTTATTTTTAATTCACAAATTATAATTCTGACTTATGCTCAAGTTTTTTGTGAGTTTGCTTTATTATGAATTCTTCCCAAGAGATGGATGTATTCGCTATGTACTGACAAAATTAAGTTGTTGGGCCGGGTGCGGTGCCTCACACCTGTAATCCTAGCACTCTGGGAGGCTGAGGTGGGAGGATCACTTGAGGTTAGGAGTTCAAGATAAGCCTGAGCAAGAGCAAGACCCCATCTCTGTTAAAAATACAAAAATTCTCCAGACGTGGTGATGCACACCTGTAGTCCCAGCACCTTGGAAGGCTGAGGCCGGAGTATTGCTTGAGCCCAGGAGTTTGAGGTTGATGTGAGCCAGGCTGATGCCACAGCACTCTAGTTCAGGCAAAAGAGCAAGACTCTGTCTCAAAAAAAAAAAAAAATCAAGTTGTTGAACTAAAGCTACAATCACAAACTGCGACTTGCTGTATTTTTTGAGTAAGTTGACCCCTTGTAAAGATACAACCAAGCCCATTTCTCAGTGACATTTTGATATTGCAATAAAGTTTTCCTTTCAATATTTACAGTTAATTAATACAGGTTCAAGAAGTATTACCCATGTGACCCTTTGGGGTACATTGAGAATATTAATAAAATATACTTTCACACATTTTTTTTGACATAAGGCTTTAAAGGTTTAATTTGATCCAGGAAATTGCTCCCCCTTCATGAGCTCATCCAACTTAAATGAAAAATGAAAGAATTGGCCTTTTTTTGAAGTCAAATTCAGGTTTATAGCTTTACATGTAAAGCGAGAAAAAGAGGCAATGGAAATGCCATGACAGATTTGGATATAGAATAGATAATCCCCCCCAGACATCAGGACAGATCTTCACTGTGCAGAATTCTTTTTGCAGGAATGATTCCCCTTCAATATTTAAAAAATCGTATTCAACATTATTATGGGACTCTTTGTACCTGAGTTACACTCTCATTTGGTCAATACATTACAATTCCTTCTGTATTCTTTCAAGTAACTGAATCAATTTAAAATTTTGCCTTGGTGACCAAATAAATAAGAAGGCGCTTGTTGAGAAGTAGTGATTTAGATTTGGTGATTGTGAGTCAGTCTCAAAAGGCTCTTCTATAAAAAGCGTAAAGTGAAAGTGTTCAAGGATACTTCAGGGAATTAACAGCAAAATTGAAAATGACTTTAGAGGGAGTCGAAAGTGCCAGAACCTAGAAAAAGCCCAAATAGTCATGTAGAAAGCATTAGCGGTAAATTTAGCTGTCAGAGTGGATGGTGCCTTATGGCAAAGTTGTCCTATAATAATCACTAAAACCGTGACATTTCAGTCAATTGGTCTTAATTTAAATTTAATGTCAGTTGATGGGATAATTTGAGAACATAAAAATAGATATATGTGAAGAATGTAGCCATCACATTTAGAAAAAGATTTGACAGTATCTACTAAAACTAAATGTATATCTAAAGTATGAGCCAGCAAGTGTACTCCTAGGTATATACCCAGGAGAAAGAATGCATACACCTATAAAAATCCGTGTGCAACAATGTTCATAACAGCTTTATTCACAATAGCCCCAGCTGGAAACAACAACCCAAATCTCCACCAATATGAATGGATACATTGTGGAATATTCATATAATGAAACATTAATAGGAAGAAAATTATAAAATGGATAAATTTCACAGATATAATGTGAGAGTGAAAGAAGCTAGAAGCAAAAGACTACAAACTGTATGATGATATTTTTATGAACTTCAAGAGTAGGCAAAGCTGAACTATAGATTTAGAAGTCAGAATAGTACTCACCTCTGACTGCAGTATTCGCTGAAAAGGGACATGTGGCAACTGTCTGGGCTTCTGAGGATGTTCTCTTTCTTGACAGGAGAGTGGTTGCACAGGTGCACACACATGAAAAGTTCGCCGAATTGTACACTTAAACCAGTATACGTTACTGTATGCTTTACCTCACTACAACAATCTTTAAAAACTCATACAATAATACAGCCATGTGCCACATAATGATGTTTCAGTCAATGACAGACCACATATACGATGGTGGTCCCCTAAGATTATAACGGAGCTGAAAAATTCCTCTTGCCTGGTGACATCATAGATGTCATAATGTCATCCCACAATTACTTTATTTTAAATATAAACTTAGTGTAGCCTAAGTGAACAGTGTTTATGAAGTCTACAATTGCGTACAGTAATGTCCTAGGCCTTCACATTCACTCACCCCTCACTCACTGACTCACCCAGAGCAACTTCCAGTCCTGTAAGCTCCATTCATGGTAAGTGCCCTATACAGGTGCACCATTTCTTATCTTTTATGCCATATCTTTAGTGTACCTTTTCTATGTTTAGATACACAAATACTTACCAGTGTGTTACAACTGCCTAAGTATTCAGGACAGTAACATGCTATACAGGCTTGTAGCCTAGGAGCAATAGGCTATACCATAAAGCCTAGGTGTGCAGTAGGTTGTACCACCTGGGTTTGTGTAAGTACACTGTGTGGAAGGTTGCACAAAAGCAAAATTGTCTAGCAACGAATTTCTCAGAATGTATGCATGACCATACTTGATTACATCACTCTTTTTTTCCCCTCACTTCTCAGCTAGGTACTCTCAGCTTAGTGAGTAAATAGTTTATTGTCTAATGGACATAATGAAACAGAACCATCATCTATTTAATCATTATTTCTGTTATGAAATAGACTGCCATTGTATATGTGGTCCATCATTGACTGAAACGTCATTATGTGGCACAGGGCTGTATTGTATGAGTTTTTAAAGATTATTTTATTGAAGTGAAGAGGCCACTTGACTCTCTAGCCACAGCTCAGCTGCTGAATCATTGCTAGTTGTTGCTGGAAAAAGCCCTTGTAACTGCTATATTTCCTAGCCCTAAAGCTAGTGTTATCTACTGCCTTTCATATTATATCATCCACCTCTTCCTGAATGGTATTCATTATAGTCAAAAACAATAGGGACCCTTTTCCAAGAGGCATCTTCTCATTAGTTTGACTAGTGATCATCATGGTTTCATGACAGCATCACGCAGGTGCAAGATCCATGGCTTTGTTCATTCAACAGATTCCTATCTCTACTCAGAACTGGGTATTGTTGTGCATTGCGATGAAATAATTTAAAACTATTTTCATTGCATTAAAAAACAAGCTACATTATTTGATCTTAAGAATGAGTCAAAGCAAAATCAAAAAACAACCAAACAAAAACAAAGGAGAAAAAATAGAAAACATTCCAAACTAAACAAAAAAGTAGTAGCATAGCACCTGGAAATGACTAATCAATCTAAATAGGCCTTAGCTAATAAAATCTCACAGTCACTTGCCTGACATATTGTCTTCTTCACAGTTAAGTTTGGACTATGCTTCTAAGAGATTTCCATCTACTAATCGAGAAAGACATAGAAATAAAACATAAAGCTGAGACTTTAGTATCACGTCTCAAGGCACAGAAGCCTTTTGTATTGATTGCATTAAGCAGGTTCTTAAAATATGTTAGCCTGAGATACATTTTTGCAAGAAAGATTTAAACTTGCATATGACCCTCAGAAATGTAACATCTGAGATCTTTAATTGGAATGTGATTGCAAATGACCATAGATGCAGCTCTTATTTTGAATGGAATCAGAATGTCTGTCTCTAGGGCCTGCTCCACCTGTTACTATATGACTTTGGAAAAATGACTCTCTACATTAGCTAGAAGAAGAGAAAACAGAGTTTCTAATTAAATATTACAGCATATTGAACACAGCCCTTATTCACTTCTAAATCCCTCTAAGCCCCTCAATATCCATGGGGAATTGATTGGTTCCAAATCCCTCTTGAATACCAAAATTCAAGGACGCTCAACTCCTTCATATAAAATGTTGCAGTATTTGCATATAACCTATGGACATCCTCCTGTATGCTTAAATCATCTCTAGATGACTTATAATACCTAATACAATACCTACACATCACTTCATTTAAGTAGATTCAATGTAGTACTTGGTATGTGGCAAATTCAAGTTTTTCTTTTTGGAACTTTGTGGATTTTTTTTTCTGAAGATTTTTGACTCATGGTTTATTGAATCCATGGATGTAGAAGCTGTGGTTATGGAGAGCTGACTGTATATATAAAGAAATAAAGGCATAAGCTCACAAAAGCAAAGAAAATGAGAAAAGTATTGTGTGAAAGATATGCCAGCAAATATTAATACATGGAGAAAGGAAAGCAGATGAATGTGCTGTCTCTGATTTAGCAGAGCAGAGTAAGCTGAAACCTAAATAAATGTGAATAGAGCACCAATAGGATGCAGGTACATTCTCATCACACTGGAATTGGAATTATCAATTCCTGGAAGATGGAGGTGAGTGGTGAAGCTAAAAATAGGAGAACGAGTCAAAAGTTGTATCAAGAGCAGTTTAATCTTTCTAATCCAATCCCTCATACATGTAGCCAGTCAGCTGCTGCTCTTGTACCTGGCAGAAGATGGGCAGCTCATCCTCTGGAGAAATTTAACCAGGCGGGCTGCAAGCTTGGAGCACCAGGAGCACTAAAGAGTGGCACAAATATGCTAAAAACCAAGGCATTAAAGAAAAGTCTATAAAATAGGCATTCAGTTCTTTACCTTATCCTTTTCTCTCCACGTTGTTCCCAAGTGCAGGCTACCAGCTTTTTGACCTTTAGCTTTTCTTGATTGGCCAAGGAGAAAAGACTAACAGATATGGTTGCTCAGAGCTCTCCTCCTCAAAACAACCTGATTCCTTTTCAATCACCACATAGAGAAGCAACTGTTAAACTTTTAGTGCCTCATTCTTAAATACACATGAAACACTCAATGTGCTGGACATTTGAGGAAAGCTTCCAATATGAAAGAAACTAAAATCAACAAAAAGAAACAGAGAAAAGTAAAAAATAGACGACTAAAATCATTAAAAAAAAACCTATCATTAATATTCTTCTGAGAAAATATTGTCTCCATTAATTGAGAAGAGGACACTGTAAAACAGTAGTGGAAATAAGAAAAAGCTCTTGGCAAATTAAAAAAAACCAGGATGGTAGAAATTTCAAAGAGATCAATAGAAGATTGGAAGCCAAAAGTTGATTAAATCTCCCCAAAAGTAGGGCTAAAATACAAAGATATGGAAACCAAGAGAGAGAAAAAATTAGAGGGATAAGAAAGAAGGCATAATATTTGACTAGCAGACATTTCAATTAAATCATAAATAAAATGATAGTGGTGGTTAGAGGTGGTTATCAAAGAGGTAATACTCAATATGGCATCAGATTGAAAGGGTCCAGGGCCTGTCCAGCACAGTGAATAAGAAAGGACTCATCACCACGCCATGTCCAAACACAGCTGAGGAAAAGGAAGGAAAACAGGTCTCACACAAAGGATTGTGGATCAGATTGACACCAGACTTTCCAAAATGTTACATTATTTATTATCTTTTGAACTCTGCCCTAAAGCTCATTGTTGCCAGGTTCTATGCTAGATTTAAAATGGTCTAAGACAGGAATTTTACAAAGTTTGTGCCCCAGGAGCCCTTGACACTTTTTAAGTCCTTGAGGACCTCAAATAGCTTTTATTTTATGCAAGTTATAACCTTTGATAATTCCCTTATTGGAAATTAAAAATGAAAAATTTAAAATAGTTCACTTATTTAAAAATAGCAGTAATAAACCCATTACCATGTTAACATATATTTTGTAAAGAATAATTGTTTTCCTAAACAAAACAATTTAATGAGAAGAGTGGCATTGTTTTACATTTTTGCAAGTTAATGTTTGGCCTAATTGATGAGGTCTGTATTATGTCTGCTTCTGAATTCAAACCATCGCAACATCGCACATTAGGTAATCTCTGAAAACTCCACTGTGCCTTGTGGCAGAATGAAAGTGAAAAAGGTGAATATTGTCTTAGTATTATTATAAAAATGGTTTAACCTCACAGACTCCATGAAAGGGCTTGAGGACCCCCAGTTGTAAGACATTAGTAACCCTGGTTTATGACATTTAAATACACTGATTTTGAAGAAATTTAAAGAGTGTGCCTCAAAAAAGTCAATCAATCTTAGAAATTCAGTAGATAATAGACCAGAGATGAACCACTTTCTTTGTTTAAAAATTATGGTATAAACAGGCTGTATCAATCAACACTGCAGCAGCATCGTGTGATGGTTAAGAGCTCTGCTTCTGGAATTAGGCTGCAGAGGTTCAAATCCTGGCCCCACTATGTATCAGCTACTGCAACTTGGGCAAATTACTTAGTTTTTCTGTGCCTTCAGGGTTATGATCAGGGTTAAATGAGTCAGTATCACTAAACATTAGAATACTGATTGGTACATAATCAATTCCAACATATGTTCATGAAACAATATAATCTTCTAGGAAAAAAGTCAAATTTGGCTTATCATGTGAATGCTGACCATACACATTGGGCGTGAGTTTTCTTTAGACTTTACCACTATTGGTCACATGGCCTTGGGCAATTATTCAGTCACCTGACCCCCAGTTTCTCTGAGCATCCCTCCTTTACAAGACAGTTGTGAGTCTCAACTGAGATGAGAGTTGTGAAAATATTTTGGAAAAAGTTAAGTGCTATTCTGCTCCATAAATGTATAGGGTTATTCTCATTCATATTCTCCCCTGTGGGATGATCTGCCTTATATAAACATTATCATAACTTTTGTTGTCTTATTCAGTCCTTCTGAATTTCTTTAGGCTTTGGATATCAGGAATGCAACTATTGGAACATTCTTTTCTCTGCCTCTTGGCGTTTTGATTTCTGTTTTCTGAGTAGTGTTTCCTTTGCAAAGTAACCTCATTAGCCAGCGTTTGGAAATGATTTGGTTTTCACATCATGTAACATTTGCTGAATTTATCAGTCCCCTGGGGCCTCCACAGGACAGAAGGGGAGAGAAAGACAAAAAGCTCTTAGAAATACCATTATTATTGTAATTATTCACTAAGGCAGAAGGTGGTTTTATCTTAGATTCAAAGCATTGCTGGGAGGAGGGAAGAGCGAGGATGGAAGACAGAGGAGTGCAGAGCCAGGGAGCCCATGTCCACCAGTGAGCACTGGGCTGGGGACAGTCTAGTCCTATTGGAAGGACAAGAGGTCACAGGAAGTGTGATCCCATTCCACCCGTTTAGATCTGAGCGAGAGGAAGTAGACATGGCAACTGAGCATTCAGCCTAATACAGCCAAAGTCAGGCCCTTAAGCAAGACTTGCAATGGATTCAGCTTGAGCTGCAACCGGGAATTTAGATTCTTTAATGACTCAGAGGCCTAGAAAATACAGTCTAAAACTTTTTACATAACAAAGTCTGCCACTCTCCCTACACTTCTACCGTGATCATGGAATATGTTTAGTTTCCAGAATCTGCTGTGCTCTTGGGCCTCTTTTCCTTTGCACATGCTAGAACCTCTGCCTAGGAGGGTTGATTTTGTGCCCAGTGAACTCTTGATTTTCCTTTAAGACTCAGGTCAGTCGCTAGCTGCTCTGGGACTTCCCAAGAAAACACTGGCACTTTGTTTTGGTCTACTTATAGCATCTCAACTGAAAGCCCTGAGGGCATTTATTCATCAATGTTTGGTTGACATATCCAAATCCACACTGGATATTGAGATTTTTGTGGGGCAAGGGTTCTCACTGAAGTATACACATTGCTGAAACTCGAGACCTTTCATAGTTCATGTTGGAATATCCACACATCTTTATGGAATGAATGCATGACAAATGCCAGCAATGCTACATGTCTGGAGTTCTATGTAGGGCAAAAATGCCAAACTACTGCTGCAACCTTCCCTCCTTGGATCCTGGTAATCAGGCCGCAGTGTAGCTGACAGCCAGAGCACAGTCAGCGGGAATGGTCAGGGCTGTGTTGATAAGGGTGATGTTTCTCTCCTTGCAAGACTGTTGTATGTGGGTGAGGGCAGAAGGTGTGGGGTGGGAAGCGACTAGTCAGAGAATACTGCATCCGTCCACTCCCCCCAGCACTGTTTAGATTGTTCTAAATATGTTAATTTCAGTCAGAATCCAAGAGATAAGATGCCATGGATGGAACTTGGGCTTTGGGCATAATATAAAATTATTTCTATCACTACATGGAAGCCTAATTTTGAACAAGTTATGTAACTACATCCAATCTTAGTTTTCTAGTTTTATAACAGGACTAAACGTTCTTAAGTGAGTGAGGAGTTTTAAAAATTGAAGATGATAGATATTATAGTGCTCTATGTTCAAATCTCAGTTCAGGCACGGACCAAAGTCCTAGGACAGTGTCAGTTTTCCTCCCTTTAAACAGGACAAAAATAGTTTCCGAATCATTATAAGCACTGTATGAGTAAAAGCACATAAAATGCTTCCCATAATCCCTACTATAAGAGCTTAATCAGTATAAGCTAATATTTTTATTAGAAATTATATAAAGCACCCAGCAAAAACTCATCACATGTTAGCTCCCTTCCCCTTCAATATGTTGGACCCTAACATAGTGGTCAATTTTATCAATATCAGATAAATGTATTGTATCGAAATGTGAGCTTTCTCCCTCCCTCCCTCCCTCCCTCCCTCCCTTCCTCCCTCCCTCCCTCCTTCCCTCCTTCCCTCCTTCCTTCCTTCCTTCCTTCTTTCCTTTCTTCCTTCCTTCCTTTCTTCCCTCCTTCCTTCCTGGCTGATTGAGAGCATTTGTAGCTGCACACGTTTCCACCCTCTGGGGCTTTGCGCAGTCCAGGCATCGTGTTCCTTCGGTGCTAGGCTTCCTGTGCAGCCCGAGGGTAAAGAAGCCAAGACTAAGGCTGTTTCCTCTATGTTAAATGATCATGCATTTTCTTCCCAAAAAACCCAAATTAAAGTGCTATGATTTAAGAGGGTGTGAGTTTCAGAAACTCTTGTTCCTGCTATCCTGTGACTCCACTGATAAATCACAACCACACCTCCACACTGGTGTCTGGGAGAAAAACACATTGGAGGTGACAAAATACAGTTTAACTAAAAATAGAATTAGAAGCTTTTAATCTATATTTTAAAACGTATGTGGCAGGTGGTAGGCCCCTGGAGGAGGGAGGGAGTGGAGGAGGGAGGGAGTGGAGGAGGGAGGGCAGGAGCCAATATTACCAGTTCAGCTGGAGCTTCTGCCCCCTTTCCAAGCAGCACTTAAATGCTGAGCTGACAATGGAGCCCTGGCTGGGGACAGGCTCCTGTGGTGCTGGGGCTCAGGTGGATCCCAACCTTTCTAAATCTAAATGAACTCTTTTTTCCTGGAGCCTGCGGGAAGCCAGAAAAGGACCTCTCTTCTGCAGTTGGGAGGGCTGCAGGGTTCAGGGGATTAGCAAGTGGAGTACAACAGTGTCAGCTTCAGTGGTTTGGATCCAGGCAAGACAGTCAGAAATAGCGCAGGGAGGCCTGTCAGCTATTCAGTGGCTTATGATAATTGACTGTGGAGAGCTGCTATGTTCCTTTGGACACAATTTTTATAGGCCTCCAGAAAATTCTACCTTTGGTTCTTGACTATGCTGTCCTATGTGTTTACTCCCAATTCCTAAAAATATTGATGAGGGATAATTGCCCAAACGTGAACTGTTACAGCTCTATTAAGATCCATATTGAGAAACAATTTCTATTTTGAATATGCTTGTCCAATTTATCAGAAACAAGACCCTCAGAAGTGTTAGGATGGCCTCTGATACTAATAAACAAGATTACAATAGGCAAAGGAATAACCTTTGCTCCAATAGAAACCAGTTGGGCAGATTTACTAATTCATCAAAACTTGACTGCCACCAAAGCCATAGATGTAATTATCTGTTGATTGTATTCACAGTGAGAGAAGACCTCCATGTTTGGCCAGAGTTATAGGTCTTTGTGCAGATAAGTATACACTTCTGCTAAGGGGATATACTGTCAAAATTTGGGGATTGAATATCCATAACTAGAGAAATTTGAGAATAAAGTGCAATGTTGGCTTATCCAATGAATGGCAGCTCTTCAGAGGGAATCTCCTTTTATTTGCAGAATGACTTTTAAATAATCTCCTCTATAGTCTGTTCAGAACAATTCTCCTTATCTAAGATATTTTTAAAATCATGGACTAAGACATAAAATTTCACCTTAACAATTTTTGTTTCCCCAGGGTTCTAAAATCAGTTCTGTCACTACCTGCGTAATCCTATGCAGTCTATTCCCCTCTCTGCATTTAGTTTCCTCAGTGTGAAAATGGAATTGAATCATGGTTGAGCTGGATGATTAATCAATTTCCTTCCATCTCTAAAGATAATAAAACTTCTTTGTAAAAAAAACTTCTTTGTAAACAGGTTTGGGTCACAAAGAAGAGAAGTAATCCCTAAATAATTTATAGACACCAGTAAAAAGTGATCCACTCATTGGATCTCAGAATACTATGTATTCCAAAGCTATTTTTGACTAAAGTAAAAGAGGAAAGGGTTTTGTTGTACACTTATAAATCAGACTCACAGTCTCCACAGGAAATAGCTGTCACATTCAAATGGACACATTTAGGAGAACTTAGGTGAAATGACTATTTATATAGATGTGGGTAGGATTAAAGAACACCAAGAAAGTACAGTAAACATCCCAAATGAACAACATGAGGAACTGTTGATTCCTTTACATTTGAAGGGGAAGTGAGGATAGAGTGGTTATCAACACCCAAAGAGAGACCTATGACATTAGAATAGGAAAGGGCCACTGGACAGGTGCCATGGCCTTGAGTAGGAGGGATACAGTCATTGCTAACCCTTGGCCCCACCGCAGGGGGCAATTTCCTTCCTGCCTCTGATCTGTTCTCTCTGTCTCCTATTGACCAAATCAAATCCAAAGCCAGAAAATAGGGAGCCTATGGGTAAGGTCTGTATTATTCAGGATTCTCCAGAGAAACAGAGCCAATAGGATGTGTGTGTATGTGTATATATACACACATATACATATATATACACATATATCTACATATATATACACACACATATGGAGATAGAGAGATTTATTTCAAGGAATTGGGTCATGTGATTATGGGAGCTGGCAAGCCTGAAATCTGCAGTTTAGCAAGCTGGAGACCCAGGGAAGAGCTGATGTTGCAGTCTTGAGTCTGAATACAATCTTGAGGTAGAATTACTTCCTTCTTGCAGAATCCTGGTCTTTGTTCTTAGGCCTTCATCGGATTGGATGAAGCCTACCCACAGGAGGGTGATCTGCTTTACTCAAAGTCTAGTATTTGAAATATTAATCACATCCAAAAAATTACCTTAACTGACTGCAACATTTATGGTATTTGGCCAAACACCTGGCCACCATACTTTGCCCAAGTTGGTACATAAAATTAACTGTGGCAGTATCCATACAGGTTAGCCTTCAGGGCTGCAGAGGGTTGGGAAAGGAGAAGGATCTGAGAGGAGGAGACACAAACAGAGAATATTAAGCAAACCATGTATAGCAATTCCATTGGACTTTCCATTCTTTCCTTCCATGCTTCCTAAGGGTGGGAAGTGGAGTATTTTGTGCACTGCTGGCTTCTGAGTGGCTAACCCAATACTTGGCACATATTGTAGTTAAATTCCTTAAGTGTATTTGTTGAATTGAATTAATGTTATAGAAGCAAGTTCTGAGAAATGAATGTTTAGTGAATTGGCCCTGGGGAGTAGCAATATCTCAAGAGCAATTTGCAAGAAAAAGGTAAATGCCATTACAATTTTCTATCATCTTTTGAGCATCAGACAATGCACCACATCAGATTAATCAGACTTGATCATATCTGCTGAGGTTTAAGACCAGATGACATTTCCAAGCATCACTCTATGCCGTATTAATAGAATAAATTTAGTTATTGAACTGGATGATCTCTTATGCTGGCAAAGACTTTAAATTGCTCCCTTTGTAACCATGCAATTATATAAAGAATTGGCTATATTGCTAAGGTGTGATGGAAGTCATTTATCAGGTAAATAATCTCAAAAACAATCTAGTCTTAATGGTCCACACCTGCTAGGAATGTGACACCAGATTTACTCCCAACAAAAAAATGGGCTGGGAATCAAAATGCATCTTATGTGCCTCATGACAGCGAAGAAAGAATGCAGATGGATAAAATTGAAAAGACCTGAATAAAGTGCATCTGGTTTATTTGACACATTATTTTTGAAGGCTCTGAAATGGTTATTCAAAAAAGCTCCCAAAATATTACCCTTTGAGAAATCTGTTTTTTTTTTTTTTTTTTTTTTTTTTTTTTTTTTTTTTTTGGCCAGCTCATTTTCATCATCCTAAATCCAGGAGCAGGGAAAGGTGGAAAGGAAAGAAGACAGTCATTGGGAGGGAGGAAGAATGTCATCTCCAAGGCTGTGGTGTCACTAAGGAGCACATTGGTGATCTATCAAAATGCCAGTTTTGCTCTCTGTGTCAGTTGGATCTGATAAGAATCTTTTTCTTGTTTTTGTTGCTTTCCTGCTTTGCTGTCAAAATGGACAGGTCTTTTAAGTGGAAAATTCGTAGCTGAGAACAAAATTAAAAGGAACATGTAAACACCTCATGCGGCACACAAGGCGTGGGGGTGGTACTGCCTCTTCTGAGGTGTTATCCAAAAAAACTGTCTCACAGGGACAGCCTGAGGCAAACGTGTGAAGTGGCTGAAAATTGTCACTGGAACATTCTCTTTCTACACCTGCTTCTGCCCCTTTTCTAAAGTTCTTGTCATCTCCCCAACTTGCCCCCCCAAAACACACACACACACACACACACTCCTCCCGCAGCTGTCTTGGGTCTTATTTCTACAGGGCCTGGTGTAGCTATTTCTCAACTAAGCTGGGCCATTGAATTGGGCTCTGTGTCCCCAAGGCTTAGCACGGCACTTGGAATAGTGAAAGTGCTCAATAAATCTTTCATGAGTGAATGAAACTTCAATAAGGTGTTGGATAAAAGTGGCTCAGTCACTTCTGGGGGAGGAGTGTTTACAATTCAATAAGAGATTCTTAAAGCTAGAATCTCTAATAACTGAACTTCTGGCAATTGATGGATGGAGGACACAAATATGGGCCGCTAGCTTTGCCTGGCAATGGGGAAGTCATAGTCTATACTGACTGTATTTTGTAAACAGAAGACAGCTTCTGTATTTCTAGAGCTCTGGCTTCTATCTCAATCAGGAGCATCAAGTCACAGAAGGTTGCTGTGGGTGGCATCTACTGTCCTCTGCTCCAATATAAACCAGCAGACGGTGGGGGGTGCCCTCTTTCCGGTCCTCTGAGGGAAGCATGTGCGGAGATGGCCCAGCAGCAGTCTGGACCTTCGCTGATATCACCATGTGTGTCCAGGACCCTTCTCCAGAGTAATGTGTTTCTCCAAGTCGACCCTGGCTTCGTGAAATTAGGCCCATGCCTTTATTTCCCAGCAGAACCTAGCAGAGTATTTTTCAGCTGTTAAATAATTTTTTTCATCTGACTAATTTCAACTTGCTGGTTTGAACTATGAAGCTTTGAACATCTGGTTTCCCTAAGGAAGTTACTTTTGTATTTTCCAATGCCTTTTTTTTTTATGGTTAAAATTTATTTACACTATGTAAATAAATTCTTCTTACAATATTCTCCAGTGACTTCTCATTTCATAAAACAATTCTTTCCCAGCCAGTGTACTAGGAATGGGTGCTAGCGTACTGAAACAGTGACCCTCATCCCCGCCCAGGGCTGTGCAGATAGGGTCCCAGGTAGCTCAAGTCCTTGGCCCAGTTGCCTCTGACCCGGAGGAGCATGTCTGTTTAATTTGACTTGCTGTTCAAATGTTATCATTGTCTTCATGTGCCACGATATGGGGGAAAAAACCAGTTGGTAAGTATTGCTCTTCAGCAGGACTTGGCAACATTTTTTCTGTAAAAAGCCAGATAGTAAATATTTAGGCTTTGTGGGCCATATGGTCTGTGTCTTAACTACCCTCTCCCTTTGTAGCATGAAAGCAGCAATTGGCAATACTGAACTAACAGGCATGGCTGTGTTCCAACAAAACTATTTACAAAAATAGGTGACAGGATGGGGATTTGGCCTGAGGGCCTTGGTTTGCTGACCTTTACTCCACAGCACGAAGTTTATTCTCTTTGGTCCAGTTGATCTCAATCTCCCTGTGGTCTTGCTCTTATCCACCTCTTCAGCCTCATCTCTTCTGCTGGCTCAAGTGTCCCACGCCCTGGGGACGTTGTCCTTCTTATCTCCCAGCAGTTATGTGTCCTGCATCTGTGCTCTCGTAGCAACGTGTTCACACATGATCTCACTTTGATGTAATGACATGCTGGGAAGTCTGTCTTCTCCATCAGACTCTAACTTCCTTGATTATAAGGACTGTGTCACGGTCATATCTGTGTCCATTATATGTGGCACAATATCTGTCACATTGCTAGTTCTCAATGTTTAATGCATAAATAAGAAGGAAGGAAGGATAGATATAAGGAAGAAGGAAAGGATGGGGGGATGGAGGAAGGGAAGAAGGAAGAATTATCTCTTTGGTCAAGCATTATAAGTAAAAGTTTCATTGTCTCCAAATATTCGAGTGTAAGGGGAAGGTGTTGGTGCTTAAAGAAGGTGGGTAAGGGGGTGTAGAATATGAGCAGATGGTGTATTTAGGGGAAAAGAGGGGCTAAAGGAGGTGAGAAGTTGATTGAATTCTGCAAAGTTCACTGAGTGCCATTGAGTCTGCATTATGTCAGAGTTACTTGGTATTATCCCAGATAAACCAACATCATAAAATATATGCTTAAGCAGTGGAATAAAAGGTTACTGTGGTAAAAAAAAAAAAAAAAAAAGCAATTCAGCAAAGCATTTGCAGTACCTCTGGGGCTCTAGAATTTATGACAAGTGAATGAACCAAAAGTAAATGAATCAAAAGCCATAATAAGGAACGACTGCAAACTGTAATTTAATTAATAATATACCTCATTTATGAACTACATCTACAAACCTTATGAATTAATTTCTTTCTCCTCTCCTTCATCCTTTTATTTCCAAACTTCTCCTGTGGTATAAATAATCATATAATAGTATTTTCTATATAATTTCATTTAATCACTGGCATGAGCTACAGTGAAATCCCATCTTAAAGAAAAGGGCAAAGTTTCATGAGCTAACCTTGAGTGTATCACTCTAAGTTGAATTTTTCTAACCCCTAGGGCTTAACCCCAAAATATTTTTGGTAATAGGTAATAGATGGTAAAATTTAGGACATAGAATTTATAAAATGCCAAAAATTAGAGTGATATTCCTATATTCGTGTCGTAATTTGTACCTTATAAATAACATACTTCCACATACGTCATTTCAATTTACCCCTAGATCTAAATGTTATAGGATCCTACTCTGCAGAAACTGAGGTTTTCAATCTTTCAATATTACCTTATCATGGCCTATTTATAGTCACTGATGAGATAGGCAAATCAGAAGTTTGGTATCTCCCACTCAAACACTAAGTTTTTAGGAGTATGCAACACAGTCATGTACCTGGGAAAAATAAATGTATTTTATTTTATTTTTTATATTTTATAGATTTAGAGGGTACAGTGGATTTTATTGCTGCAAAAGAAATGATTTCATTCCTTTTTATGGCTGGGTGGTATTCCATGGGGTGTATTTTATATATATACATTTTCTTTATTCAGTCATCCATTATTTGACAGGTTGATTTCATATCTTTGCTATTGTAATAGTGCTGCTATAAACATATGAGTGCAGTATCTTTTTGATATAACAATTTAATTTCCTTTGGGAATATACCTAGCAGAGAGATTGCTGTATTAGATAGTAGTTCTGTTTTTATTTCTTTGAGAAATCTCCATAATGTTTTCCATAAAGGTTATACTAATTTACATTCCTGCCAACAGTGTATAAGTGTTCCCTTTTCTCCACATCCTCACCAACATCTGTTATTTTTTGACTTTTTAATATTAATAATAGCTATTCTGACTGGTATAAGATGCTATCTCATTGTGGTTTCAATTTGCATTTCTCTGATGATACTGATGTTGAGCATTTTTTTCATATGCTTGTTGGCCATTTGTATGTCTGCTTTAAAAAATTCTGTTCATGTCTTTGCCCACTTTTTAATGGGGTTATTTATTTATTCATTTATTTTTTGAGTTGTTTGAGTTCCTTGTATATTTTGGATATTAGTCCATTGTCAGATGCACAGTTTGCAAATATTTCCTTCCATTTTGAAGATTGTTTATTCTGTTGATGATAACTTTTGCTGCACAAAATGTTTTTAGTTCAATTAAGTCTCATTTCTCTAATTTTGTTTTTGTTTCATTTGCTTTTGAGGTCTTAGTTATGAATTCTTTGCCTAGGCCAATATCTAGTGGAGTTTTACCTAGCAGAAGTTTGGTATCTCCCACTCAAATACTAAGTTTTTAGGAGTATGAAACACAGTCATGTACCTGGGAAAAATAAATGTATTTTATTTTATTTTATTTTTTGTATTTTGTAGATTTAGAGGGTACCTAGGTTTTCTTCTAGAATTGTTATAGTTTCAGGTTTTACATTTAACTCATTTATCCATCTTGAGTTAATTTTTGTATACAGTGACAGATAAGGGTCCAGTTTCATTCTTCTGCATATGGTTATGCAATTTCCTAGTACCATTTACCAAACATGGTATTATTTTCCCAGTGTATGTTTTTGTTGACTTTGTTGAAGATCAATTAGCTGGAGGCATGTGGCTTTATTTATGGGTTCTCTATTCTGTTCCATTGATCTATAGATCTGTTTTAATATCAACACCGTGCTGTTTTAGTTACTATAGTCTTGTAGTATAATTTAAAATCAGGTAATGTGATGCCTCTAATTTTGTTCTTTTTGCTTAGGATTACTTTGGCTATTTGGTTTGATATGCATTTAGGATTTTTTTCTAATTCTGTGAAAAATGATATTGGCATTTTGATAGAAATTACTTTGAATCTGATTGCTTTGGGTGGTATGGTCATTTTAATTGTGTTATTTCAATCCATGAGCATGAGATGTTTTTCTATTTGTTTGTGCCATCTACAATTTCTTACATCAGTGCTTTGTAGTTCCCCTTGTAGAAGTTTTTCACCTTATTGGCTAAATACATTCCTAGGTGTTTTTTTTTTTAATGGCTATTGTAACCAGGATTGATGTTTTTGATTTGGTTCACAGCTTAATCATTATTGGTGTGTAAAAATGCTACTGATATTTGAATGTCGATTTTATATCCTGAAATTTTACTGAATTCATTTATCAAATCTAGGAGATTTTGGAGAAATCTTCAGTGTTTTCTATTTTCAAGATCATATCATCAGCAAACAGAGATAATTTGACTTCCTCTTTTCCAATTTGGATGCCTTTTACTCTTTTTGTCTTGACTGACAGCTCTGGCTAGGACTTCCAGAACTATGTTAATAGGGGTGGTGAAAGTAAGGATTTTTGTCGTGTTCCGGTTCTTAGAGGGATTTCTTTCAAATTTTTTTTCCATTCAGTATGATATTGGCTATAGATTTGTCATATATGATTTTTATTATTTTAAGGTATTCCTTCTATGCCCGCTTTGTTAAGAGTTTTTATCAAATAGCATTATATTTGATGGTGGATTTTATTGAATTCTTTTTCTTCATCTGTTGAGATGATCATATGGTTTTTGTTTTTAATTCTGTTTTGTGGTGGATCATGTTTATTGATTTGCATATGCTGAACCATACTTGCATCCCTGGAATAAAACCCACTTCATTGTGCTATATTATCTTTTTGATGTGCTGTTGGATTAGGTTTGCTAGTATTTTGTTGAGAATTTTTTGCGTCTATATTCATCTGGGATGTTGGTATGTAGTTTCCTTTTTTGTTGTGTCCTTTCCTGGCTTTGCTATCAGGATGACACTGGCTTTGCAGAATGAGTTAGAGAAGATTCCTTCCTAATTGGTTTTTTGGAACAGTTTCAGTAGGATTGGCACTTCTTTGTATATCTGGTAGAATTTGGCTGTAAATCCATCTGATCTTAGGCTTTTTTTCTGGGTTATTCTAGCTAGTAGTTTATTGTTTTTGTTTACCTTTTCAAAGAATCAACTTTTCATTTTCTTGAAACTTTTGTTGGTCTCAATTTCATATAGTTCTGCTCAGATTTTTGTTATGTCTTTTTTTTTTTTTAAGGTTTGGATTCTTCTTGTTTTCTTAGTTCCTGAGGCACAATATTAGGTAGTTAATGTATCTTTCTATTTTTTTTTTTTGATGTAGTCATTTAATGCTATACAATTTCCTTTAGCAATGCTTTTTCAGAGGTTTTGGTATTATGTGTCTTCATTTTCATTCATTGCAAATAATTTTTTTTGTCTTAATTTTGTCATTGACCCAAAGATCATTCAGGAGCAGATTGTTTAATTTCCATGTATTTGTATAGTTTTGAGGATTCCTCTTGCAATTTATTTCTAGTTCATTCCACTGTGGTCTGAGAAGATACTTTATATAACTTCAATTTTTTAAAATTTAATGAGACTTGTTTTGTGGCCTAACATATATCCTATCTTGGAGAATGTTCCATGTGCTGATGAGAGAAGAATGTATATTCTGC
The DNA here is from genome assembly GCA_008086735.1 of Cheirogaleus medius. NCBI lineage: Eukaryota > Metazoa > Chordata > Mammalia > Primates > Cheirogaleidae > Cheirogaleus > Cheirogaleus medius. Next base: position 89,560,586 of record VBSM01000361.1, read on the forward strand.
AGTATTCTGGTAAAATGTTTTGTAAATGTCTGCTAGGTCCTTTCATCTAAAGTCCAATTTAAGTGCAATGTTTCTTTGTTGATTTTTTTATCTTGATGATCTGTCTAGTTCTGGCAATGTAGTGTTGAAATACTCCACTATAATTATATTTCTGTCTCTCTCTTTTCTTTGGTCTAGTAATATTTGTTTTAGAAATCTGGGTGCTCTGGTGTTGGGTGTATATACATTTAGGATTGTTATATCTGTTCTATTTGAATTGATTCTTTTATCATTATATAATGAGTTTTTTTTGTCTTTTTATTTTACTGTTATTGACTTAATGTCTGTTTTATTTGATATAAGTATAGCTATTCCTATTTGCTTTTGGTTTTAGTTTGCATAGAATATCTTTTTATACTCCTTTACTTTCTGTCTATAAGTCTCTTTACCCTTAGATGAGTTTCTTATAAGCAGCATATCGTTAGATCATTTTTTAAATCTCTTCCATCAATCTATACATTTTCAGTGGAATGTTTAATCTATTTATGTGCAAGGTTATACTGATATTTGAGGTTTTGTTCTCATAAGTTTGTTTATTGTTATCTAGTTGTTTTGTAATCTCATTTGTGTAATTGTTTTATAAGATTTGTGAGTTTTATACTTTCATGTGTTTTTATGATGGAAAATATTAACTCTTCATTTCCATGTTTAGCATTCCCTTGAGCGTTTCTTATATGAATGGTCTAGTGGTGATGAATTCACTCAGAATTTGCTTGTCTGGGAAAGACTTTATTTCTTCTTCACTTTATGAAGCTTATTCTAGAAGGATACAAAATTTTTGGTTGATGCATATTCTCACTTACAAATGGGAGCTTAGCTATGGGTATGTAGGGACATATAGAGTGGTACAATAGACACTGGGGACTCAGAATGGGAGAGAGGTGGAGGAGGGAAGAAAAAAACTACACTATTAAGGTGAAGGGTACACTAAAAACCCAAACATCACCACTACACAATTTGTCCATGTAACCCCAAATCACTCATACCTCTAAATCTACCAAAATTTTTAAAAAGAATGCAAAAACCCCCAAAATTCATAGTTGACAGTTTTTTTCTTTAAGAAGTCTGAAAATAGGACCCCAATCTCTTTTGAATTGTAAGGTTTCTGCTGATAATTCTGCTGTCATTCTGATGGGATTTCCTTTATAGGTGACTAAATGATTTTCTCTTGTTGATTTTAGGTTTCTTTCCTTCACATTGACTTTAGATAGTCTGATTACTATAGGTCTTTGTGAAGTCCTTCTTGCAGTGTATTCCTCTGGAATTCTCTGAGCCTCTTGCATCTGGATGTCTAAATCTCTAGAAAGACTAAGGAAGTTTTCCTAAATTATTTCCTGAAATAGATTTTCTAAACATTTTCATTTTTCTTCCTCCCTCAAGAATACCTATGATTCATAAATTTAGGCACTTTATATAGTACCATAGTTCTTGAAAATTTTCTTCAGTTTTTAAAATTCTTTTTTCTTTATTTTTGTCTTTCTGAATTAATTCATAAGATCTGTCTTCCACTTCTGAGATTCTTTCTTCTGCTTGATCTAGTCTACTTTTGCAGCTTCCCACTGTATTTTGTAATCCTTTCAATGAATTTTTCATTTCCAGAAGTTCTGTTTGGTATTTCTTTAAAATATTTATCTCTTTGGTAAATTTCCCACGTATTTATTCTGAATTGATTTTCTTATTTCTTTGTATTGTTTTTCAGATTTCTCTCAGATCTCAATGAGCTTCTTTAAAATAAATATTTTGAATTCTTTATTTGGCATTTCAGAAATTTCATTTTGGTTAGGATACATTGCTAGAAAGTTAGTGTGGTCCTTTGGAGGTATCATAAAATCCTGTTTTTCATACTACCAGAATTGTTACACTGGTTCCTTCTTATCCGGACAAACTGTCATTTCTTATTTTTTAGTTTAGTTTGGATGGTACTTTTTCATTCCTCCTTGAGGGTATGACTGTAATGTATGTTGAATAGGGTTGTTTGGCTTTGTTTCTGGGTGCTTTCAGTGCCCAAGGCTATGTATGAATTCCTTGTTTATAGATAGCCTTAGTGTGGTGGCTTTCCCAAATGCCAGTTGTAATCATGGTATACTGGGCATATGAGTAGACTTTCAGCCTCCTGTGAAGTCTGGGTGGCAAAGGTCTAAAGAAGGTTATCTCATTCCCAAACACTATGCACTTGTATCAGCATATTTCGTATTGGATTGTGCAGTTCAACCTCCAGGCCAGTAGGTGGCACTTGCAGGTAAGAGCCAGCTGCAGCGGTAGCAGTAGGGCATATGCTTGATCTTTGTTTTCTGTGAGAAGCTCTTATGTGTCTCAGGCCATGGACTTGCCAGTGGAATGCACAGTGGTGGGGCTCCTCTCTCAATCCTTGGGAAGGGGTGATGTTGGGCTTAGCTGGACCATGGAGGCCTGTCCTTAAGCCCCTCCTCACTGATTGGGCACAAGCACCAGCCCTGATGGGGATGGTAGGTGAGTGATGTAGATTCTGTAAGATTTCTTTGTTTATAAATAGCCTTAGTGTGGTGGCTTTCTGAAATGCCAGTTGTAATAGTAATATTCTGGGTGGGTGAACAGGCTCAGGGCTTGCTCTGTAGCCAGAGTGGTGTGGGCCAGTGTGGTAGCTGAGGTCACTCAAGGCTTGTCTCCTTCCTCAGTGTTGTGTAGATGTGTCTGCAGATACTGTCATGGGCTGTGCAGGTTGACTTACCGCCCAGTAGGTGACACTTGCAGGAGGGAGGCAGCTATGGTGGTGGAAGTTGGATTTCTTAACCAGAAGTACTCAGATGTCCCCGGCAATGAACAGGGCAGTGAAAATCCCGTGGTCCCCGTCCTGTGTTCTGCCACTGAGGCAGGTGTTGGGGGGACAAAGCCAGTAGGGGCTGAGTCGAGCAAGCCTGTGTTCAGGCTCCCCAGTGGTGGGTGCAAGGGCCAGCCTAGACTGGGGTTGGAGGGCCATTATCAGGCCACTGAGGCAATGTTCCAGGAAGTAGTAGAGTCACCTCTGTTATGCTAAAGAGCCTGCACAGGGAAGGAGCGGCAGCCCAGGCTCCACAATCCAGCAGGCAGTAGTGAGACTCACCTAGCTCCCAGGCCCTCAATCCTGCGAGTACCAAGCAGCCTGCGTTGAGATCATGAAGTTGCCCCAGGCTGCAGAAGTCCCTGCCCACGGAAAAAAACATGGTTCCTAGTCTACACCCCTCCTAGTCTGGTCTGGTGAAGGGGGTGGGGACACCCAGCCGCTGCACCCACAGCAGGAGCCCAAGCCACACTCACCTCTCAGTTCCGGTTGTAGGGGTTCTTCCCTTGCTTGAGATTAGATCTCAAAGCCTCTCCCCACTATGACCTCTGCCCATGTTAGCGAATATATTTCTACAAATCCCGTTTTCTGCTGGCCCTGCTGTATGGGCTGCTGCCTGCCGTACCTTTCAAAATGTCTGAAGTTTTTTTCACATTTTTGTGGAGGTCCCATGTTCCTTCTTGGATAAAAGTTCACAGTATGAATCTCTGTACACTATTTTGCTATTTCTAGATGGGTGAGATACACTAATAAAACCTCTAATCCTCAATCTTGTCAGGGAAAGCCCCCAATTTTTTTCTATTGATTAGTTTATATTATCAAATATTCTATGAGCAGTGCTATGACTTAACATCAAATAAGGTGTTCTAGTTGCAGTTTTACTTGACAAAATGTTGCCTTTGATATTTATTTCCCATGCTGGTCTCATTGACATTTTTCAGTTGCTCCAAAGTGTTCATGCTTTTAACATTCAGAAGATAAAATGCACTGGCTAGCTAGAAGAGACCAATTATTAAAATAACAAGGTGGCTTAAGAATGAAATAAAATATTTATACTTTTCTTGTGCAGGAGTTATCATGTACTGAGATATGGTTGTTCAGCTGAGGTCCACAGGGACAGGGCTACTTCTCTTTGCAGAGTGTTTATGGCTCTACATTCTTAAGGGAATGGTAATTCCTGACGTCAAGCACAAAGGCAGGAAAAGGTTCTCAGATAAAAAATGAAGACTATGAAGGTAGAGGGTAGAGAATACTGTTTTTTTTTT
>VBSM01000361.1:89573948-89616900 GCA_008086735.1 Cheirogaleus medius
CCATCAATACATGAGTGGATTAATAAAATGTGGTATATGTATACCATCGAGTACCATTCAGCTCTAAGAAACAATGGTGATATAGCACATGTTGTATTTTCCTGGATAGAGCTGGAACCCATACTACTAAGTGAAGTATCCCAAGAATAGAAAAACAAGCACCGCATATACTCACCAGCAAACTGGTATTATCTGATCAGCACCTAAGTGGACACATAAGAATTACATTTATTGGGTATTGGGCAGGTGGGAGGGGGAGGAGGGGACGGGTATATACATACATAATGAGTGAGATGTGCACCGTCTGGAAGATGGTCACGCTTGAAGCTTAGACTTGTGAGGGGAGGAAAGGCAAGGGCATTATACGCATCCTTAAAATTTATACCCCCATAATATGCTGAAATAAAAAAAAATAAATTAAAGAGCAGTGTTCAACTACTGTGACACCTATGTGGACTTTGATAAAGCTACATAATTTCTTGGCTTATTTGAATTAGGTCTGAGCTCAAAACCCAAAACTGTTTTATTCCTCCTACAGTGTAACTGGTCAATGAGTTGGAGCTTAGTTGGCATCTTTTATTATCCTGGCTAGCTACCTAGAGCCATATGATGAAAATTTAGATCCTACTTAGATAATTTTAGGAGATTTACAAAACCCCACAAACTTCATATTTAAGGTAAAGGATTGATCCTTTTGCCTTAAAAAGAAGTAAATCAGGCTGAGTGCAGTGGCTCATACCTGTAATCCTAGCACTTTGGGAGGCTGAGGCGGGAGGATCACTTGAGGTCAGGAGTTCGAGACCAGCCTGAGTAAAAAGAAAAAAGAAGAAGTAAATTGCCTTGAAATGCTGTCATTATTTTGAGAAAGGATACTCAGTGCTAACTACTTCATAGAAATGGTATTTATCTTTAGGATTATTGCTCATTTTACATGTGGAACACAAACGAGAACTGCAAAGTAACACTTTCTTAGCATTATTTATGGTTGTGATAGTTTAATGTTATGACTCTGTGGTCCCGTGCGCTCATGTTGCAATCATACTATGGGACAGGACAGACTTTATCTTTCTGATAGATTGGCTCACTGGACATGTTCAAGCAACCTATCAATTTCAACCTTATTAGAAGCATGGAACTTTTATTGTACACTCAATTCCACTTAAAACACTTTCTGCCATTGTTCCTTTCCTTTCCCCAATAACAATTTATCTTAACCTCCTCTAAAATATCGTCTGCTCTAACTGTTAACTCTAAGGAAAAGTGGTGGCTATTGAAAAGCCCTGAGATTTAAGAAAAAAAAATGAAACTTACAACTAGTGTATGGGAGAGTACTCACTCTGCAAGTCAGTCGAGGAAAATGTCTTCTACACAAGAGAAATGAATTCAAATTTAGAACCTAGATAGAGGTGCCTGGCTTTTCACATCAGATTTGGATCTGGGAACCAGAGACATGTATTATTTTTCCTGGTAACAATATGAGTGAGGTCCTAATCACCTGGGCAGTGGCCCCATCCTCTCATAAGATGATAGGCATCCAAGAAGTTGCTGGACACGTTTCTCTTGTCAGGTGAACACACCAACATTTAAGGATTGCTTTGAAGAACTTACAGAAAAGTGCTCTTCTTTTTCTCAGAGCTGTAGGCTCTCAAATACACTTCGAGATTAATATTGAAGCTGCAGTGTCTAAATCCCATGTGGAGTATATGTCAGCAGTTACCAACACCATGCATTATGATGCCTCTTGGTATTCTCTGCTGTCAACTGTAACTGCGTCAATCCTGCAAGGTTACATAGCACCAAGTTTCTGAGAAGCAGTGAGGACATATGTTTGAGATCCCTTTGGATCTTGCTTGCTTATCTTCTATTTTGTATCATATAATGTGACAAATTTCTCAAAATATTTTAAAACAGAGGCTTGTCTAACGGGAGGAAATGTTTATTCAAGGCATGTGGTTACAATACATGCATACAATACATGTATATAATGTTTTCCTGGGGAAAGTATTCAGCAGAATATTTTTCTTATGTTCAGGAAATCAAATAAACCTGTCTGAGATAAAACCTGGTAAAGAGGGAGGGAAATGTAACTTTGTGTCAATATCTAGATAAATTTGCTACTGACAAGTTTAGCTTCTCGGTCAAAAAAAAAAATCAGGTTTTCTTTGTCTTTTCCATCCTTTCCTCAAATACAGGGGAAAAAATCTTTTGATGTTTATTTTTAAAAGATGTTCCTCCAACAGCCTATTTTAAAAAATGTGAAACCTACAGAAACTTTGTAAAAATAGTACAATCAACACCTATATGTCATTTACTTAGATTTATCGATTTTTAACCTTTTGCCACATTTGCTTTCTCTCTCTTTCTCTATTTGATGATCCCTTTTAATGTTAGTTGCAGATAATCATGAACCTTGAGTTCTCTCTATTTCACCAAATAACCCCAAGAACAAGAGCTTTCTTCTGCAAAACTATAATGCAACAATCAACTTGATAAATTTAACGTTCATTTAATATTATTATCTAATTTATAGCTCATATTAATAATTACACATCAGTCTCAATGATGTCCTTTATGGTTCTTTAAATCTAAGATCCAATTAAGGCTCATACATTGCATTTGGTTGTCATGTTCAATACACTGTTTAAGGCATCAGAAGAAAACCATACTCTTTGGAAATACTTCTATTTGATATTACTAATTTTTTAATTTGCAAAGGAACCTCCCTTCTCACAAATAAAATGTGACAACTGGATTTGCTTGCTCTTCACATGAACAGTGCCCCTTACTGCACAGCCTGATCTATCCAGACCTTTGTGTTAGCTCACTATCTCATCATTAACTTGATCAATTCTGCTGTTAAATGAAAAAGGTATTTATTTTGAGTTTTATTCTCATCTAGGCTAATATCAGTTCATGTAGGCTGATAAAATAGGTGGTAACAGTTAAGGAATTATTGTTCTTGAGTAGCTTAATTTTATGTTAGCTGCAGCATTCTGGAGACAGTCTATTTGTGGGTAAAAAAATGTTATCCAAACCTTGGAGAATATGTAGCCTGACCTCAAGATTTTCACAAACACCAATCTAAGAAATCATTAAGTCTTAGTCTCTGCAAAAGAGAAACTTAGTCTTTATAACAATAGACTGTTCAAAGATTTTCATACAAATCAAATTAAAAAAATTAGAAAATTCTACTGAAAACCTCGGACGTACATTTTAAAACTGCTATCTTGGCTCACTGGCAGGTATTTTAGGGACTGTAGCAGGTTATTGGAAGTAGGCTTTATTGGAGTGGACGGCGGGGGAGGTTTAAGGAAACTCTGATGTCTCCAAAATATGGTCACATACACTGTCTACAGTGGAGACTGGTCTAGCTGGTTTGCTGACTGCTCTCTGTCCACGTGCTGAAATATACAAGGGCATAAAATGTGCAGACTGGGCTAGCAGGTAACCAGGGCCAGAGCCTTCTGTTAAAGAAGAGCCATTTCATTTGTTTCTCTCATCCTTCTGTCCCAAACATCTGCATTTGGTTCTGTGTACTATAAAATAGAAAAGTAGTACCAAACCATTTTCAAGTATAATTTTTTTCAAATTGAAATTTAGCATTCACATACAAAACAAGCACAAATCATAACTTGCACTATCTCAGTGAATTTTTACTAAGTAAACACACCTATGTAACCACTCCTCAAATCAATTAATACCACATTACTGTCCATCCCAGTAATCTCCTCCACCAAAGAAAACCACTATTTGACCTCAGTTTTGTCTGTTTTTGAACTTCGTATAATTGGAATTTTGTAGTGTGTACTTTTTGGTGTCTGACTTCTTTTTGCTTGTGAGATTCTTACATTGCGTAGCAGTAATTTTTTTCATTATCATTGCCATAGAATATTATGTCATATGAATATTTCACATTTTACTAACCTTTGTTGATGGAAATGGAGCTGTTGCTTGATGTTGGTTGATACAATTAATGCTGCTATGAACATGCTTGCTTGTGTCTCTTGGTCTTTTGGAACACACAGTACACAGAGGTGAAATTGCCGAGTCCTAGGTTATATGTATATTCAGCTTGAATAGATACAACCAGTTTTCTAAAGTAATTACACCAATCTACACCCCCACCAGCTGTATGAAAGTTCCAGTATCCCTTTTCTACATGTCCCTTATCTATTTTTTCTTGTTGACCTACAGGAGTTCTTATATATTTTAGACACAAAAGCTTTTTAGGGTGTACACATTGCAAATATCTTCTCCCTTTTGTATGACTTGCCATTTCATGCTCCTATTATATTTTTTGATGAGTAGATGACCTTGATTTCAATAACATTTATCAGTCTTTTTCTTTATAGTTAATGTTTCTTGTGCTTTGTGAAGAAAACTTTGCTTATCTCAAATAGAAAAAAAGATATTCTTCTATGTTTGCTTTCTAGAAATTTTATTGTTCCACCTTCCACATTTCATCCATTGAACTACTTGGAAATAATATTTTTGTGTGATTAAAAAGTAAGGGTCAAGATTCCAATTTTACAATATGAATATCCACTTGACCCCTTGTTATTTATTGAAAAGACCATTCTATCCCCCCTTCACGTCTCTGCCAACTTTCTCATAAATAAATAACCATATACAGTTCTCTATTCTGTTAAATTGGTTTATTTTGGTTTTATTTTATTTATTATGTTTGAATAATTTCCACCTATTTTAAGTACTGAAGCTTTATAACAAGTCTTGAGATCTGTTATGTAATTCTTCTAACTTTTCAACTTCCAAGCTGTCTTGGCTTTTCTTGGCAATAAACATATGCATTTATTTAGGTCTTTAATAACTTTTTAATAATATTAATATTTTATACTTTTCTCTGTAAAGTATCTGCATTTTCCCCCAGTTATGTAGTATCTTTTTTGATTCTCTTATCAATGATATCATTTAAGAAATTTTGCTGCTGTTTTTTGCTACAATATAGAAATACTATTGATTTTTGTATTTTGACCCCGTATCCAGTGTCCTTTCTTATTAAATCTATTAATAGTAGTTTTGCTTATTAACTCTAATAGTTTAACCTCAAGAAATGTAACCACTATTCTGAATTCCATCACCATAGATTAGTTTTGCCTACTATATTAACTTAATACTTTAATACTTGAATTTTTACATATGCATTCATGTGTTCTACAAATGATGACCACTTAATTTCTTTCTTTTCAATATTTATGTTTTTATTTCTTAATATTGCCTTTGTACTCTGGATAGAGCCTCTAGTACAATGTTTAAAAGAAATGTAGATGAGCATCTTTGTCTCATTTCTGATCATTCAGGTAGAAAACTTTTAAAATTTCATCATTAGTCATGATGTTTGAGGAGAATTTTTGTAGATGACCTTTATTGGAGTAAGGAAGTTCCCTTTCCATTTCTGGTCTACTGAGAGTTATTTTATTTAAAAATGTATGCATACTGTTAAATTTTTATCAAATGCTTTCTCTAGTTTATTCAAATGAATCAATTAGTTGAATTAATTGATTTTTAAGTGTTGGAGCAAACTTGTGTTCTTGGGATAACATGAATTTGGTCATAATGTATTATATATTTCATATATCATTGGATTCAATTTGTTAATATTGAATTTAGAAATTTTGCATCTATATTCATGAGACAGAATGACTTTTAATTTTTATTTCTTGTATTGTTTTTAGCAGGTTTTTGTATCAAGGTCATGGTGCCCTCATAAAATTAGCTTTGAAATATTTTCTCTTTTTTTACTCTGAAAGGGTTCTTCTGCAAGATGGTATAATTTCTTTCTTAAATGTGATTAATAATTTACTTCTGCTGCCATCGGAGTTTGAAATTGTTTTATTGGAAGATTTTAAATTAAGAGTTTTATGTGTATATTACACATACACATATAAGCATATATTTCTTCTTGTGTCAGTTTTGATATTTGTGTTTTTCATGGAATTTTATTTAACATTTATTTTCAAATGTGTTGCCATGTATTTATAATATAATCTCATTATGTTTTTTAATGTCCTTAAAATTTACAATTATATGCTACTTTTATTACTAGTATTTATAATTTGTTCCTACAAATTATAGTGTATTTTTTTTTTAGTCTATCCTACTAGGGTTTACCCATTTTACAATATTATCCTTTTTAAGGACCAACTTCAGCTTTCATTAATTTATTTTCTATTATATATTGGTTTCTATTTCGATTTTTTCTATTCTTATTATCTTTTCTATTTTCTTCATATTTTATTTCTTATTCTTTTCCTAATTGCTTGAGATAGACATTTACATAATTTTCAGATTTTTTATTTTCTAAAATATGCATTTGAGATTATAAATTTTCCTCTAAATATGGTGTTAGCTGCATCACATTAACTATGTTATGCCATATCGTTCAGCTGAAATATTGTCTAATTTCTATTATAGCCACTTGCAGCTCAAAAATCAGTAAATATCTTCTGAAAAACTCTGATGCAGAATGTCAGGCTCACTTCTTTGAGGTTATTTTTTCTTTTCTTGGAATTTCAAGTCCTGAATTCTTTTGTTCTTCTAAGCTTCTGACTGCCAAAAGCTGAAACTACCAGTTTCTGTTCAGCCTCTGACTGTTGCACTATATATAAATCAGCAAATACCTAGAAAGAAAAAATGATGTAGCAAATCAGGCAACTCAATTTGCTTCCCTTCTTTCCAAGAACTTTCATCCTCAAGTCTTGGCTGCCTTAGTTGCTCTCCCATTTTTTAAAACAGCTATTTTAAAAATATTTTATTCAGTTTTTATAGATGTTCTCAGGAAAAAAAACTGATCTGAGTCAGATATTTTATGATAGCAGAAGCACAAGCCACCTCATCAAATAACTTCTGAGCTGGGAAAAATCTTAGAGATTAAATAGAAGTTTCACAGCTGGTCAAATGCTACAAATTGCTTAGTGACAGAGCACTAGAATATGTAATTTCTGATTCCTTATAAAGTAAAAAGCACATAGGGATGTGGCTCTGGGGTCATAGATATATGCACATGGCAACTGGGACCATTTTATAATCCTGTAAGATCCGCCAAGTGTTCCCATCATGTGAATCATAACAACAAATAGGGAAAAAATAGATCCTCAAACTATACTCCCAAACTTTGACCTGCAGACATCATATGAAGCATTTACCACATACTAAGAATTGTGCTAGGACTGTGGATACAAAGATGAAAAGCACAGGCTTTTCATCATGCAGCATACGGTCAAGTATGGGAAGGAGAAGTGTGAACAAAACAACAAGGAAATGATTTTGATGGTGGTAAAGACAGCATGCAATGGGAGCACTGCTGAAGGAGCAATGAGATTCCCACAATGCATGAAATAGGTTCATTCAGTATATTGACTCACTGCCCGATGCACAGTGGTCAACATACTGAGACATTGGGGATGCAGCACAGAGTTTAACAGTTGTAGGGCAACCAAATGAAGATAGGGAGAAAACCTCAAATCCACCAAAACAAGAGGTTTGGGGATAAGGTTTTAAAGGGTCTGGATGGTGGCTGAAGTCACCATCATGGGGGTCACTAATAGGTCAAGAAGTGAGGGGTGAAGTCGTGGGACAGGGAGATGAAGAAACTGCATTCTTGTGTTGAGTCAGTTCCTTGGTGGGGGTCTTTAGCGGTGGTGTCAGCCATTCCACTGAAATTCAGGATCTGAAAAACCCTTTAAGCAATTCTTGAGTGAAAAGATCTTATGATTCTAACATCACAGATTCTATCTGTAAGAACAGTAGTGGAGCAGGTGGCCAGCATTCTACATGACCCTTCGCTAGTTAGCAGCTGCAGGGAAGTGGGTAGAAGTGCAGCAGGGCACCCTGGGTAACACTTAATGACATTTCTGCCTAAAGTCTGGCCTGGAATTCTCATTAGCCCAGTGAGGGAAGTTTCAGGCAAAGGTGAAATACGCTTTCAAAGTAGACAAACAGGAGAAGGGAATTCCAGGAAGAAGAAACAGGAACACTCTGCAACATGGGACATGCAGAGTGAAGGAGAAGGTGATGAGGTGATTCATTCAATAAGATTGAAGGGAATCTGTGGGGAGGTATCTACACATGCGGAAGATTAGGATGATAGAGTGCTAGAGGGCCACCCTCACCCCACAGGTGCTGTGGCTGAGTTATGAAGGGGTTCCCTCCACTGCCACAGACCTCTATGTGGACTGACCGGGAGGATGCCTAAAGTCTGCGCAGAGCCATTGCAGCAGAGAACAAGTGCAGTAAGGAGCTGGTGGCTGCTGATCCCAGGTTTCTGCAGTTGATGCCAACCTGAGCTCTTGGGGGCACAATGCCAGGTCTGCATGGAACTCAGCTTTGCAGCAGTCGTCTTCATGTCACTCCTAATGGGATGGGGAGGGAATGGACAAAGCACATGCTCCTCTGGCCCATACCCTGTGACTGGAAGCCAAGTGCCTCTCCCTTCCAGCATGGTGGGATCTGAGCAGAGGAGTAGCCTCAGGTACTACAGGCTTGACCTGGGAAGTTTCAGTGACTGACTCAGTGGAACCTGGAGACTGTGGAGAACTCCATGGTTCCTGATCCACTGAAACTAACCCCCTGTGCAACTTGACATCCACGGTCTCCAAGCCAGTGTAACACCCTGCTGCCTGCGTGGCCCTGCCTTCGCACCCCAGGTCGAAACAGCTCACCAAGGCTATTGTCCTGCTTCCATGGACCCCACTTCCAGCTCTGAGGCTCCTGTGGTGGAGCCTGAGGCTCTGCCCTGTTTCTCCAGAATTCCTGTCAGGCCTGGGACAATGCCTCTGAGATTCCAGTACTGCTCCTGGACTTCAAGACCCCAACCCTGAGTCTCCACCACTGCCACTGGGTTGATGGAAGTGCCCAAAGGCCCAGTGCTCAATCAAAGATCCCCCAACCTTGAATCACATTATACCAGGACCTGATTTGATCAAACACCCACAACCCAGGCACCCATGGCCACTGTCTATGTAGACTCACCCAGTTGATACTGTCACTTCTGTGGGGAGACCATGGGCAGAGAAAAACCCACAATATCAGCCTCCATGGAGAGGATTTCACCCAGCCTCCAAGTTGAACTTCCTACAAAGATCTGGGAAACAATCCACCACCCCACACAAAGATTATCCAGCACCAGGTTGAACTGTGGCAATTACTGGTGAACAGGAAAAAATAGAACAGCTACATTATAGGCTTTTAGTGTTCAAGCCCTTCCCCTGCCATGTCAACATTTCAGAGTAGTAAAAACTGATATCTAGGGCCCTCCACTTCTTCTAATTAAGCAAGATAGTTTCCATCAAAGAACAACAGGTGCCTTGCAGTCCTATTAGCAGAGGATTCTAGGAGGATTCAGATGAGTTGAAACAAGCGAAAGAACCCTGGCAACATGCAAAAACAAAACAGTTTGACACCCCCAATAGATCACAATGGAGCTACAGTAGGGGACTGTACCCACAGAGAAATTTCCAAAATGACAGAAATTAAGTCAGAATATGGATGGCAAATAAGATGGAATGGAATTGGAGAGAAAGCTGAAAGCAAACAAAAAGAAACCAAAAAGATTTTCAGGAAATGAGAAAGCCATTAAAGAGCTAGACAACATAAGAAAGGATATAATAGAATGTAAAGAAATGAAAAAATCATTTAGAATTTCGAAACACAGCAGAAAGCTTCAATAACAGACTAAACCAAGGAGAAGAAAGAATCTTATATCCTGAATATTATCTCTCAAGCTAATCCAGCCATTCAAAGAGGCAGAGAAGAGAATAAAAAAGACTGAGCAATCACTTAGAGAAATATGATATTATGTAAAGTGAACTAATATATGAATTATAGGTATTCCTGAGAAAGAAGAATGAAGAGCATGGGAAATATATTTGAGGGAATTATGAGGAAAACTTTCCTGGTATTGCCAGAGATTCAACATCCAGATACAAAATGGTCATTGAACACTGGGAACATTCATAGCAAATAGGACATCTCAACGGCACACAGTCAACAATTTGGCTAAAGTCAAAATGAAGGAGAAAATTCTACAAGCAGCAAGATGAAAACAACTACTGACCTACAAAGGAAAACCCATCAGGCTAACTGTAGTATTCTCAGTGGAAACCTTATAAGCCAGAAGGAATTGGGGGCCCCATCTTCAGTCTTCCTAAACAAAACAACTACCAGCCTAGAATTTCATACCATGGAAAAATTCCACAATTGATGAAAAAATTAAATTAAATCTTTTCCAGATAAGCAAACACTGAGGGAATGTGCCAAGATCAGACCTGCCCTGCAAAGAATGCTCAGAACTGCATTATACATAAATCAGCACAATAGATATCTGCCAGTTTAAAATCACCACAAAAAACTAAAGCTCACACTCATAAAAAAATACCACACAAGAGGGAAAACAAAGCAATAAGGTACTACCCAACATGATGAACAGAACAGCATGCCACATGTCAATTCTGTCACTCAACATTAACGGTCTAAATGTGGACACACACAGACTCAATGTAAAATTATGAAACAAATATTCCATGCAAATGGAAATGAAAGAGAGCAGGTGCAGCCATTCTCATATCAGTTAAATTGACTTTAAATCAACAATGTGACAAAGAGAGTTATTATATAATGGTAAAGGGAGAAATTCAACAAGAAGACATTATAATCCTAACCATATATATACCTAACACAGGAGCTCCCACATACAGAAAGCAAATTCTGCTAGGGCTAAGCAAAGAAATAAATAGTAGCACTGTAACTGCTGGGGACTTCAATACCCCACTGCAAGGGCTGGACAAATCATCAAAGCATAAAATAAATAACACTGGACTTACATGGGACTCTAAAACAAATTGACCTAACAAACATTTACAGAACATTCTACCCAATAACTACTGAATTTACATTCTTCTCACCAGCACATTGAACATTCTCCAAGATTGATTATATCTTAGGCCACAAAACATGTATCAACAAATTCAAAAAATTAAAATCATACCATGTATCTTCTAAGACCACTGTGAAATAAAATCATAAATTCTAAGACAAACACTCAAATCTACACAAGGTCATGGAAATTAAATAATCTGCTACTGAATGATTCTTGGGTCAATAATGAAATTAAGATGGAAGTCAAAAGAATTGCTGGACTGAATGACAAAGTGTACATAAGCTATCAATATCTATGGGATTCAGCAAAAGCATTCCTAAAGGGAAAATGTGTAGCCTTAAATGTCCACATCAAAAAGACAGAAAGATCACAAATTAACAACCTAATGTCACATCTCAAGAAAATAGAAAAAGAAGAGCAAACCAAAGTCAATGTCAGCAGAAGAAAACAAATAATAAAATTCAGAGCAGAACTAAATGAAATGGAAAACAAAAAAATAATGTGAAGGATTGACAAAACAACAAGTGGGTTCTTTGAAAAGATAAACAAAATTGATAAACCTTTCTATATTAACCAGGAATAAAATAGAAAAGACCCAAATAAGCTCAATCAGAAATGGAAAAAAAATTACAACTGATAAAACAAAAATACAAAACACCATCTGTGAATACTATGAAAAACTCTATGCACATAAAATAGAAAATGTATAGGAAATGGACACATTCCTGGGCACACACAACCTCCCAAGATTCAATCAGGAATAAATAGAACTCCTGAACAGACCAATAATGAGCAGTGAGATCAAAGCAATAATAAGAAATCTTCCAATCAAGAAAATTCCTGGACCAGTTGGATTCACAGGCAAATTCTACCAGACCTACAAAGAAGAGCTGGTATTCATCCTACAGAAATTATTCCATAACATCAAGAAGGAAGAAATCCTTCTGAACTCATTCTATGAAGCCAGTCTCACCTTGATACCAAAGCCAGAAAAAGATATAACAAAAAAAGAAAAATACAGACCTCTATCCCTTATAAATATAGATGCAAAAATTCTTGACAAAATACTAGCAAACCAACTTCAACAGCACACCAAAAAATAATCCACCATGACCAAATGTGCTTAATCCTAGGGATTCAAGGATGGTTCAACACACATAAATCAATAATGTGATTTGCCACATAAAACAGAAACAAGAACAAAGATCATATGATCATCTCAATAGATGCAGAAAAGGTGTTACACAAAATCCACTACACTTTCATGATAAAAACCCTCAATAAACTAGGCATAGAATGAACATATCTCAAAATTATAAAAGCCATACTTGACAAACCCACAGCCAAAATCATGCTGAATGAGGAAAAGTTAAAAGCATTCCCCTCTAAGAACCGGTCCAATACATGGGTGCCCACTGTCACCACTGCTATTCAGTATAGTACCAGAAGTCCTAGCCAGAGCCTTCAGGCATGAGAAAGAAATAAAGGGTATCCAAGTCAGGAAAGAGGAGGTCAAACTATCACTTTTTGCTGACAATATGATCTTATATCTAGAAAATCCCAAAGACTCCACCAAGGGACTCCTGGAATTGATAAATAAATTCAGCAAAGTCTCAGGTTATAAAATCAATGTACATAAATCAGTAGCATTTCTATATACCAGTAACGGTCAAGCTAAGAGTCAAGTCAAAGACTCCATAAAATTCACAACAGCTACAAAGAAAATAAAATACTTAAGAATATATTTAACCAAGGAGGTGAAAGATCTCTACAAAGACAACTAAGAAACACTGAGAAAAACCACACATTACACAAACAAATCGAAAAATATATCATGCTCATGGATAGGTAGAATCAACACTACTAAAATGTTCACTACCCAAAGTGATTTACAAATTCAATGCAATTCCCATCAAAATGCCAATATCATATTTTACAAATCTAGAAAAAAATAATTTTATGCTTTGTGTGGAATGAGAAAAGAGCCCGAATAGCCAAAGCAATCTTAAGAAAAAGGGAAAAATCTGGAGGCATCACATTACCAGACTTCAAACTATACTACAAGTCTCCAGTAACAAAAAGAGCATAGTATTGGCACAAAAATGGAGACATAGACCAATGGAACAGAACAGAGAACCCAGATATAAAAGCATCCACTTACAGCCAACTGATCTTTGACAAAGCAGACAATAACACACAGTGGGGAAAAGAAACCTTATTCAATAAATGGTACTGAGAAAATTGGATAGCCACATGCAGAAGAATGAAATAGGATCCGTGTCTCTCACCACTCTCAAAAGTTCATTCAAGATAGATAAAAGACTTAAATGTAAGGCATGGAACTATAAGACTTCTAGAAAAAAATGTAGGAAAAAAACTTCTAGATATCAGCCTTGGCAAAGAATTTATGACTAAGACCACAGAAGCAATTATAGCAAAACCAAAAATAAATAAATGAGGCTTGATTAAATTAAAAAGCTTCTGCACAGCTGAGGTATAATCAGCAGAGCAAATAGACAACTTACACAATGGGAGAAAATATTTGCAAACTATACATGCAATAAAGAGCTAATATCCACAATCTACAAAGAACTCAAACAAATCAGCAAGAAAAAACAAGCAATCCCATTAAAAAGTGGGCAAAAGATATGAACAGAATATTTTCAAAAGAAGATAGATGAATAGCCAACAATTTTTTGAAAAAATGCTCAACATCACTAATCATCAGAGAAATGCAAATTAAAGCCACATTGAGATGTCACCTTACCCCTGTTAGAATGGCTTTTATTAAAAGGTCCAAAAACAATAGATGCTGGTATGGATGCAGAGAGAAAGGAATGCTTATACACTGTTGGTGGGACTGCAAATTAATATAATCTCTATGGAAAACAGTATAGAGATTCCTCAAAGAACTATAAGTAGACCTACTATTTGATCTAGCAATCCCACTATTGGGTATCTACCCAAAGGAAAAGAAGTCATTTTATCCAAAATACACTGCTCTCAAAAGTTTATTGCAGCACAATTCACAATTACAAAGATGTAGAATCAACCCATGTGCCCATCAATTTATGAGTAGATTAACAAAATGTGGTGTATGTATACCGTGGAGTACTACTCAGCCATAAAAAGGAATAAATTAATGTCTTTTGCAGCCATTTGGATGGAAGTAGAGATCATTA
Source organism: Cheirogaleus medius (assembly GCA_008086735.1). Taxonomy (NCBI): domain Eukaryota; kingdom Metazoa; phylum Chordata; class Mammalia; order Primates; family Cheirogaleidae; genus Cheirogaleus; species Cheirogaleus medius. The sequence continues at coordinate 89,588,025 of VBSM01000361.1, forward strand.
TCCTAAAGGAAGTCTCTCAAGTATTGGAAAACAAATACCACATGTACTCTCTAATAATTTGGAACTATTTGATGGGCACACATGGGCACAGAAAGAAGTAAAAATCATTGGAAATCTAGAAGTGGGGAGATGGGATAAGGGCAGGGGTAAAAACCTACCTAACAGGTACAGTGAACAATATTCATGTGATGGGCACACTTACAGCCCTGACTAAAGCATTAGAAAAACTATCCATGTAACAAAATCATTTCTACCCTCTTAAGATTTTGAAATAAAAAATAATTTAAAAAAATGAGGCAAGCAGGTAAATGGAAGCAAGGTCATGATGGTGGAGAAAGGATCTCAGAGAACTCGCAGGGGGAGAGTTTGGCTGAGTGTGTCAAATTCTCCTTTGAGGTCCAATGAAACAATGAGTAAAATGAGTTCAATAGATTTGTTAATTTGAACGTTGTTGATTTCCTTAATAAAGGAAATGGGGAAGGATTAGTTTCATTGCAAAAATACAGTCTAGCTGGGAGCATTGGCTCATGACTATAATTTTAACATTCTGGGAGGCCGAGGTGGGAGGATCACCTGAGGTCAGGAGTTTGAGACCAGCCTGAGGAAGAGCGAGACTCTGTCTTTACAAAATATAGAAAAATTAGCTGGCCATGGTGGCAGGCACCTGTAGTCTCAGCTACTCAGGAGGCTGAGGCAGGAACATCGCTTGAGTCCAGGCATTTGAAGTTGCAGTGAGCTATGATCACTCCACTGTATTCCAGTCTGGGCAACAGAATGAGACCTTGTCTCAAAGAAAAAAAAAAAGACAGTCTTATGCCAGATTGCAATGGGTTGAAACATGGGTGGAAGGAGTATGTATAGATATATAATATAATTCTTTTTTACTCAGTTATAAGAAAAATGGGGAGTAGTTCTTCAATAAAATTATGACTAAGGGGTAAATGTAAAATTAAATTTAATTTTAAATTTCATAAATAAATTCACATTCTACTCTGGATTTCCAAAATTTAATATTAAATGGAAATTGAAGTAGGCCTATTTTGGATCCCTGAAGTATCAAAAGTAATTTGTGCGAAATGTTTTGCATATAAGGCAAGCTCCCAGAGTGAGCCTGGATCTCCCACCCCCTCGTGCACTCCGCACATACACTCCCGAGCAACGAGACACTCTTTATTCCTTCAGCGTGATACCAGCCTGTGTTGAAGGTCAGGCCTCACTCCTGGGGCCAGGGATACAATGGTGGGCAAAAGGGACCCAGACCATGCCCTTCTTTTACTTACGCAGAATCACAAAAGTAGAATTCTGAGGGCTGCAAGGAAACTGTGCAGGGTGCCAAGACATCATTTAACAAGAGGATGTGAATTTGTCTGAGGGATGGGGGCTGTGGGTAGGAAAGAGGTTTCTAGGGAAGTAGAGTTTGAGGTGAAATCAGAAGGAAGAGTAGGAGTTAAGTAGGCAGAAGGAGAAAGTGGGTGCGGGGAGAGGAAGCATTCTGGGCAGAGGAGAGAACAGAGGGAGACGGCTGTGGAGGGAGCGGCAGGGGTGTTGGAGCTGAGGGGCGGGTAGTGTGGAGTCAGGCAGGAGTGAGAGCAGGAGGTGTCTGTGGCTCATTTCCATGGCTTTGGAAAACCAGGGAAAGGTTTTAAGCAGAGGAATGACATAGCCTGATTTTAATTTTAAAATATTCTAGGTGAAAGGTGAAGAATGGATTGAAGTGGTGGTGTGGTGGTGGTAAAAGTAAAAAAAAAAATAGACAAAATAAAATTTAGTGAACTCATCAGGGCTTGATAGATAAATGGGGACAAATGTTTTAAGGATTTTGGTATATAATGAGCATAGAAATAAAAAATGTTAGAAACGCTGGCTCTATTCTCTCAAAACTCTGAGGAACGACAAAATGCGCCACCAAGGATTTACTCCCTAGGTTCATAGAATTCTGTTTCTGCGCGTTCATATGGCATAGGGTGATAAAATTAAATATAGCACAGTTACCTGATTGAGTATTTGGCTGGAAGGCAATCTCATAAAGGTATTTCTGCAGGGTTTTGGTTGGGGTTAATTAGAAATCCTGAAGAGGGTCAGGCTATCCCTTGAAAACGATACTCTAGGTTCTTTGTCCTCAGCAGAATTGCTGGTCAGAATCAGCAGGAGAACTGCTTGATATGCTATTTCTAAAAGTGAGCTGAGTGCTGCTTGCAGCTGAATTAGAGTAATGTATTTAACTGGCCCAAGAACATCAGGGCAGACTGGCTTTTTCTCCCTCTTTGTGAATACTTGTTCTCGAAGACTGTGTTTGTAGGACAAGTTGGGAGCTTATCTCACTCACCATTTTAGATACATATGTCAAACAAATGATCTGGTTTGACTTGACTTGATTGGATAATATAGAGCAATCTATTCATGTGATGGCAAGATGTGTTCATTCTTTTAGGTGGGTGTAGCACCAATTAGTGCCTTTGAGTGGTTCTTTGGTCCATTCAATTCCATTCAATCAACACTTATGGAACATCTGATGTATCATGCATTGAGCTATGCTCTAGGCATATGGAGATCCATAAAAATAATCATTGTCTTTGATCATTGTCTTTGAGCAATTTACAGTATAGTGAAGAAAGAAATAAAAATAGGTAATTTTGTTAAAGTCATTTCTATTTATGCAGGACCTATTATGTGCCCACTGCTCGCATTCCTATGTTGGTACTCAATAAACCCACTGAATCATGAATTTAGTCACACTAGAACGTACATCTTCCTCTAAGATGCTTGAACAAAGTACATATTATAGAATTTAGTTGACACCAAGTCATTTTCAAATCATTCCTATGATGGGAAGAGTTCCAAATAGAGATATTTTGGCTGCCACTTAAAATGTAGCCTTTGATTTTCAGGCCTGACATCCATCTTTGCCACTATCTTTTACATGAAAAGTTTGGTATCTTCTATTTAAGTCTGACAATGGTAAAAATACCTACAACCTCGTTCTTTGACTCATGGCACGGAAAAGAAAAGACCATAGACCTACAGGGAAAAGCCATGAACCACAACACATGGGAGAGAGAACACTTATGTTTCTGTCGTTCCAGTGACAAATGAAGGGAGGGTCTGCTTACATTTGTAGCCGGGACCCTTGAGATTTTAGTGTCCCAGTGTTTTTAATGACTGGAATAATGTAAAATTGAACTAGGTCCTTGGTTGTTTACATATGTTAACCGCTTACTTGCTGCCCAATACCCTTTATTCTCACGGTAATCATTAACTGCTGATGTACTTCTTTTTATTTTTTTGTCAAACAGTAGGAGACAACTCCAGGATCACAAGACAATTTTGTGAATTTGTTTTGTAGAAGGACTGAATGCCTTTGAAGAAATTAGCTGTTGACACTCAGAAGTTTGGGTGCTCAAGATGTTATCTGAAGAAACACAGACTTCATCCCTGATCTTCTGAGACCCCCTCCCTTACCCACTGCATGAAACATCCCCACCTAATGTCTATGACAAGATAGATCCAGGAAACTTTCTCTTCTCTCTTGCTTTGGCCAAATTGAATAAACCTTTCTGTCTCCAAGCACTAGTGTCACAGTGTTCGGCTTTAGCTGCACATCAGGTACTGGAGCCTGAATTTGGTGCTCTATGACAAGTTCATGAATACTTATATTCTTTGATGCCCATGTGCTCAAAGCTATGAATCTATCATGACACTTGTGGCTAGCTCCCACTCCCAAACACTCACTCTTCTAGTTTTTCCAGTTGCTTTCAATAGACTTAGACATTTGTGTTATCTGAGAGGTGCCACAATGCAGTGATTCTCCATTAACATGGGATGCCTATCTGAAAAATGGCAGCTGGTCATGTGTCTTACATGCTTATCAACTGCTGGTGATTCAATGATGATAAATTCCAAAATCATTTAGTCCTTAATGATTTGGCTCCAGTTAACCTCACTAGCATCACTTGCTACCGCTTCCCTCTGCACACTCTGGGTTTCTCAAAGTTCCTGAACTTTGAAATCTTTGAACATGTCAGGCCATGTCATATCTCTGTGCCATCGCACAGGTTCCTTTGTCTGTCATGAACCTTTTCCCCCAATTTTTATCCTAGGCCTACTTAAAATATCCCTTCCTTTAGTAAGCCTATTACGTTGCTCACAAATATATTTTATTCTTTTCTCTTTCCAGGCATGTCTGATACTGTACTTCCCTACCCCCTTGAACTTAGGCTGGACATGTGACTTGCTTTGGCCAGTGCAGTGTGAGAAGTTCATTTGTCACTTCCATATGGAAACATTTAAGAGCTTGTGCTTGCGCCTGACTCTCTTCACTCTTTCTTCCCTTGCTGAGCCAACCGAGGAGGCCAGGAGTTCAAGATGATGGAGCCTCTGGGTGGCAAATCTCCCTTCCACCATGGACCACTGTGTCACCTCATAGAGAAGAGTTGCCCAGGTGAGTAACCAGATCACACCACAGTATAATTTGCATAAGTGAGAAATAAATCTCTCTGTGTTAAGACCATAAGGGTTTGGAGTTGTTTGTTCCCATACCACAATGTACCCCATCTTGACTGAGAACACATACGTCACTCCCCCAGGAAGATTGACCTTCTAACTCCTCTCTCTTCCACGGCATTTTATATATATATGTCGTTCCCTTAGTAGTCCGTGGCTTCTTCAACAGTGAAGGCCATGTCTTATTAATATGCATGTCCCCCAAACTGAGCACAGTTTCTGGAATATAGTTGCTCGATACATATTTATTGAGACTGAGGTTCTAACCTTGGCTTTACTGAGCAATTCATTTAATATCTAAGTGCTTTTAACTTCCTCTTGTGAAAATGTAGATAAGAATGACCAGTCTGCCCTCTCAAGGTCAAGTGAGTTAATGAGTGAGAACACTTTGAAAAGTACAAGGATAGAAAGCAATAAATTGTTATTGTTATGAACTAGGACCAGAACTGCTCGTGAAAGCAGCAGGACAGGAAGTTGTCGGCAGAACATGTGGGTAGAATGCTTCTGCATTCCTCTTATTTATATGCAATGCACAAAGATTTTTCTTTCTTTTTGGAAAACACTTTTAAAATCACTGTGGAAAATAGAGGACAAAAGGAATAGCAATTTCCCGGTTCCCAGAATCCTTTGACAAAATTCCCATCCTTCGTTCCCTGCACTGTCTGGTTAGTGACCTTCTGAAATGATTCTCCCCACACAGGAGTTGGGTCCAGCCCAGTGTAGAGATGCTACAGATGCTCTGCCCAGCGCTTTCCGGCACTCACTGCACATGCGCAACTTCTTACTCCTGGCACCTCTAACTGTCTACTTTTTGCTACTCTGGCTACAGGAGTATACAGGAATTTCTGTCTGAAATTCAGGCCCAAAGTTCCTTTGTGCTAATAATACCCCTGGCAGCAGATCTCATGAAATGATGGAATAGACATTGATGGATAAATATCCCAGCTTCCTCACCTCCTGAATGGAAGACTCTGAGTAATATTTTACAAAGTGGCTTAGAGGCCTCCCAGGGGACAGAGCCCTAACTGCCCATAGTACCTGCTCATTAATTCATTCGTGCTGGCTTCCTCCCCATCCTAGTTTTCTTCCCCAACTCCTTTGCCAGTACTTCCTAGGAGCGCCTTGCAAATAAGCCATTTGCACTTGAAGCGTGTCTCTGTTTCTGCCTCTGGAGAACCCACCCACCCTTCTTAAAGTATTTCTTAGTTTTAAACATAAAATATATTCATAAATATACATTATATTTATTAATAACTATAAAAGAAATAAAATAAACATATAATTCAAAACATATAAAGCATATATAGAAACAAAATTAAGTAATATGAAATTAAAATTGACTACTGATTGCTGCATAAATAGACCTTCTTCAGATTCATAAAGATTCTTCGGTGCAATGCTGCTTTATCAAAATGCCAATGTATAAAACACCCCACTCCAAATACTGTTCGTCATAGGACAACTTTTTCAGAAGCGTCCTTCCCCTGCTTCCAGGGAGGCTGTTAGATCATTAGGGAATGGAGGGTGTGGATGCTGGAGGCCTGGGCTTAGTTTTTCAAGAGGATGCTGATTGTTCAGACCTAAGTGTGAGATTTAGCACAAATGACACAGGTACCTTCACCCTCAACACTGAAACCTCAATCTGTCTCTTTGGTAGAGTTTCCTTTCAGTCACTGGGGAGGCAAAGCAGAGCACCAGCCCCTTGTCTTTTTGCCTTCTTCCAAGTTTGAAATGGCTGATTACAATGAAGAGAGGCTGTCTTGTATCAGCATTCTGACAGCTGCGGCAGAACTGTTCTTCAAACCTTATTACCTTTTGATTTCTGGCTTCTTCCTCAATATTGCTTTCTACATTTCAGAGAATAAACTCGATGCAATTTTCACTGTGGCTTGAATATGCACTGTGGGCGTCAGAGTTAAAGCTTGCCTCCTAACCAGGAAAGGAGGCCCCAGAGAAATAAGATAACACAGAAATGAACCAGGGCAAGGAGAGGAAAAATACCATAGAGAGTATATTAGAAATTCAAAACATTGAGCTCATTTTAGCAAATGGAATAAATTCTTATTCTCATATGAAATCTCTCAGGTTATAATAAATGCTAATTATTAATAACAAGGAAGCTTTGAGAGCCAGATTGAGAGGGAAAATGTACGCAGACTTGGGCTGAGCATATGTGTGTGCGTGTCCTGGCCTTTTCGGCCACTTCCCAATCAGCACTGATGGCCGAGAGTAATTCACACTGATTGCTAAACAGCTGAAGTGATTGCATCCCCTGCTGTGCAGCAGTTCAGGCATTTGGGGTGAGAGAGCACTTGCTGTGTACAATGACCATTGGCAGCCTTTCAGAAATCCTAGCTAAATTTGAAAATGGGTTTGGGAACAATATCAATTTATGCCAAGCCAATTCAATAATTGGTGAAGAAACTAGAAGGGAGCCTGTTTTGGAAATAGAACATTTTCAAATTAGAGGGTTGACTCTCTCGTATCATCCTCATTCTGGGATTCTTTGCCATTTGTGAATTGTTTGTTTTATTGCATGACGCTACACAATTAGGATGGTACTAGTAAATTGTTCACCAGGCATTCTCCATTTTATGTGTTCATTCATTCATTCTACAAATATTTCTTAAAGACTTACTACGTTTAAAGGTGCTATCTAAAATTTACCTAAATAGCATTATTGAGGACATGGACTATGCCACGTATAGGGTTATGATAAGCACTGGGCTAAATGAAGTGAATATACTGAGAATCTGCTAAGCTGGGCACACACCACAGGTTCACCCTCCCTCCCCTCCACACACACACTTTCAAGATCCTGAGCATCCAAGTTCAGCATGTAAGTAGCGAAACTGTAACATGAAAAAATACTCCCGTGATTCCTGGAAGTTAGGAAACCTGGGGGCCTAAGTCACTGGTTCTGTCAGTGACTATCAGTTTGACCTTCAGCCAATAAATTTACCTCTATCCACCTCAATTTCCTACGAAGACAAGGACTTTCTCTGTTAGTTTTATTACTTCAGCCCCAGCTTGTAGAAGAGAGCCCAGCACTGGTGGAACTCAATAAATATCCCTTGAAAGAAGGAATAAAATAGCTTGATCTCAAATATCTAAGGTCTGGGCTAGACCACAAATGAACTGCAAAGACTTATTGATGGCCTCTAGCCTCTTAGTGACCTCCTTGGCCCTATACTTTCGGCCCCAAAGCTCATCAGAGAGGTAGGTATCTGGTCACTCCAACGGAGAGCCCTGGTGAGCCCAGGAAAAGAAAGGGCAGGAGGAGAATTCACCCTAATGCCTAGCACATAAGTAGGCCAGGTGTTTGGTGTCGGAAGGTTTAAGGGGTGGGTATGGGGAGATGGTTTTGGTGCTGGCAAGGTATATAAAAATATGAGTTGATGTCAGTCTAAACTGTTTGTCAGCATGTCAGAAAAAAAAAAAAGCACTGAATGAAAAAATCCAGTGACATCTTTTCTGATTACTTTGGGCAACCTTAAGTGTTAATTTCTCTGTGATTCCATTGCTTCTTCTATATACCTTTTTTATTGCGAACAATGTAGTTCATTGTCAGTGTGTGTTTGTTTATTTCACACTAGGTTGTATGTTCACAGGGACCAAAATGCTTAGCACACAGCAGATACCCAATTAATGTTTGTTTGAAGATACGCTGTCTTTTTTGGGCACGAACATTCACAAATGCTATATTACTGCCTTGCTTCATGAACATTTACAGAGCTTAGTTTTATATTTAATAATTTTCTTGCTTGTCAGAAAATGAAGATTTTAATGCAACTTATTCTACAAAGTGGGAGTGGGAAATGTTTCTTCACAGACCTTCTTTGAGGTATGTCTTAATTTCGCTCCTTCTTCCATGGAAATGATTAATCACTTCTCCTCTACCTTCCAACAATTGGTTCGTTAGGTCATCCACAAAATGCACATCACGATCTTTTGAGAACCCTGATATAGACTTATCACAAAGGGAAATTGTGTAGTGTTTTTTTTTCCTGTTGTGACAATATTGCATTTGCAATAAATACAATCAGGAGAAGGAAAGAAAACATTGTCTTCATTACAGAGAGCAATTCTGACATAGTCAGGAAGTGGTTACTATTTTGGTTCATCAGGAATTGTCATGGAACAAAATTTGTTGTAGGCAAGGAAACAAATCTGTGAAGCATTGTTAAAATTATCCATCTGCCAGTCATCACGGAAATAGCCTCTTTGTACAGTACTTCAATTCATTCTCGAACAAGATTTATTTAAATACTTTTTAATATGTTATTTGGCATTGTAAGTAGGGAAAGGATCTCCAAAACAGCCTGTTAGTTAATTATTTGGCGTGAGCACCATTGCCAGGTAATAATCAGCTCTAGTGTTACTGGGAAATTTGATGCATTTGGGTCAAAGTTTGATTGCCTATTAAGGGATTCTATTTGGTTGAGAAGCATGGAGCTGGGTGAGAAGGCAGAGGCTTTGCTTCCTTGCCAAGGGTATAGGGTTTCCTAACTCTGCCTGGCTTATTTCAGCTCACTGGGGATTCTCCCTCTTGACTAGTTCAGTCGGAAACTGATGACTCTCCCAGTTTCACTCTTTGACAGCCCCAGGAGCAGCTCAGTCGGGATGCTCTCTTTAGCCAGCAATGACCTCTAGGGAGGGAGTACAGAGAATCTTTAGTCCTAGGGCTTTGAACTTGACTGCAATAACAATACTTGGATTTCTTCAGGCTGGGCACTGGCAGATGACTACTCCTTTACTTTGATTAGGTGAAACATTTCAGACTGAGAATTAATGTCTTGTTTCACCTCTTTATATGAGTTGGATTCATCAGTTTAATTTATACAACCAAGTGTTTAAACTCTTAGATTATTAAAACTTCGATGAGAAGGAGTGATTTTTCTACTTATTGTAAAATTTTTTTTATCAGTAAGGTTCATAAAGAAATAGTAATCAAAATGTTCATTCAACGACTTTGTATTGAAAGCCTATTATGAGCTAGATTCTGTGCTGGGTTCTTTAAGTGCAAAGTCCCTGCCCTAGAAGAACTCATGCTCTCGTTGAGAAGGAATAAGCCAACAAAGGACAGTACTGAGTGATAATTACTTCCGCAGAGCAGAGGAGAGAGCATTGAGAAGGGACCTAACTGATGTCACCTGAGTTTCTACTCTGTGTCATGTTCCCTTGGATATTTTACATATACTATCTCACTGCTAAAAGACTTTAATGTAATCAAGGAATCGTTGAGGGTGATAATAGCTATTTTAAAAATACTTAAGGCCTAAAAAAGACCTTACATTTTCTTGCACACACATGGAATGTGCATAACTAATGTAGTAATGGGTGGCCCATGTAAGAATATATGCTTATTCTTTATCCAAATGAATGAAAAACAGCCAAATAAGATGGCGAGTAGAGCAATACAGAAAGCTAGAAACAAAGAACTTGAGAAACAGGTTGCTGAGAACTCTCAGGTCAATGTAAAAGCTAGAGCATTTCATTTATCCATTTGTTCACTGCCCACGCATGTGTGGAGCCCATATATAATATTGTTCATTTTAAAAAAAGAGACTAGGCCAAGAGGAGACTGGTAAAGAATTGCTTCTTTTATACATAAATTTGGGGAGTTAGAATGAAGGAACTAGGGAAATTTGGGGGAAGCAATCTGTTTCCACGTTTACTGCCACAATCTACTATTTATTGGGCACCAACTCTATGTGAGGCACTAAAGCTTTTAGATGCGTTGAGTACATTAACTTGATTCCACAACACTCCTACCAACCAGGCATGGGTTCTATATCCATGGATTCAACTGACTGCAGATTGAAAATATTTTTTAAAAATTGCCTCTGTATTGAACACGTACAAGACTTTCTTTTCTTGTCATATTCCCCAAACAATGCAGCATAACAACTATTTACATAGTATTTATATCATATTAGGTATTATAAATAATCTAGAAATGATTTATACTATAAAGTATGAGAGGATGTGTACAGGGTATATGCAAATACTATGCACATGTACAAATATATGTTTATATGAGAGACTTGAGCATCTGTGAATTTTGGTATCCGAGGGAGGCCTGGAGTCTCCCACAGACACTGAGGATGACTGTGTATATTTGATAATATAAAAACTGTTCATGCTATAACACAGAGTTAATGAGATTGAAATGGCAAGGGCTATAAACAATTAAAGAGGTTTCATTTAATACTAACATGTGAAAATATATAATAAATAAAACAAAGTGGCAGTTTAAACTAAGCTTTTGCAATAAGCAAAAGAAAACATTTATTTAATGTTCTACTGATAATAGCAAATGTGTCCTTTGTGAATAATCATAAATAAAAAATTCCATTTTTTCCTTCCCTTTTCTATCTTACTATCTCTTACATTGATTTTATAATCTCCTTTAATTGCTAGTTTCTCTAATTGGCTAGTGAAATAATTAGTAAACTTAGGTACACAGGGAAACTCTTAAAAATTAGGAACTCTCTTCTCTTGGCAAGGGTACTATGTCAATTCAGTCTTATAAATTTTTCGAAATTGTTGGCATAATGCTAGTGTTTGCTTTGTAATCTTTGTCAGTAAATGGGTTCTTGACATTAAAATTTTTTTGAAATATTTGACATCCTTCAAGGCTTCTCTGCAGACCAATTATTTGCTCTGTGGGTTATTTGTAAGATTCCTGCATGGTATATAATTTTTGCTTTCTGTTGTATGCTCTTCCATTTTTCCATTCAAAATGTAATTTCCTTACAGATAGTCGAAAACCTTGATCTTCAAGATTGTAATATAACTGAGGGTACAGTTTGACTAATCATGATGATGCGGTATCTGAAGAAAAAAAATGAGAATAGAAATTTGGCTTCCTGTTTCCCAGATGAGGACTTTTCATATTCAAGTTTGCTAGAATAGATAACTGGACTTATTCTTTCAACTATCCATGCCTTCAGATAATATGAATTATCAAAAAGACTTCTAGAATGGGGTCTTGCTGCCTGAATCAAATCTCTCTTTCCCATTTTGGCTGGATTGATTTCAGAAGGTCTCCCCTCCCCAGTATCCACTCTTAGGAATACTGTGTCCATGATTTGCCTTGTGTGTACACTATATGCTTCATGGCATGGAGATAAAATGCATTATGTTCTGATTAATCAAATAGAATGTCAATTAGAGACCTTATCTTTACTAAATCAGAGCTCATAATTTCTATATGAGTATTTGTCAATAAGTCATATGAACTGCCACCAACCCAAACTTTATTTTATATATTTGAATGCTAGTTATGTATGTGTGTGTGTGTGTGTGTCTTGATTGGTATGAATCTGGGAAGATGAATAAATGGATTTTTCAAAAGTCAGGTAGAAACATATGAAAAAAGAAGTGATTGAATGGTGTAGCACTGCACAGCAGCCTACTTTAACATTTGATGTTGGTAAATAAAATATATTTGAAATATCTGGGAAACCTGCCAGTTGAGAAAAATTGAATATATTTTCTAGTTTTTTTTTCTTTTTTTAAAGGTTAGATTTAGGCTTCTAACAAAATATCCTGCTAGAATGAGAAACATCAATCAATTGTATGGATGTTGTGTCTTCAGGATGCAAAATATCCAGTCCTGACCGAATGACTAATTTTCACACTTCTTCCCATCCTAAATGTTTTACCCAATATTTGGAATCATGAACATGGTGTTGAACTGATAAATTCTGTAGGATTAAAACATAATCAAATGAAAGAAGAGATAATGTCTATGAAAACATTTTATAAATTGCAATGACCACCTAGATGTAAAGTATTGTTTTTAATTAATGGTTCTCTTAACAGCGTTAACTATAAACAATAGGATAGGAGATAAATGGCAGTTTTATTGGGAACTTTCTAATTGATTCTATTCCTTTCTTCTGTACTTACCTGCTGGGCCCATGCAAGTAGGGATGAGGAAGGATGCTGAAGACAAGACTATTTTCTTAGAGGACCCCTGCATTTCTTTGGCAGTAGCTTTGGGAACATGTTTCCTTTGTGCTAAGTTTATAGAATAAATTTTGAGCATACTGGCTAGAAGCCTAAATCAAGAGAACAAAATTTGTCTCTTATGAGAAGTAAGACCTAGAGCAAGCTATGTAACCCCTCTAAGCCTTATTCCCTCACCTGTAAAATGTGGGATAACAGTAGTTATTATTATTTATTTTCTGTAGGGTACTGTTCTGATGCTTTCTCACACTAATGTTTACTTGTCAGTATTTATTTTAAGCAGTATTCAATAACAGCCTTAGCATCTTGGCAGCACATAGAATCCCTTTATCCACATAATAATGATTGCATTGTTTTTAAAAGTAGAGGCAATACATTTACCGTTCCCTAAAATATAGCAAGTCATGCAATATATAACCAATATTCAAGGCAAATATTCTTGTTCTGCTTTCACACTCATCTCTCCAACCTGTCAGATCAAGCCACAGTGTAGTAAGAGGAGTACGAAGTAAATGAGCAAAACCATATGTCTAGTCCCTGGAAAGTGCCCACGTGCAAGACGGCAAGACCTCAGTGTTCTGGGAATTCTCTATATCTGTCATTGTGACCACATGTCACCTCTGATGGCTGTCCTTCCATTCCCCAGTGCTCAGCCTCTTCACTTACCCTGTTTTCTTCCCATCTGCAGTCCCATCTCCTGCAGACTAATTGCAGCTTGAAAATCACATCTCCCTCAACTACGGTAATTCTCTCTCTGAGAGGTCTTTACATGACATACAAAGTGCTTAATGATACAGTCTGCGGTATATGCATGTGGACCACTTCACCCTCATCCTAGCTTCCCCAATAATACTAAGTGAATATTCTCTGCATAATTATATGACTCCAAGTGATTCCAGGTCCCTTCTAAAGAAACAAGGCATGCTCCAAGATAACTTGCAGTCTTGAATCTGCAACTAAGTTTTGCCATCACTTTTAATGCGAGTGTTTCAGGAAAGCTGAGAGGTAGATAGCTAGGTGAACAGAGAGACCCAGATATGGAGCTGCGCACATGTGATATATGGCCATAGATCCTAGATGTAGTCATGGCTAAAGAAAGAGCTCTAGAGTATTGTCTGCCTCACCTGTCACAGCCCACATGAAGGCTCCTGTGTGAATCAAGCAAGGGCCATAGGATGTCCTCTTCGACACAGTCCTGCAGTAGTCTTCTAAATGTAGGCACAGAAAACTTAATTTTATCAACCCAGACCATTCTCGGCCAGGGGTCCTCAAACTACAGCCCACGGGCCACGAACGTCCTGCTGAGGACATTTATCTGGCCTGCCGGGTGTTTTTGCCCATTTTGTTTTTTTACTTCAAAATAAGATATGTGCAGTGTGCATAGGAATTTGTTCATAGTTTTTTTTTTAAAACTATAGTCCAGCCCTCCAATGGTCTGAGGGACAGTGAACTGGCCCCCTGTTTAAAAAGTTTGAGGACCCCTGGGAGTCTAGACTCATGAAACACTGGGTTTAGTATTCTGAATGTTAACATATTACTCTAATTGTAGCTAAGCCTAGGAGTGAGGATGGATTGGCTAAATGCAGAAAGCATTAGAGTGATCATATACAAGTACACAGTAGGGAAAACACCAAAAGAGTACTTGCCATAAAAATATTTGCACAAAGGCAATATAGCCTGGAGTAAGTTCTCTTTGTACTCTAAGGATATTTAGATTTCAAGGATGTTTTGTTTTAACATGGGACGACTCTGTTGGGTCATTGTAGGCCCAGGGCACCTGTGTGGTTAGACAAGGCTGTCACTGGGCCTGGATCACAGCTTGAGATTTTCTTCTGCTGCATTCGGCTCTTATGCAAACTAGAGCTGGCCCTGTGTATTTCATTTATTTTTCATGCATACCTATCTTTGTTGCTCTATTTGCTACCTATTAATTCCTAGCCATTCTTTTTCCTTTTCTCTCAAGCTTTGTTCATTTTAAAGACTGTTGTTATTAAAAAAGGAATATACAGTTTCATCACTTAGAAATTAATCTTTCCACAGGGTTCAATATGGGATTTTGGAATCTATCCTGATTACACTAGTTATCCTTTAGTGGAGTTATTTTCATTCCATACACTTGGACTTAGAGAACTTGAACTTGGTAGGAAAATGTGGGCAAAAACATTTGAATGTGTATTTTTCATTTTGATTTGGAAATGAGAGTGCTTTGAAGATACGCTCACAACAAGGGCTACCCATAAAGAAGAAGATAAACCAAATGTCAATGGAACAGACAGAGATTCTGAAAACAAAAGAAAGTCAAAAGATTTACCCAAGGTCATTGAGCACATTTGTTGTAGTGCTGAAAATAGGCTGTCACCTAACTCCTTGGCCAGTGTCCTATACAATAGATCCCTCTGGTCAATATTTCTTATCGTGCTGTGAAGGGCAGTAGACAAACCTCTTTAGTATAACGAATGCCTTGGCTGTTTACTTGAGTTCACTTCCAACCTTAAAATCTTCTTTTCAATCAATTTTTAGGAGTATTCCAGTCTTAAAGTTTTTTCTACTTAAAAAAAATTATATAACTATATGAAGTTTAAGAAAATAAACACAAGACCTCATTTTAAAAATTATGTATGAAATTTCATGCAATTTCTATCCTTCTTCCAAGGTACAGTTTAAATACTGAACCATTCTTGTCATTCTTACTTCAATATACCAAAATTAACTATTCTGTCCTCCATGGTCCTACAAATTCTTATTATATTTATTTTAATTATATGTGTATTTATCTGGTTTATTGAATGCAGGTGATTTTTCTTATTCCTACTTGAATCTCTCATCTAGTGTACCATATGTATTTGATATAGTATGAATTTAATAAATGCTAAGAGAAAAAATGTTTATATACACGTTTAGTCATATTTTTGTTCTAGCTTCCATTGTATTTTTAAGAAGTATCATCATAGATGCAAACGCAGACCCAACGATGCACCCCATAATACATATCACACTTGGGGCTTTTCCAGCATTTTTCTTATATGGCATTTTGCTCTTGTAACTGTGCAGCAGGGAAGGAAAAATATCTTGGCTCTGCCAGTGGTAAGGTGCAGAGTAGAGGAAAGGAGAAGCCTCTGTGTCTCGATTATTTCCTTCCAACACCTGGGGAAGAACCATTTATTCATTTGCTACCCATTGTTTCTGCTGGGATTGCAAGAAATCTGGTAAAGTTCAGAAGAAAAGATGGGAATGGAGGGAATGGAAAAGGTTCAGGAGATTACTAAAATTTCAGGATTGACATTCTCCAGAAGGAACAGAATGTGTTTAAGCTACTTCTAAGATTTGCAAGGCAAATTCGAGCCACGTGGACACCACTGAGTTTCTGGCACTTCTGCAGATCTGAGATGGTCGTTATCTAAAGATAAACTGTGATGCATGTCTGATGAGGGAGCTGGAATCAGTGGTCAGTGCCTGCAGTCACTGATGTGAGAAGCAAATGCAGGGCTGAGGAAGGGAGCAAATGAAGAGCTCAGACCGGGTTGCCATCCCAGGTTATATGGAGGAGAAGAATTTAGAATAAAGGAACATAAAAGTGAACCAGGTTGGCTGCATAATGCCTATTGATCTGTGTATGTGTGTGTGTATTGCGGGGCAGTTCATCCAGCTTACCATACATATGAGTGGATATGTTAGGACATTACTGCAAGATTAGAAATTCGCACTCTGAAAAGCATAGTTTTTTGTGCTTTTTGGACTGTCTTTGTATATTTTATTCATTTAGGGGTCCTTTAATTTTTAAAATAAAAGTTATATGGAAAAATTCTTGTCTGCATTATGCTAAGGGGAACAATGACAGAGAATCTTGATCTGGTGACTTTCAAATTAATGCTATTGATTGATGGATGGGTTGATATGTTGCTGGAGCCCACAACTTTAAAAACAGACACAGCAAAGTCCGATTAAAAACAAACAAAAAAAATCAACTGTTGAGCTATTGGGACGTGGGGTTGCAGAGGACGCCATGTCTTCCCAGCGTGAGGAGATTTCATTCTAGCTTGACCGGCTTTCAGATTCTCCATTTTCCACTGAAAACACAGGCTTGTAGGAATGATATATCAGTTTCATCAGTCTACTCTGGTCTGAATTCTTAAAAGGCTTTTGGAAAATGTTCAGGGTCATGGATCACAACACATCTTCAGAGTGCTTGAACCCATCAGCCGATCATTCTCTAGCTAGTCTATTTGTGCTGACAACCGGCTGAATAAGTGACGTCACACACTGACTCACTGGTGCAGCACAGAGTCCCTGCTCTGAAACCTCCTCTTTTCTGCCTTTCTCACTCACTGTGCCCTTTCTCAGGACACCTCCTCAGGGATTCACCCTTCAGGGGACATCAGTCTCAGATGATGAGACAATCTTTCCTCCCCATAGGCCTCTTTTGTGCTTTTTTTAATCTTCGAATTTGAAAAGAGGGAAGGACAGGTGGGAGCAGAGTTTTAAAGGTGTGCAGTGTGCTCTCCAGGCCCTGCAGGGAGGGGAGGGGGAAAGGGGAAATATCAGAGAGAGGGTCCTACAGAGACTCCATGGGAGTGTGCCCCCCATCAGAGATGATCTTCCTGTAGCTCTTCTCCACTCTAACTTTGAAAGGTATTTTGTTAGTTTGTTTTAAAATGGAATGCTTTCCCCTCACAGAAGTCCATTTTATTGTAACCAGAAACTACTTTAGATTTAAAAAAAAAAATTCTCTTTAACTTTATGCTTTCATTAAAATTCACCAAACATTTGGCTGTGTGTGGTTTGAAAATGATGGTGAAAGTTGGAATTTCCCTTTTCTTTTCTTGGAAATCATGCAAATCTCACAAGGAAAACATGAAACAAACACAAATTACAGATGCAACCTGGAACTACAAAGTAAGTAAAGGGGCTTCCAAAACAAGTGGAAATTGAGCAGAGAATGTGGGAGGAGGAAAACAGAGAGAGGTCTCCCATGTTAGGAAGTGCTGGCTCATTACACCTCCCTGAGGAGAACACTGACCAAATCCCGAGTTTGCAGAGCAGGAACAGGGAGGAAGAGAAAGACTTTACACTGTCCAGAAACCCACAGTTGTTTATCTTCATTAATTTCTACACCAATTTACCTCCAAAACCTGAATGTTGAAGAGTTCTCCTCCAAGGCTGCTCCAAGATTCAGGCCATTCTCCTACCTGAATCTCCTTTGATCCTGCCTCCAAAATTTATCACATAGTTTATTTTTATTTCTTTTGGAAGTTCCTCTTCCTTTTACTGTTTTTGAATTTTTAAACTGTGTTAGATAGGATGGCGTCTAACTTCCCTTTCTTTACTTTTGTTTTTCTCTGTAGTCTCTCTCTTCTTCAAAAATTGTTCAACTCCTTCCAGGCTGCCCATTGGTTTTGCTGTCACCTATTGCCACTTACCTTAATCTAATTTAGCTTTAAATGTTGCTCAACTACAGGTGTTTCTGGCTTTAAAAATCAGACCTACTTTTGAACCAAAAACAGGTCAATTCCTTAAAAGACAATTCACCAAAAAACAATTTGCTGAAGGATCAATTTGTTGAATGGCAGTTCTTTGAAAATGCGAAGGTAACCGTTTTATAAAACTTTTTAAAAGAGAAAAATTTGCTTAAATGTATGCAATGGGTAAGAATATATTCTTCTTATGAATGTGTTAATATGTTCTTTTTAAATATATTCACTGAAAATATTATAGGAATACATTCTATTTAGCCAAATTTTAAGGAATGTTTAATGTGTTAAAAGTTAAGGATAGTTTAGCCTTATTATGAATATATTCTTCCTTTAAATATATTCATAAAAACATTTTTGAATATACCAAATACATTATTCTTATGGAAACATCCTTTCAGCATTTTATTTTTAATTTTTCAGTTTCAACCTATTCTTTTTTACAAATCCTTTGAAGTCACTTTCTGTCTTATAAATATTTTGGTATTTTTAGAGTTCAGGTTTTGCTGTGTGAGTAATGATCAAATTTACCAAATTAACAGAAAATAATTCTTTTAACTATTTCAAAAGTATATAACAATTAGTATGACATGCAACATTTGTAACATTTTTCATGGATTCCAGTATTATCAGTGCATATTGCGGTATAACATGAACACAGACAAATGCCTAAATGGGGCCAGGCATGGTGACTCATGCCTGTAATCCTAGCACTTTAGGAGGATCAGATGGGAGGATTGCTTACGGCCAGGAGTTCAAGACTAACCTGAGCAAAAGCGAGATCCCATCTTCATAAAAAAATAGAAAAATTAGCCAGGCATGGTGGTATTCAACTGTAGTCTCAGTCACTCAGGAAGCTGAGGCAGGAGGATCACTTGAGCCCAGGAGTTTGAGATTTCAGTGAGCTATGATGATGCCACTGCACACTAGCCCAGACAAGAGAATGAGACCCTGTCTCAAAAAAATAAATAAATAAATAAAGCATAAATGGTAAGGGTTTAGCTCAATGAATCTCAACGTGTATATGCCTATTGAACCACATCAAGATATAGAACATTTTCAGCACCGTGAAAACCCCTTCCCTTCCTAGTTCATAACATTCTCAGACCTCTATCACTGTAGATTAGTTTTGTCTGTTCATAACATCTTTAAATCATGTTCAGTTTGCATCTGTTCTGACTCTCTGTTGCCTCAGCTGTTGGAATCTGGGCAAAGCAAAGGAACTTCCTGCTAGTAGAAAGATGGAGGCTGCCAATCCCTGGAAAATGGAGGGTAGAGGAGGAGAGACTGAGTCAGAGAGCAGGTGTGAAGGCTCCGCAACCCTGGAGCCTTGGTTCCTCACAATTCTCTTAGACCCTGCCAAAGTAGCTGATAGTAAGTATTATAAGCATTATAAAGACTTAGTATATTCCATTGATAAGTAAATGTGGAAAATTGATGATTTGATGAATTGATCTTTTAGTGTCTTGCCTCTCATTAAATTATTCATTGGATACAGATTCAGGGTGAGACTTTCTGAGTCCTCTGTAGCCTCTTTCTTATAACATTATATTGATTAAAGGCCAGCTTTAGAACTGGAAGGATGGAGTGGGTTAAATGCACAGGCTTGGAGAACTATAAGTCAGTGCAATTCTCAGTCGAATTTTTTCATCCATCCAAAGGTAATTGTAGCAGAAATAGACTCAGCGGGTTCGTGGAGAGAGGAACATATTAACTCCTGACCCATGAGAAAGTTGGGCAGGACTGCCTGACGGACCTGGTTCTAAACAGCTCTCCCAGGACAGTGAAGTGAGGACGGCTTTTCATGGCTCCAGGTAAAACATTACTGTTTGGCATCAGATTATTTTTCGCAATAACTGTTGTCTCAGACCCTGTGCAGAAGTGTTGAGACCTGATTGTAGACTGTTTCTGTGTGAGTGGGGTGGGAGGTTGGGAAGCAAGGCAAGAAGAAAGCAAGGACAACCCAGAGTTTTCAGTCATGATCCACTGGGTGCGAGGTAATGTCATCTGCTAATTGGGAAAAGTAAAGATTTGTGAGCAAAATAGAGACCTCAGTTTTTATGAGATCACATTTGATTTTCTTACAAAATGGCAAGCAGGCAGTTGGATTTACAAGCCTGGAGCTGAGAGGAGAGAGATAAATTTAGGAATCTTCAGCCTATAGATGTTATTTAAAGTCATGAGAAAAGCAGTGTTTTTAGAACTGTGAGTCACGATCCATTAGTGTTATTACATCATTTTAGTGGGTTAAGACCAAAATTTTTTTAAAAAGTGAGTAGAAATGAATACAGTATAGTGGAATAGAAAATGTCAAAAAGAATCCTATAGACTCAGAAAATAGAAACTATTTTTTCTGAGACTGCTAATTTCGATATGTATCATATAAACTATATGTCTACAACTGTGTACATGTGTTTATATGTATTCATATGAATACACATACCTATATATCTGACATACGCATCCATTAGGGAGAGTGAAGAAGAGAAAAGGGCCCAGGACTAAGCCCCGAGTGACACCTGCACTTAGAGATCTTGTAAATGAGGAACCGGGAAATAATCATGAGATGGAGTGGCCAGTGTGGTATGATGTTTAATTCTATGTGCCAACTTGACTGGGACACAGAATGCCCAGATAGTTGATTAAACATTACTTTGGGTGTGCTTGTATGAGTGTTTCTGGATAAGATTAACACTGAAACACGTAGACTTAATAAAGACTGCCCTCTCCAGTGTGTCTGGGCCTCATCCAATTTGTTGAGGGCCTGAATAGAATGAAAGGCCGAAAAAAAGACAAGTCATTCTCTTTATTCTCTCTGCCCGGCTGTCTTCAACCTGAGACACTGATCTTCTCCCATCTTTTAACTCAGACTAGGGCTTACATCATTGGCTTCCCTGGTTCTTAGTCCTTCACACTCACACTGGAATTGTGCCGTAGGCTCTCCTAAGCCTCCAGCTTGCAGATCTTGGAACTTCCAAGCCTCTATAATCACATGAGCTAATTCTTTATATACAGCCATATTGGGTGGGTTGATGAGAGAATGGGAGGAGACAAAGTGAGCCAGGGTATATGTGTACATACAATTCTCGTGGGATGTTTGACTATAGAGGAGCTAAAACTAAAGGGGGTAGGATAGTGCAGGTTGGTTTTATTTTAAGTAAAATAATAATTTAAATAAAATTATCTTTAGAGATGAGAAAATGTGGAATTTGTTTGCATCTTAGTTCATTAACTGCAGCTCTGATGTTGCTCTGATGTTGGTTTCTTGGCTTAGATGAAGGATGGCAGCATAGGTTAACTGGGGGTGGCTGCCTGGATAGTGACATTGAGAAGGACCATGAGGCTGTGTTTGGCAGCCACATTGCTCTCCTTGTCTTAGATTGAGATGTTGGAATACAGGTAAATGAAAACATGATTTTAAAGAGGGGTGATAGTATTTAATGGCTAGATTTTGCTCAATTTCCTTTAAAAAAAAGAACAATCTCATTCACTGAACAAAAATATATTTAGTAACTACACGTCTGGGAATATACTAGGTACTGTAGGACACAAAATAAAAGATGATATTGTGTTATCAAGAAACTTTTCATAAAGGTGCGGAGTTAAGGCATATACAAACAACTAAATAATAATTTAATACCTAAATGACTGGTATAGGATTGATATAGACTGGATGGTTTTGTCTGCCCCCAAATTTATATGTTGACATCTAACCCCAATGTGATGGTGGTTAGAGATGAGACCTTTGGGAGGTGCTTAGGTCAGGAGAGTGGAGCCCTCATGAATGGGATTAGTTCCCTTATAAAAGAAGCCCAAAGTAGCTCACTCAGTCCTACCACCCTGTGAGGATACAGTGAGAAGATGGCCATTTATGAACCAAGAAGTGGGCCTTCAACAGATATCAAATCTGCCAGCACTTCAGCGGCGACTGAATTTGTGGAGTGGTTGTTTTCGGGTGTTGAGGCAGCCGGCCGTGATTGGCGATTCGTAGCATCCTCGCATTTGCAAACAGGTCAAAATGCAAATCTTCGTGAAGACCCTGACCGGCAAGACAATCACCCTGGAGGGACACCATTGAGAATGTGAAGGCTAAGATCCAGGATAAGGAAAGGATCCCCCCCGACCAGCAGAGGCTCATCTTTGCAGGCAAGCAGCTGGAAGACGGTTGCACTCTTTCTGACTACAACATCCAGAAAGAATCGACCGTGCACCTGGTCCTCCGCTTGAGGGGTAGCTGTTAATTCTGCAGTCTTACATTCACAGTGCCCAACGATGGCATTACTCTGCACTATAGCCATTTTCCCAATTTAAGTTTAGAAATTACCAGTTTCAGTAATAGCTGAACCTGTTCAAAATGTTAATAAAGGTTTTGTTGCATGGTTAAAAAAAAAAAAAAAAAAAAAAAAGATCACTTGGACTTCCAAGCTTCTAAAACTGTGAGAAATCAATTTCAGTGTTTATAAGCCACTCAGTCTATGGGATTCAGTTATAGCAACCTAAATGGACTTAGGAATGTGGAATATTGGTAATCACAACAAATTTATTAGTGCTAAAGAATGCTTCCTTGTGGAGAATTTACTTTTGAGATGCTAGCTGGGTATCCATTTATTTCATACTCAAGAGGTGTTTTTAACTATAAGTTTGATAAAAATTATTTTATATTCACTAGAAAAACCTACCTAATCTCTATTCACTCTCTCATTAGCCTATTACATTCCTAACATTAGTTTCCATTGCTTGGGTTTAAGCCCCTTGTAGAGCTAATTAAATTCCAAATACTCTAAAAGAAGAATGAGGAAACCATTATAAAGGTATTTAAAAAGTTATTTTTTTTAACATTTAAAAGGTAAAGAAATAATATGGCTCTTTTTAGAGAAGTCTCCCAAGAACCAGCGTTTAAGCATCTGTCAGAAACAGGTAAAGTTAGTAAAATGTGAAATGTAGTTAAACAAAATTATCAATATTTCCAAGTTAATTAGCTATTCTATAGAAAGAAAATGGGACCTGAAAAAGTCAATATTTTGGAGGGACAAAAAATGTTCCCAGGGCCTAAATTCTGGTCAAAAACTGGTTTAGAATAGAGAGAAGTGTTTATATAAGTTCATTCATTTCATCCTATGAATTAGTTATTTTTTCCATTTTATCGTGGAGGAAAGGGTGTGTGGAGAGGTTTTACTATAACTTGCTCAAGGTCATATAGCTAGTAAGCACTCAGGTCTTTTGACTAATCCCAGTGTTGTTGCCACGACTTTAGTCATCTCTCCATGGGAACATAAGCATCTCAGATTGAGTGATGGGCTGGACAAATTAATTGAATTTTTTGGCCAAACTATTATGACCTGAGTCTATTCTCTTTTTACCATGGCTTGAAAGTGGGTGGTACCCAAATTTTGGTGCATGGTTGACACTTGGGCAAATTGGTAACATTCAAGCATTTCACTCTATTATACCATCTTAGTCTTGACTGATATCTACTGTGGAACTGTCATCTGATTAGTTTGTTATTATCATCTAATGAGGTATATTTTAATTTTAGGATTTTCTCCCACCTTTACTGGCTGATGACCTCCATCTACTGCACCAAACGCCTTCAAGCTTAACCTATCAAACACATTCCAAATATAGAAAAATAACATCCTTGGGACACCAGTAGTTTGAGCCTTTCGATAGCATATCAAACACCCCCATACTGAAGTGTCACAGGGGGTATGAGCAAAGCTGGGAACTAATGAAGCTGACCTGTCTACCAACTTCTGGAATTTTTCTTAAGGTTTTCAGGCAACATGATTTAAAATTCTTAATGTGTTAGGTTGCTGCCAGAAAAATAATATTTGGCTTCATTTTATGGGGGAATACACTTCAGTTCATATGTAGATGATGTCATCTCATGTGAGATTTCTCTAATTATTAATACATATGTTCTCCCCATTGTAGGCACTAATGGCGTGGCGTGATAGTTAAAATCCTGCCAAAATTTTATTACGGCCATGAGTAACTTGTCTTCCCAGGTGTATTATACATGGCAATATGTTGGGAATTAATTTTTCTTATAGGTTTCAGCAATAAGAAGCCTGGATTCTATTCCTGAGAAATCGGGTAAAGGACATTGTATAATTAGAATGTGTTGGGGGAAATGCTGCCTGGCTCTGAAAGAGGAGAGATTTTTTTCCTTTATTTTTTTTGTTTTAATTTGTCTCTACAGCCCCATATCTTTAGTACCTATGCCCAGGAGTAACCCAAAGTCCAAAATCCTCCAAGAACTGGATAAAAGACATTGAATTTATTATGTAGTTTGACTCAGAATTAGGGACCATTGTGAGTATTAACTTGTAGAGCTCGTAGTATAGTGTGAAATGGTATTTTGTCAGTTCAGGATATTATATTCTCATCAAGATATTTTTAAACCATCAACCTTCCCTCCTTGGGCAGATTTTGTAGTTTCTGTATCTGCTTACCAGATACCAGACATAAGAACTCCATTAAGGGGATTTCTATGGCAACGATATGGCCTTTCTTGTCATGTCAAATGAAACTAGTTTTGTCTTCTCAATATTTATACCTGTGTATCACTGTCTGTGAAGCTGCCCATTTCTTGGTTCCAGACAGAGAATAAAAAATGTTTTCTTTTTTTTGACGAGCTAGAACAGTTCTTCCCTAGACCACCAATCTCAGGAGACGTTTTCCTGAGTTAGGCTTTCCTACTGGCTGAGAAGTTTGAGTTTCTCTGACTTGACCTCCTTCTTTTCCCATCCTAGTCACCTTATAATTCCCAGTTTTAACATCAACAACCATTCTTTCTTTGCACCCTTCTCAAATTAGGCTTTTCCCTTTCATGAAAGGGTCTGTGATGCACCTTTTTCCTGGCTGAGTTTCTCTTGCTTTCTAATTGTTCTGGGTCCTTTTCTCCTAACACATTTTAATATGGTATTTCCCTGCAGCTATTTCTTTGACACTCTTCTCTCTTTTCCTGCCTTCTTTAGGAAATTCTTACCTCCTGACTCATACCTTTACACACTTCTGTGCAGGTGGCTCTCATGGTTATCTCCAGCTCTAAGCTTGCATTCAATATATTTCTCTACATTTTCTTAAAAAAATTGTTTTAATAGAAAATTTCATATACATACAAAGAAGAGAGGATAATGCCATGAATTCCCACATTCTCATCATCTAGCTTAACAAT
The DNA here is from genome assembly GCA_008086735.1 of Cheirogaleus medius. Lineage (NCBI taxonomy): Eukaryota > Metazoa > Chordata > Mammalia > Primates > Cheirogaleidae > Cheirogaleus > Cheirogaleus medius. The sequence continues at coordinate 89,613,150 of VBSM01000361.1, forward strand.
TGTCAATATTTTGCCAGTCACGTTTCATATATGCCAGATCCAGGTATAATTATTTCAGAAAAGAATATATCATATATAGGTAGTGCTATGAATTTTCTAATGAGTCACCTAATTAGGCGCACGATAGTTTGTCTTATGTTATTAATGCTAATGTGTATCATTTCTTTACATTGAGATCTCTGATTTCTTTCACTTCTGCATTTCTAATTCAAAATCAATGTCTAAAAATTAATTTCTCCTCTTTCCCTTCTCTCTAGACTCACTTTCTTCTCTTGACTTCCTTGTTTATGATTAATTGTTTCCCTTAATGGTCTTCTTATTGGGCAGAAGAGAATTCTTGATAATTTTTAATAATTATTATAATAATTATGTAAATATATAATTATAATTATTATATAATATATGTTACATAATTATATAACATATATACTTATATATTGTTATATATAATAATACAGAAATATATATTTTTATATAATTATATATAATAATTATATACAATTATATATAATAATTATTATATTATATAATTATATATATTATATACTTAATAATATATTATATATTATATAATAATTATATATAATTATTATAATAATTATATTATTATAATATATTATATAATATATAACAATATATAATATATATTATTATAAGAATAATTAAGAATTATTATATTATATCATTATAATAATTATATATTATTATATTAATTATTATAATATAAAGAATAATAAATACTTAATAATAATAATTGTTAAGATTATAGAAAAAAGTCATAAAATACAGACTGACTTAGCATTAGATATTGAGTCTATTTTGGCTTAAACATATAATAAATTGAATACAGTATTTACTAGTCAGTAAGGTCAGGGATATCAGTAATATAAGCTGAAAGAATATTTTGATTTTTCTTCAATATGATAAATCAATTGAATCCATAATTATTACACTCCAAATTCTCTAAATGGGTATTAGAAAAAAATAAGCCAATGGGAAATAATCCTCTTTTCTTTAATAGCTTTAGGTAAGATGGAAAACTCATAACCATGCCTGCTTCTGACACAGTTAACTCAGAATGAGACAACTGTATGGCATATTTTATTTGCTCTCAGACCAAACATCCCAGAAAAATGGTCAGTTAACAAATCATAATTCAGTAGGAATCATCAGCATCAACTCGGACGACATATACATTATTTTGTAGAACACCACAAGAACAAAATGTCTTGGATCAAAAAGTAGGTGAACAGGGGCTTCGTGATTAATGCTGCTTCCATATTATTATTATTATTATTATTATTTTGTCTATAATGCCACCCAATAAATAGACTTAATTTCTTTTTTAAAAATTTTATTTATTTTTATTTCAAAATGTTAAGTGGATACAAATGTTTTGGTTACATGGATTTTTTTTTTAATTCTTGATGCATGGCTATAAGTGTGCCCATCATCCAAATAGTGTTCATTGTACTTATTAGGCATGTTTTCATCCATTCCCTTCTCCCCCTTACCCCTACTTGATTTCCACTGAGTTTTACTTCTGTCTGTTCAAATATGTGCTCATTGGTTAGTTCCAATTTAATAGTGAGTACATATGGTATTTATTTTACATTCTTTAGACATGTCACTTTGAATAATGGTTTCCAATTCCACCCAAATTGTTGCAAAAGGTATTAATTCATCCTTATTTATGGCTGAGTAGTACTCTACGGTGTATATATACCACATTTTGTTAATCCACTCATGAATTGATAGGCACTTGGGTTGATTCCACATCTTTGCTATTGTGAATTGTGTTACAATAAACATTTTAGTGCATGTATCTTTTTAATAAAATGACTTCTTTTCCTTTGGGTAAATACCCAATAGTGGGACTGATGGATCAAATGTTAGGTCTTCCTTTAGATCTTTGAGGAATCTCCATGCTGTTTTTCATAGAGGTTGTACTAATTTGCAGTCCCACCAACAGTGTATAAGTGTTCCTTTCTCTCTGTATCCACGCCGGCAGCTATTGTTTTTTGACTTTTCAGTGAAAGCCATTCTAACAGGGGTAATGTGATATCTCATTGTGGTTTTAACTTGCGTTTCCCTGATGATTAATGATGTTGAGCATTTTTTCATATGCTTATTGTCCATTTGTCTATCGTCTTTTGAAAAGCTTTTGTTCATGTCTTTTGCCTACTTTTTAATGGGATTGTTTTTTTCTTTCTGGTTCCTTTTTGTTCTTTGTAGATACTGGTTATTAGCTCTCTATAAAATGTATAGCTTGTGAATATTTTCTACCATTCTGTAGGTTGTCTATTTGTTCTGTTGATTATTCATTAGCTGTGCAGAAGCTTTTTTTTAATTTATTTATATTTTTTTATTTTTGCTTTTATTTCATCATATAATGGGGGTACAAATATTGTTAGGGTTACATACATTGCCCCTACCACCCCTCCCCCCCCACATGTCAGAGCTTCAAGCGAGTCCAATCCCCAGGTGGCCCAGGCAAGGCACACATTATGTAACTCTACACTTCCTCCCCCCTCCCGCCTGCCCTCCATCCAACATAAGATTTTTTTTATATATATATTTTGGATACATTGTATATCTTTGCCTCTCCCTAAGAAGGGTTAGAGGTATGCCCTTCCCCCTGACAATGCTCGCCACATCCCTATGATGTGGGTCTTGCCCCCCCCAACCCTAGTGTACACCACCACCATTTGAGAAGCTTTTAACTTTAATCAAATCCCATTTATTTATTGTTGTTGCTGTGATTGCTATTGAGGTCTTCTTCATAAATTCTTTGCCTAGGCCAACATCTAGAATAATTTTTCCTACATTTTCTTCTAGAATTCTTATGGTTTCATGCCTTAGATTTAAGTCTTTTATCTATCTTGAATGAACTTTTGTGAGTGTTGAGAGATATGGATCCTGTTTTATTCTTCTGCAGGTGACTATCCAGTTTTCTGAGTACCATTTATTGAATGGAATTTCTTTTCCCCACTGTGTGTTGTTGTCTGCTTTGTAAAAGATCATTTGGTTGTAAGTGGATGGATTTATATCTGGGTTCTCTGTTCTATTCCATTGGTCTATGTCTCTATTTTTGTGCCAATACTATGCTGCTTTTGTTACTGGAGGCTTGTGGTATAGTTTGAAGTCTGGTAATGTGATGCCCCCGGATTTGTTCTTTTTGGTTAAGATTGCTTTGGCTATTCGGGCTCTTTTCTGGTTACAAATGATACATAGAATTATTTTTTTTAGATTTGTGAAATATGATGTTAGTATTTTGATGGGAATTGCATTGAATCTGTAAATCACTTTGAGTAGTATGGACATTTTAGCAGTGTTGATTCTACCTATCCATGAGCATGATATGTTTTTTCATTTGTTTGTGTCATCTGTAATTTCTTTCGTCAGTGTTTCATCATTCTCTTTGTAGAGACCTTTCACGTCCTTGGCTAGGTATATTCCCAGGTATTTTATTTTCTTTGTAACTATTGTGAATGATATGGAGTCTTTGGTTTGACTCTCAGCTTGACTGTTATTGGTGTATAGAAATGCTACTGATTTGTGCACATCGATTTTGTCAACTGAGACTTTGCTAAATTTATCTATCAATTCCGGGAGTCTCTTGGTGGTATCTTTGGGGTGTTCTAGATATAAGCTCATATCCTCAGAAAAAATGGATAGCTTAACCTCCTTTGCCCTCAGTGGATATCCTTTATTTCTTTCTCTTGCCTGATTGCCTTTTTTTTTTTTTTTT
>VBSM01000361.1:89617000-89632162 GCA_008086735.1 Cheirogaleus medius
CCTCCCAGAGTGCTAGGATTACAGGCGTGAGCCACCGCGCCCGGCCGCCTGATTGCCTTTTAAACTGTTTGATATTTTGAAGTTCAGTGTGGGAGTCCTATGGCCAATTCACATATGCTATTGCTTACTTTCTAAAGGAAATCCAGATGTCCAATGTCACTTGGTAACATTGATTTTTAAGGCAAAATAAAGCTTGCAGAGAGCAGATAGTGGAATGTTGTTAGTGGTTTGTGCAGATGATAAAATCTGTTGTCAACAACACTATCAGAATTTCACTTTCAGGACTATTCAAGATAGTTCACACAGTTCTAGGATTACTGATGCACTCAAAAATTATGAGCAGACTTACAAGTGGCTATCAACAGTGCATTACTTTTTTTCTTGTTAAAAGAGCAACTGAAACAGAGTTTTTAATTTTAGTTTGGCGTCTTTACATTTGAAAGAAAGCTTTTAACACTTGTCAGCATTTGCTGAAAGTAAGGTTAGCTATAAAAAATGGGGAAAGAAAAAAGAATAGTGCTTACAAGAAACAGATAGCAAACTCCTTAACCAGTGATATTTAGAAATAAAGTTAAAAAAGTTTGAGTTAAAAATGTATAATTCAAATTAGCCACTGCTTTAGAAAACAATGATACAAAATAAATGCCCCAAGGAACAAGGAAATAATGTGAACCAAATTATATGGGCACACTATTGATAATTAGCTGCTACCCAGCATGGCCTGACTCTCAATTTCTACCCATCATTCTACTCCAAATCATTTTGTGCCAATCAGTGATATAGCAATTTGCACATAATTTGGGGTTGACAAGCTAGTGTTGTGCATAGAATAAATATTAGTCCAGGTCTTCCACTATGATTGATGAAGAATCAGTGATGCAGTTTTCCCAATTGTCTAAGCTAGATACCCGGCTTCTCTCAGTTGGCTATGCCTTACTTTGTTTGCATGTTATTGCATGTCGGACATCAGATTATAAACATTATGCCAAGCCAAAGATTGCCATCAGATTTTACCTTTAATACTTATAAATTTGGGAGAATTCCTGTGTTCTTAAGAACTCCAAAACATTTTTAAAGTTCCTGATTTTTTCTTTTTGTAAGGCTGGAAGACCCTTAAAGTAAGGAACAAGGTCAGTTCTTTCCAAGGGGCTTTATTGACTCCATAAAGTCATCCTTAGTTGCATTTAAACTGTTTGGTCATATCAGATTCTATACACATTCTCAAATAATACATTCCAGTCAAAGCCTTGAAAATACTGTATAACCAATGTTTCCAGTGGTCTCCTGTTACAAGGCAAGCAGATTCTTACTGAACTTATGCAAATAACTATATTGTCATAAAATAAGAATACTCACTAATAGCTTCTGAATTCTGGAGGGATCAGGTAGGGAAAAAAAGGAATTGCTTAATCTTTGTTCACAAAGGTATACTTTATCAAATTGTTGTAAGTTATTGATAGCTTAAGGGAAAAGAAAAAGGTTTTCTTAAATCTGAAAAGCAAAACATTGAAGGGCCAGCTATATTTCAAAGAAAAAGACTATAAAAATTAATCATCTGTTTGTTCAGTCTCATGTAATTAATTCTTGTTCTGCTTAATGTTGGGTTAGCAGTTTTATAAAACAATGAATTCCTTCATTACAATTCTGAAAATTCTTATCCATTCCAATGGTATAATCTTAAAGTTAGAAACCTGTACTTGTCAGATTATTTTTCATGAATTTTCTTGAAGATGAAACACTTTAGGACTATAGTTCCTTACAAAAGCTTTTAGAACCTCAGAGGAAAACAATTATCGGTCTAAGGGTGACAAGGCTTAAAATGGCCATGGTTAAAGATCTGATGAGAGTTCATTACATTGATGATAAAAATGACAATAAAATTTGGTTATTTCTGTAGTCTACAACATTTTAACACAAAACCAAAATTATGACTGATAACATCAGGATATATCAGATTTTTAGTAATTTCATACAATTTCTGAGACAATAACATATCCATACCAATATAACTCAAATGAGGTAAAACATCATTTCTTATTGACAAGGCTTCCCATGCAAATGTAATATATCAAATTAAATAAGTCTAATTAGTTTAATATCCTTTTTTTATAAGGAGTGAGAATAATTCTTTTGATATATTCCAGGAGCCCTGTGAAACTCCCAAAGTTAGTTCAAGGATTAATTGAGACTTAATTTAGGATTTGATTTTGGATGTTTGTCAAAAATATCAAAGGTTTAGACAGTTGGATCAAAAGACAATCATAGGTCACTGTGAAATAATAGACATTCATTTAAGCAGAATGATAATTGAAAGACATCAAAGGCAAATACAGAAAGTCACATAGTTTTAATAAAGCAGATTAAATTTTCTTAAGTATTCAAGAACATAATAACATGAAGTACAGGAAATTATTTTGGTAAAACACAGGAATTTTTTCTCCTAAGTGAGTTACTTGAAAGGTTAAGGAAAGTCATAATCAGTGTAAAAGGGAAGACCAGATTCTAAGTTTTGCATCAATGGACCTTTGACATTAAAGCTCACTATTTCAAAAAATAAGTTATAAGCATGACCACACATAAAACTCAGTTTCTAATATTCTTCTTCCAAAAACCATCTACTTCTACAGGTTTTTTATATTCATTCAGTTTTGTTCTATACTCTTCCTCTTTCCCATTGTGGAACAACCAGTCATTCTACTTTAAGACAAAAATTCATTTCTTTTTCCTTTTAAAAATAATTCCTGATACCACATAGTTTCACTTACCAAAAACATATATTACTTTCCCTACAAACAGAGTTGTTTCCCTTATTATTTCTACTTATAATTGCCATATATAAATTAGAATTCTTAACTCTTAGTAACTTTAATTTTTAGAAGTTAAGTTTGTGTTTACCCATAGTACAGTTTTTCAATGTGGCATAGGACATGTTTGTTAACAAAGCAACATATATTTTTTTCTTCTGCAATAATATGTTAAATGTGGCAAAACTTATGTTCAACAATTAATGTTTCAGTATTTTATCTGGTTTGGAAAAGATCTAGATATTTAATGAATATTCATTATTAATTTAACTTAGTGAAACTCAAAAGGTATAAGTTATCAAAGAGATTTGGGAATCTATTTTTAAGTAGACATAACACCAAAAAAAGTTATCCATCATCAAGTTATTTCCTATAGCTATTTAAACTACAAGTGCATGTTAGGCAGTAATCATGAAAGCAAAAATCCTAAAAAGTTAAATACATGTTGTTTTTGTTTGTTTTATTACTGTGTTTTTTAGTTTTTGCCAGGTACAATAATATAAAATTCACTAATTTATAAAGAATATCTGGATCCAAATTGTATTTCTGGTCAACGAAACAAGATTTTCATCATAGATAGCTAAAACTTTTTACTAATATTTGTGAAAAGGACTTTTAAGATTTTTTTATTTGCCAGTTTACAAATACTGTTGACCATTGGACAACATGGGTTTGAACTGTGCAGGTTCACTTATACGTGGGTTTTTATTTCAATGAAACACAGATCAAAAATACAGTATTTGTGGGATGTGAAAACTGTGTATATGCAGGGCTGACTTTCGCAGGTTCCACTGGGAGGACTTTGGCATTTGAGTATGTGTGGATTTAGGTGTACATAGGGGTGGGGATTGTGGTGGGAGAGTGGGAGGATAGGGAGTGGGTGATGATGGTGGTGGAACCAATCCCTCAGGTACACAGAGGGATGACTGTAGTTCTCCTTTTCTTCTGATGAGTCATATACCCTAATTCTGCATTTCCAGAGGGATGGCTCTTAGGTAAGACGATGCATAAAATTTACATCTCAAATGCACAGAGATTAGAACTTAGTCTTAAATATCTTTAGTTTTGGAAATAAAGAAGGATGTAGGTAAAGATCAAATTAAGATATGATGGATATGATGTCCAGGAAAAGCACCGTAAACAAAGGTAGAATTTGCTACACAGATTTAAGCCGATGCCTTTCCATTGTAGGTTCTAGTGACTTAGCCCTTCTCTTTCTGTTGCAAAATGTGAGACACCATTAAAAATGCATATTTCTTTTATGGATTCAAATTTTTCTTACAAATGAGTCTCAAAATAACTAACTGAAAATCGTCCTTATGCCAGAAAGTCATACTTTGGAGACCAATTCCGTTAGATAGGCTGCTTCTTAACTCAGCTTGTGTTTCTTTAACTAGATTACTGAGTTCAGAGCAGAGGTCATAAATGAACAGGACAAATGAAGCATCTTCTATGCCTGGACTCAGCATAGATAGACTAGAATGTTTTATAAACATTACTTTTAATCTTGCCTTAAAGTCACAAACTGGTTCATCCCTTTTCTTTTCATAAGATTGAATGACAGACCAGTCAGTTTTGTTTTGTTTTTGAGGAAATACTTTAGGAATGGATTCTAAGAAATTGTTTATTATTTTCTTAATTCCCCCCTTTTTTTGTCCATCCTGAAAGAGTCAGTAGTTTGGTCTTTGATACTTTTCTCAGGTACCTCCCATTTGGCTTCAGCCACGTATTTTCAGGGTTTACCAGTTCCCAGCATCATGTGAATAGACTGGTAAAGATGAAAGAGTCTTGAATGATGTGTTGTGATGAGAATTCTAAACTTTTTTGGCAACTACCTGGGGGTTTTCTTTGGAACAAGGAAACAGTTCACTCTTTCTCTGATCTCATGATTTTTATCAACCTATAAGGATGTTCAAAGAAGCAGACCTAATTGTTCTGAAGGCTTAACTTCATAAGGCATTTGTTCAGCTTTATTTTTATCTTTAGGGTGGCAAGGTAACTAATCTATAAGGTTAGTAGATTCAGAGTAGGCATAGAAGGAGAGAGAAAGAGGGAAGATGCAGTTGGAGTTAAGTCTGTCAATGTACAACTATTTCTAATCAATTAGTTGCATAAAAATCTCATTTGCCTTTTGTAAGGAATTTTTTAGAGATGTAATTTTCGGTATGCTTAGCCCTTTAGAAGCCTCCACATGCTAATCAAAGATACATTTCATTGTTTCTGAGGCATTTGGGATCCCTTTTTATTCTGTTGTGCCTTCCAAATGGACAATTTTTTCTAGGTTAAAACTTTCACACTGTGATGACTGTAACTCTAAAGTTACATTTGTTAAGGTTCATCCATTCCTCTAGAAAAGTACAGGTTCTGAGTCCACAGTTCTTATACATGAAATAGTGTGGAGTTCTCTATGGAGAAGTTCTGGACTTCTTAGATGCAGATAAACACATGATTCCCTGTCTTCTTATACTCTAACCTACAAAAGACCTCCTTGCTGGATTCAGTCTAATTTCTGTCTGACCAGTCAGACATCTGAGGCCCCTCCTCTGCTGCATCTTCCAAATCTAGTCCAGATAAAATATGCTCAAATAAATTTAGAGAACTGGACGCAAGTTGTGGAGCTTGCATCTAAGAGGTATGTACTGGTGGTGATCTCTAAATGTGCAGCTAGAAGTAGTGAGTACAAGAGTCTCAGCAGGTTACCTATGCCTGTTTACTTGTTGCTCCTGAGAGTCAGCACTGGGCGGGGAGTGCTCCTCCAGATCCCACTTCTGACACCAGAACTATAAAAAGAAAAAAAAAAACTTTAGACAAAATAAATTTAACAGAGTTTAAGCAAAGAATGCTTTGCGAATCACTTGGAACCAGAAGAGTTTCAGAGAATTCTACTGCAGCAGCAGGGCTAGCAAGGTTTTATAGGCCTACACATAAGTAAGATGAAGAAAATGTATTTGATTGGTTAGAGGAGTTTAGGTAGAGGTTAGTTAGCAGTTTCTGATTAATAAAGTCTCTAGTTTCATTTTACTGTTGTGTTGTACTTTAGTTTGTTTATGCAGGAATTTAAAGCTCTAGAGCCACCTCAGCCTAATGGCCTCCAAAGTTAAAAATTTTAACAGTGGGAAAATGGTTATTTAAAGTGTGATTGCCTTTGAAACTTGTGTTTGTTGCTCACCATATTTCCTTCTAAATAATAGGGACAATTACAAAAAAGTAAGGCTGGTTTACTTACACTCACTTGAAACAAAAAGAAACATCTCAAAACATAGGTTTTTTTTAAATTTTAATACTTATTACAAAGTTATTGTAATAAGAACAATGTGTTGTTGGTTAAAGTATAGAAACATAAATCAGGAGAATAGTACAAATGGCCCAGAAATAGACCCAGACAAATAATAAACTGATATTTGACAAAGTGCAAAGGCAATTCAATGGAGAAAGGGTAATCTTTTCAATAAATGTTTTAACTAAAATTTTGCTTTGATGGTCCTGTTTAGTATGTGAAGAAGGAAAAATACTGAGTTAAAGTCAATATATTGTTTATCAGTAACTCTTCACTATGTAGAAATATATTTGTTTTATTTATTTCTTGTCCCGATAGAGAAACGCAGAGGAGGAATTAAAAGCTAATCAAAGATCGAAAGAGTAAAGGCCTGAATAAAAGCATAACAAAACTAGATGATAATATTTTGATCTAGTTAATATTTCTACTTTTGCCATTTGGGGAAACAATGGTATTGCAGAAATCAAAAAGGCAGCACTTTGTGGACTGATTTTTCTGGTTAGAAACTGATTTTCTGGTAGAAACCCAACTCTTTTGTTACAGAGAGGCAACGTAAACTAAGCACCAGCCCCCCTACCACTACAAATAGCTGATATCGTCTGTATGTCCGAAAAAATGTACACTTCATAGTAATTGGGCCATGTGGGCTTTGAAGACATTTCTGAATAAGGAACAATGCTCATGCCTCCACTGCCCTCTCTGTATGGCTGAGTTCCTATCTGTTATCAGCATTAATTTTAATAAGCAATTTCTAAAATCTAACAGAAATTTATTTTAACATTTTCCTTGTTTTGTGTACTAAACCTAGTAGGGAAATAATGTTCCTCAAATTTTATAGACAGATAACTGAGGTACAGAGAGATAAAAGTGTACATTAATATTAGAAAAAGCTGGTAAAGTGAGCTGCGTAATGAATTTGTCAGCTCTTGGTATCTTTGTAGAAGTTCAGATCTATTCTTGGTGTTTCCTCTGTCTGCTGGAATTCACCTAAATATTAGAAGTTTACAGACTGTGGAGGGGAGGACCCAAGAGAAGCCCACAAAGTAGACAGAACTATACACAGACAGGTAGGTATTCCTTGAAGAAGTGAATTGGATTCTGGGGTCCATCTCACTTTGTCAGCTAATAGAAACTACCCTTAAATAGCACAAATAGATAAAGGACTTCTGCTATGTTCATTTAATAAAAAGCCTAGTGTTTTGTGCCATCAAGTTAAATGGTTTGTGTGTGTGGAAATTAACTTCAGTCAGAATTAGCTTTTGGATACAGAGAAATTTAAGGTATATGAAGGAAATAACCACACTTGTTTCCAAAGCAACAGGATCTTTTCCCCCTGAGCTTAGTCCCTAAATGTCAATTTGATGCTTTCACTCTAAGTCTTAAAATCATCTTAGCTAATGCTAATACCATTTATAACTTTTCAGAATTCTAACAGACATAAACAACCCCAGACCTCAGTGTAGTGAAAAAAATAAATGATTAACACTTCAACCAATTTTGGAAGATATAACTTAAGATAAAAACAAAGAGCTAAAAGATATTTCATTGTTGTTGTTTTCCCTTTTAGATCTTCTTTATGTTTCCTCAGAGATAAAACAGGGCATTTGAATAAAAAATATGGTAAGGTAGAAATGTGCCTAAAAGATAAAATAATGGAGACATTTCTTATGTGTTAATAATCTCCCAGTCTTTGAGGACTTTGAATCCAGCCACATATTTTCCTGGGTTGGATAATTTCTAGTAAAATTTCAAATCTAATACTGTGCTGTGTTTAGGACCCTTTAAAAATACGAGTGTTAAAATAGCTCTCCTTATTTTAAAATAACACTCTATATTTTTTAAAATATTGAATTTTGGCCCCCAATTGTGCAGATAACTGTTTTAAAAAGTTTTCAGGGAATTTTGGTATCATTTATACTTGATAATCAAAACTTTAAAATGCCTTTTTTTCCCTAAATTCTACAAGGTGATGGTGATAAGGAGGCACTATCTTTTATAATATTACTTCTTGAATCTCAAGAGAAGAACAATAACAGTCTTGAAAAGCAAGACAATAAAGATATACCTTCCTTAATTGTATGAATACAGTCATCTGCAGCGTAATGATATTTCGGTTAATGATGGACAGCATATATGACAGTGGTCCTATAAGATTATAATATTGTATTTTTATTGTACCTTTTCTATGTTCAGATATGTTTAGATACACAAATACTTATCACTGTGTTACAATTGCCTACAGTGTTCAGTGCAATGACATGCTGTACAGGTGTGTAGTGTAGGAGCAATAGGCTATACCATATAGCCTAGGTGTGTAGTAAACTATTCTATCTAGGTTTGTGTGCACTCTATGATGGTTGCACAATGAGAAAATCACCTAACAGCTCATTTATCAGAGTGTATCCATATCATTAAACAACACATGACTATACCAAACTATCAAGGATGGGACTATGTATGGTCTACAGCTCTCCATAGAAATTTCTGTAAACAGTTGAAAATGCTACAATATTGAGGCCTGGAGCTCTGAAAACAGCATGTAGCTAATGGCTCCATTCAAGGGAATTGTCACTTCTATATTGTCCTTTTCATTAGTCACTGCCATTCTTCTGTTTTGCCAGTTTCATTTTTCCTCCAGGCAAACATCCTGTAAGGCATTAAAAAGAAGGGTGGGAGACTAATTAGTGTGTCAAGGAGAACTAGAGGTTTGGTGAGAAAATTCAGAATCTCATTTTCCTTTCCCCCCTTAGAATTGATTTTGCTGTCACCATTTAAAAAATAACAAATGGATGTGCTTCTATTATTTGATGGAGATAAAGTACTTCTTCCTCTCCAAGTATAGTTTGTTACAAATTCTATTACCCAAATATACATTTCAGAACCAAAATTATTAAAAATTTTGAATACGTCTTAAATAGTCTAATTATTTGTGACTATGAAATGCATCGATTTGCCTTTGTTTATATATGTAATTAGGATAAATCCAAATAGAAGTGAGATAAAAGATATATAATCAGATTAGAGTGCTTGCCAGGAAAGTAATGATTTTTTTAAAAGCTATGCATCATGTAGAAAATTTTGAAATCTTCTATTTAAAGAGTTCTATTTATATGATTTATTTAGTTGCAGATTGAATCAGAGATAAGATGTTGTTGTTGTTGTTGTCTTTAATCCACCTCTAGACTTCTGTCCTTCCAGATAGAAAGTTTTCTTTATAGTGTGGTTTGAGAATGTTGACAGGAAGGTTTCACAGGTTAGCTCTTATTAATACTTTTTTTTTTTTTGAGGAAGAAAGTGGAAAGGCAACCGTTCTCTCTATAGATGCTTTATATTTGATACTGAGAAGAAGATGAAATTTGATTGTTTCTATTGTTATCTTTTTTTGATTGATATTGACATCCTTCCCATTTGTGCCTCAGTGATATGGAAAAGTTAGACTCTTGCCAGGGGTATCATTAATCTGAGGCGTTACGTATTGATGACCCGAAGGTTAACCCTATACCGAAGCTTCACTATTTTGTAAGCTTTGCCGGTTTATGCTCTTTTCTCTTGTCCTGTGTCCCAAGTGATCAATTTCTGTCAGGCCTGTTTATTTCCAACTGGATTGCTTTTTTATACAGTTCGATTCAAAAGAGATTTATTTATTCTCCTCGTCCTTCCTCTGGAATGATACCCTGATCTTATTTTACTATATTATTTTATTTATTTATTTCAGTAATTTGGTGACAAATAATTCATAATATTCTTCTGAGGTTTTATCCCTCCCACCCTGCTTTCTTGTAGAAAGTTATTTTAATGATAATATAATGTGATTGGTTAACAGCAAACTTACAGGATCCATGAATGAAGGAGTTCTGTTCTTTCAATTAGGAAGTTAGTCTGTCCTTCCTTTTTTCCTTCCTTCCTTTCTTTATTCCTTTCTTTTTTTTGTCCTATTATATGACAACTTTGCTATAGGAAATCAACTTTTAATTCTTTATAATGGGGGTGGGAAGGTGCCAGCAGGTGGGGGAGCACCGGGTTAGGAATCAGAGTGAATTCCTACACCCATAACTAAAAAGATCAGATAGTCCTAAAGAAAAGCAGGCAATTGTCCCTTAAGGAATGGGTATAATTTTCCCAGAGTCCCTTCAAGGTCTGATTTTCATGATCACCTGTGGAAAGAGGGACAGACAAATCTTCGTCTTCTCATGGGGCTTTCAACAACTCGGTTGGAAACTAATGGACTTTATCAATTAAAAATAATTCTCTTCTCCTAAGGAAGAAGTGAAGGGAAATTGTTAGGTGTTAGAAAATAGAAGACAGTCTAGGTAAGTACTAAGCGAAGAATCAGGGCAGGCAGAGCAGGAGAATCCGGGCACTGAGTCCTGGGGGAGAAGCTAAGGGCCTTGCCCTGGGGTCAGTTTCATCTGAGCCTCACCCAGGCTATGTTACTTTGAGCACATTCCCCAAACCTTTTGACTCCCAGTTTTCTTTATTTGTGAATAGAAAAATAATATGTATTTCTCAGGGTTATTGTGAAGATTAAAGGTGACAGCATTTTCCATGGACTGTGTCTCCTTAAAGACAGGGATCTTGCCTTTTGCATCTTTCTATGCCCCAGAATCTAATACAGCGCCTGGCACATGGTAGGTGCTCAGTAAACATCTAGTTGAAAGGAATGAAAGGGCAAGGAACATAAAAGAGGAGATATTAAAGAAGTAGGTCAGGAAGATAAGCAGGAAAACAAAGGAAGAAAAGTGGAAAGAGTACAAAAGAATAGGTGAAGGATGGAGAACTGTTTGGCTGTGATGTGCCCTGGAGCCACTGTCTCACCTTCTCATGTCTCCTGGGAGTGGGGGCTCTTTCACTGTTTTTTTCTAAAGCCATCAAAGTGGACATTGGAAATACAAGAAAGAAGTATGGGGTGTTAAGTGCACTGGGGGTAAGGTTTCTTTTCAAATAAGTTTATAAGCCAGACCCCACTTCCCTACCCCGCCAAATGTTGATGGTAATTTGTTCAATATTCCTATTTCAACCTACCTATTCATGAGAACTGCAGGGTCATTGCCACCAATCATACTGATCCACATGTGGCAACCTCTAAGATTATCCAATGTGTCATTGTCTTATTCAGGCTAGCAAGCACCGAGAACTAGTGGTGAGTCTTGCTGCTTGTTTTCTCAGTAATTTTCATTAATCTGCATTTGACACTCTGATAAATGCTCATGAGTTGTAGATGGCCAGTTCACAAAGGTCACCTAATGTCAGCTCAGCCCATGGTGCACTGCAAATGAATCCCGACTACAATGCAGTGGCATTTTGGTGCTTTACTTATCATAAGTTTTGAGTAGTTTTCTCACACTTCACCCCTACAAAATACATCATGTCATAGTGGATTTGGGGGATCACTCTTCTCTGTTTACATCAAGATCAAGAACTTGATGTTATCAGGGAATTTCCTATGAAGAGCTACTTTTGATATTTATTCATGCCTCAGAACTCAAAATAATAAAATCATATATGCTAATCAGAGAAAGAAGGCACAGAGATGGACATTTCATAAATCATCAATATATGAGAAGGTACCTAATTAAAATACAACTAAATAAAACAACAGCAAAATTCTCAAAATAAAATCAAGGTATATATTTTAAAAAGCCAATATTGTAAACTAAATGCAAGACCTGGGCACCTGTTGAGCAGAGTATAGATAAATGAGAAAAAGAACCTTTACATCCAGCTCAGAGGCATTTGCCTCCTATATTTTAGGGCCATCATCACGGCAGGTTCCCAGCCACCACTGAGCACTGGTTGGTCAGGGACTGTGACCTCGGGGTTC
The DNA here is from genome assembly GCA_008086735.1 of Cheirogaleus medius. Lineage (NCBI taxonomy): Eukaryota > Metazoa > Chordata > Mammalia > Primates > Cheirogaleidae > Cheirogaleus > Cheirogaleus medius. Next base: position 89,628,903 of record VBSM01000361.1, read on the forward strand.
TGACAAGTGATGGCAGCTGCACTGTTTTCTGGTCATTCTTTTAGCTCCATGGAAGTAGCTCTTCCATGTGACGTTGATGCAGAGGAGTGATTAAGTGACCCAGTTTGCAGCTTTCCTTCCCATAACACAGATAATGTCTATGTTCAGTCTATCAATTTCATGCCCTTTGTATATATTAAATTTTCAGAAGATTTCTAATGTGTGAAGGTTTTTTCGAATGGGCAATAAAATTTCATCTTTCAGAAGGGACATTTAACATAAAGTGGTCAATGAGAGAGGCATAAGACAGGTTTAGTAACAGTGAGTTTTAATTGGATGCCTACTATGTTCTAGCGCTGTGCTGGGAATTATACAACAGAACAGGGAACATGGTAGCCACAGAGGGTTGACACACATTTCTGTATCCTGGTTATTGTCAAGGGGATGGTGAGTTAGTCCTATAGCAAACTATGTTGACATAGCATTTCAGACAGTAGGGCCTTTCTTACTTGTTTTCAGTCTTGTGCATTTTGTAGCCTCCTAGAAATGTCAGTGTGATGTTCCATCTGGAAGAATAATTCACTTAGTCTATAAGAGTGATAAGTGGCAGGCCTTTGCTAACACAGAGAGAGCACACTGCCATTGAAAATAAAACGTCCTTGGCTTCTCCCATTACTCATATACTTGTGACACTGTGTTTCCTCTGCCTTATAAAATGGCCTTTCCTCGTGCTGTTGTAAGGGCTGAAAGGTCATATAGCCTTTGGTTTATTATTCAGAGCTCTCAGTAAAGAGCTTAATATTTTTTAACAGCATTGCCTCCCTACTACGTTAGAAGCATATCAGATTGGAAAAATCAGGCTAGGATGGAGTAAAGTGCTTCTTTACTTGTGACAGGCAGCACATTTTCCAATACTAAAAATCTTGCAAAACTTGGTTAGTTGGAACATTTTCTCTGAAAGATACTGTGGCCTTAGATATCTTCCTATCTGTCCTCACAGAAGCCTCGAGAGGTAGGAGAATGGGGAAAACATTCCTGTTCCCTTCATACGGATGTGACAACTAAGGCTCAGAAAGGTTAAATTTCTTGCTCAAGGTCATTCAAGGGTTTATTTGTTAGGTCTATAAATATTTGTTAGTCATAGAGTAATTGGTAGAGGCAAAAATGTTATTTGATTTTTCAGCTCCACGTTTTCCCACTAACTTAGGTTTCCACTGCCTTATAAATAACCAGATTCAGAATGTTTCTTTGTAAAAACCTGATTGTATGGAGTCTTAAACACGAATATGTGTAAAGTGAAAGAGAACTGTCCCTGATTCAAAACTTACTTTCCTAGACATTAAAAGCCTAAGCCACTGAAGAGGTGGCCCCAATGAACTTTGTAGATGTCAGTTTATTACTTGTGAGTTATTGACTCGGTGGCTAATCTCAACCTTGTTTCAACAGCAATGAAGAACTTTCTCATGGTAGGTGATCATCCTTGGGTAGACGTATCTGGGTCAGTGAATGCAGGTAGATGTGTTCAATTAACGGAATGGCAGCATACCAAACTGAGAGACTTCTCCTCCTCTGTATCCAATGCAAGCACCTGTTCATCAAATCTGTTCATGTCCCCTTACTTTTGGAAGTTAACACAGGGACCAGGGACAAAAAAAGAATGACTGTATATGTTTTTGAAGAATATTCCTATTAGTAACTGTGCTTAAATATGTTGTTTGCTGTAAGGGTTTCTATCATCTTGCTCTAAAGAGAACACTGTTTTAATAACTCTCTTCTGCTGAGCACCCTGCTAGAAGCCTCTACCCTGTGTGGACAGACTAAGAGTGAGCAAAGGGAATTGGGCGGGAGCTGAGGTTAAAAGAAATTCAAACTTAGGAGACTTTAAGCACTCAGTAAGCATTTCTATCATCGTTTCTAATAAGTAGAAACTAATATTTGTACAGTGCTTTTCATTTTACAAAAGAGTTTCTCATTTGGAATGGTCTTATTACGATATTCTAATATTATTCTCTTCTTATGGATGGGAAAACTGAGGCTTGGAGATGTTAAGTACATGGTCCTAATTCACCTAGCAGGGAAGTGCCCTGACTTGATCATTACACATTCTGTGCATGTAACAAAAACTCACATGTACCCCATAAATATGTAAAATATTTTGTATAAATTAAAAAACAGTGGAGTAGAGCCTCTATTTCGTTCTTATTTCTCAGCCACACTTTCCTCCACTCTCCTGTGTCCCTTTCATTCCCATTGGAGCTCCCTCAGGGCAAGGACTGTGTCTTCAATGTTGTGATTTTCCCTCCCAGTGAATTTGACAGCCTTTGCACAGGGTGGTAAACCAGTAAGTGCTGTCCTCTGTCTGGTGGGGAATAGACTTCTGCGAGTTAGTGAAATGGTGTTTTTCCTTCTCAGCGTAGGGTAGCTGGGCAATCTCACCTGCTACCTGCACTGCTTGCTGTCATCACGGCGCCAGGCCCTGGCTAGAGGGCCAGTTTTTGTTCAGAGAGCCATCTTTTAGGCTCCCGGATACATGTGGCTTTCAACAGAATTGCTGACTTTCAAGCATTTTAGAGGAAGATAAGATTTCCTATCTACAAAAACAAGACAGCAGTGCTCTGGCAAGCGGACGTCGTAATCTGGCTAAGTTTAGTCTTTATGATGATGAATCATCTAGAGACTGTTACTTGCTCTGGGTCGCTGGCTGTTTTATTTTTAGATAATCTGAATTTCAGTGAAATCCATTTGGTGGTATATAATCAGAGTGGATCCAGTCCAAACGAGGTAATTATGGGTCAGCTGTAGGTGATTATCTCCTAGCCGGGGGGTTAGAAGATCTATGCAAGACTGTTAAAGCAACATTTTCTTCCTTGTGATCAATTTAGTATAAACGAAGGTCTTTAAGGGCATTTCTTGCATCATCTTAACTTGGTTTGTTGTCTTTTTGCGTCTTCTTGGAGAAAATAAATCTTCTGGCCAAAATTTTATCTGAAACAGTGAGAAAAAAAGAATGTGATTGTGCTGAGCCGATACCCACAATCTTGTCTGCTGCAGCCAGACCACCTTCATTTTGGGTGTCCTTTTCGGGGATTATTTTGCAAAGTTTTCCAGGGAAACTTCAACCCAACACCTCCAAGATCAGAGATGATATTTCATGGGGATATTCTTTCTCCGTAAATTTTGTAGCTCTTAATGGAAGTTCTAAAGGAAGATTGGCAATGCACTTTTCTTTTTTATTTTTTTTATTTCAGCATATTATGGGGGTACAAATTTTAAGGTTGCAT